>BSBM01000835.1:13332500-13890000 GCA_027924585.1 Larix kaempferi | reverse complement strand
TTCAAATTGTTTTTGGCACCCTTGCAGGCTTGGAATTAGCTTCGGATTGCACCTTGAGGCTCGGTTTGATTTATGTCTGATTTATGGTAGAACACATCAAATGTTGTAACTTCATGTTTTTCACAACTAGTTCCGTATATGCTCCACGAGTGCACTGTAGATGAAATTTCACTCACTTGTCGAGCTCTGTGTGCAGATTCTAAATATATACTTTTTGAATAGATCTGTTGTTTTCTATTTTTAATTCATTTTTAATTGCACTCATGCCAAATTTGTAAAAAACATAGGTCGTTTATTTGGCTTATAACTTTTGATTGGCTTACCTATTTTGAAAATGGAAAAGAACCCGCAAAAGAGTACGAAAATACCTACAACCTAAAAAAAAAGTATTTTGGTTATTTTTAGACCATGATATGGTGGCTCAACACTTGACCATGTCGTTTTAGGGCTTCACTGACTTCGGTAATTTAAAAAAAATATAAAATTAACTTTTAAAATTTTGGAAAAATAGCCTCGCACAAGATTTGTCTGTTGCCTACGTTTCTACATATTTTTTTTCTCGTAAATTGAAAAATTTCCACAGCAAACAGGTGGACCAACAAAAACATGTGCATTATGTTTTAGAAAAAAAATAACATACCAATCTTCAAATAATGACATTTTGGGGTGGTTATACCACTTTTTCATAAATAAAGGTTATATATTCCAGAAGGTCATCCGTTTTTCTACGTTTCATCTTTTTACACCTAATCCGAATTTTTTTTGTAGGTACCCCTAATAATTCATTTTAATGATAATATTTCTGTTTTTCTAGAATGTCATTGCAACTAACATGTCAGAATTGGGTATCATCACCTTGCACCAGCCCTTTAGGCAATGAAAAAATAACATGAATGCCATGTCTTCTTCTTCTTCAATTTTTTCACCCATACTGCTAGTCAATTTTGGTTCCTTATTTTATTTGTAAACCAAAAAATTGCTTCTTCAAATAAATTTGATTTGTCATAGATTTTTTCATGTAAAGACTCTCTATTCTACTCCATTACCATGTTGTTGTTTTCTGTCCAACAATATTGAAAAGATCATCATCAGCTAGAGACAACTGAATGGTGTTGAGAGCTCTTGTATCGAGATCTTCCCAATCCTCGTTAGCCATATCTATAGGTCTCTTTTTCTTGCATACTAGTTCCTTTTGCAGTGCTTTTTGCACCAACAAATCATATTATTCCAATTGAACTTCTGCACCTGGAACTTTTCATTCAAAACCTTTTCCAATTGATGTGCGCTTGTTTAATCCGTGAGCCTGCATATCACTTAGAAACATTGTGCCATCAAGAAGCACCTCATCCACTATGGACTGCACCAGAATGCATCTAAGAGAATGTCCAAACAATATCCTGTATTGGTGGCTCCTTTTATGCATCAATTTCATGCTTCGACCAGAGCATGTCCCAAGGTAATGTGCCTATGGCCTCCACCAACATGCCCAAAGAAAATTCCTATGGCCTCCACCATCACATCCAAAGAAAGTGCTTATGGAATTCCACTAGAATGCATATAAGAAGTTTTTGGGTCCTCTTACGACCTTCCACCATAACAACGCCCCAAAAGTGTGTCGATGAGTTCCCTTATGTGGCTTCTACCAAAACAACATCGCAAAAAGTGTGCCAATGAGATCCCCTATGCGTCTTCCATGAGAACACATGGAACATGTAGATTACAACTAGAGAGAAAGTTCAGTGTCTGCTCTTTCTTCTACGAAGGGGAAAAAACACATAAACCTTTGGCTTGGAACATTGGCTCCTCTCTTGTTTCCTGGACAATGCTAGCCTCATGGTCCCTAACCTGATTCTGATACCACCACAAGGGATTCATGTTGTTGACCAATATCTTATCACGTTCATTTATAAAGATGTGTTTTCTAATTGTGAAAAATAATGTCAATATATTGTAGATATTGGGGGTATAAAAAGGGGTATCTAGTAAAAATATGGATTATTTAATTGGAAGTATGTATTGGGAGGGGAGCTCAACAAAATGATTTTGGTGGGTATTTATCAATATCTAATGAAATTAGGGGTATTATTTAACATCTCATGAACGAAATCCCTATATCATAGTTTCACTCAGTGAAGACCAGTGGATAGCACTTGTTGAAGAACAAGAGCACATAGCAAAAATAAGAAGTGAATAAAATACTTGAATGTTAAACAAAGATAACAAAATAACAATCGACAAACTGCTATGGATGATTGTTATCACAATTCTATTCTAATATCATTTATTTTGTAGGCCTTTCACATAGAGATCTCGACCTCATTCACGTTTCAAGATGGTAAGTGGATAAAATAATTTATGATTAATATAAAAAAATTTAAGCTCAGATTTATTTACATGTAGAGTAACCTAAATGCTAAATGATTTGGACGATTTGGACTATTTAGAAATTACACAATATTGAATCCATTTTTATCAACCAAAATCAAATTTAAATAGTACAAAAATAATGATTTCACCCAACAAAATACCATGGAAATTAAAAAAACAAGAGCAACTGGTGGCTAATGTCCCCCGCAAATGTTAATGCAAATGCAGTTGTACATGGTTTGCTAGAACCAATAGCTGGAACATGTCCCGGGAATCCTTGGTATTTACTGGTATATCAAAAAATCATCAAGTCTTGGGAAAACCTAAAGCAGCAGGTAAGAATGCAGAACGCTATACATTTAACCCATCTTATAATCAATAGCCTTTTGAGATTATTAAATAATTCAATGCGCCTCTATGTCTTATTCAATGACTATTGCAATCTGCGATGGATCAATTGTTAGATAATTCAATGCACTTCAATTGCTATTCTACTAATTGATTGATGATCAAACTCAGCTTGGTTCAAGGTTACAGGTGACAAAGAATTATGCTTAACGAATTGATAGCAAGAATGTTTGATCTGCCATATGCTTTCATACCATTACATCGAATCTTTATTATTATATATTTTATTTTATTTTTTCATCATCCAATTATCTATATATCGTGACAGCTTGACCCCACTCAGCTTCTTTTCTAATATCATGCTAGATGGGTGGCTGGTCAAACCCTCACTCCAAATTCCAAACTGACGTCACAGTTTTCAAATCAATAGAAACAAAGAAAAAAATATTTCATTAATATCGTAACGTCATGCTAAACGGGTGGCGGGTAAAACCCCACTCCAAATTCCAAGGCTAACGTCACAGTTTTCAAACTAATAGAAACAAAGAAAAAAATTTCTCAATAAATAATGTTAAATCTGATAATGTTGAACATTGGTCTTGCAAAAATTTCATCCTGCTTATATGGATAAACTATTATGATCCCGATCACTATATATTCTCCTACTAGTTGCCTTATCTTTTTACAGCATTACATCATCACGCCTCCAGTGCTGCGCAACAATGCCCGAGGATTACATCACCATGTGCAGCCAATAATATTTCAGATAAGTAAATTTTATTAAAATTATGTTTAATAAAAAAGTAGTTTTATAAAATTTAACTATGTAAAAGTAAAAGATTTACAAACCAAAAAAACTGTGATCGAACATAAAATACCATGGAAATTTAAAAAAAAAAAACTATGATTTAACATATAGACAACTCTTTTATATTTATGTTGAAGATTGTAATTTAATAAAAAAAAATTAAGAATTTCAAATCAATGAAATATACTTTCAACAAGAGCCATGAGGTGGCAATGTCTCCGAATGTTTGCATGTCAACTGTTTGCTACATCTTCCGTTTGCTAGTATAACTTGACCTATGCCTGTGGTATAACTCGACCTATGCCTATGGTTCTAGTGCACAATCACGTGATTACGGCCTGAACGCAACATCTTGAAATGATTTGCTTCAATTATTTCTGATCAAAATGTTTACAATGAGTTTTTATTCTTAATCGATCAAATTCTTAAAGTATTTGCGAGGCTATGGAAGTTGAAATTGCATATACCATTTGATCGTATAAAGACCATTTGAATGCATTTACGTGGCATGATAGATAATCCAAGTTACAATCTCGTCATGTGAACACATTGATAACAGAGGCAACTTGTAATGTCCCCATTTTGACCCCCTTTGCATTAAATCGTAAATGATGTAAATATTGTTATTTAATCATGGTGAGGAGCTCAAGGCCAAGGCCCCACCATTGATTTAGCATTTTATGTATCGGCAATTAAAGAAATAGATGCCTATGGTTCTTGTGCTAGATAGGCACAATGTAAATAAGACATCATGTAAATACGAATTTTAATGAAAATACCCACAACTAGCTATGCAATGCAACAAAGAGATGGGGGCATGATTCTACAAGGAATAGGGAGGGAAATTATTCAAACCCTTGAGCCAATGGTGTTAATCCATGTGTCAATGAGAAAACCCATAAACCACCAACTACCCATTTTGGGTTATGGACCCAATCATTTAATTCTTCCAGAAATTGGTTGAGGCAGTTAATGCCTTGGGAATGAAGAGGTATGGAGGCCAATTTCGTGCATGGGCAAGCCATCAACCTAGGAATTCGTATTTTTGCTTGTTGGGCAAGAAAACACCCAGGAAATGGTGCCCAAAGCCATTTTGAACCCATAGTTTTCCTCACTCACGCAGTTGGAGCTAGCTAGGTCTTTCCCTACACGTTTTTCATCCAAATCCTGCATCTTTCCATGCCTAGGAGTCATTTTTTGCATTGTACAACAGTTGGGAGAGGAAGGCCACGAATTGGGACTTTAAGGGAGGTCATTTTTGCCCCAAATTGTCCATGGACGTTTTTCTGAAAACGAATTTGGCTTCCCAGGGTTGTTTCCCATCTTCCAGTTTCATTTTTGAGTCTTCCCACGTTTTTCTGAAGCTTAGGAAACCCCATCTCATGCATCCCACTATTGAAACATTTTTCCTCATGCCCAGCAATTGTGGTTTTGCTGTTATGTGCATCCCTGTTTTGGTTTGAACCTGTGAGTTCAAGTTTTGGAATGGTAGTGGATAGAATTGGCTTGATAAACCTAGTGGGGAGAATAAACTCTCAAGAAGATCAAGAGGGCTGGCTACTCTTCTATGCACACCTGGGACACTCTAGAATTGGAAGGTATGGCCTGAGGGACTGTGAATTGGTGAAGGGAATACTTCCTTGAGTGGGGTGTGTAGGCATTGTGGGTGCCAAGCTAAATGGATCTTGTAGGGGTATCCATAGCTTTGTGGTTGAGCTCACTAGCTTAGCAATTCTTCCTTTCCATTTCCTAGCAGCATGATAAACCCAATTGTAGATTGGCTTGGCTCATTTTGGTGTATGCTTGGCTATGTGTGAGTCTGTTGTTCCCTGGTTCCTTGTAGAAATCATGCCCAGCTCGGGGGTGGCAGTTGTATCAAGAGGTTGATAAGCATAACTGGCCTATGGTTGGGTGGAACGTTGCAGATGCATAGCTGGTTGCTTGGGACTACTTGTTAAGATAAGTATTCTCTTGTGTTAACTTTGCAATTACTTATTTGATGGATATCTTGAATGTATGATGGATGTGTATTGAAATTACTTCCGCTGTGTTTAAAAATATTTATGCATCTTCATATGTCTTTTATACTATATGAATGCTTACTTCATAATTTCATGGGGCTAGATTCCCAGTTTTAGTATCACGATCCTCTCCATCATGCTGGTATGATAGGAGGGGACGTTTGCAACCAAGAGGTTAACACACTAGATGGAAAAAATGCCACATCTCAGCTATCAAATCAAAGGAGGAGATTGTGTTGTAATATTAGGATGTCAAATCAATGAAAATAGATCGCCATGAATTCATTGGTAAAGTAATAGTTCACCACGTCATGAGAGTGATCCCATATCTAAAAAAAGGAACGCCAATTCATTATAAAGATGCCACATCTCCAGAAAGCTACAAGTTTGATGATGCTAGAATGATGGCAAGAGTGCCGCGAGATTGATGCAACATTATTGTTGTAGTTAATGCCATGAATTCGATAAAAAAAACAAAAAACTGCAACCATTGCTTCAATCAAACCGCTGAGCATGGGCATCCATGCCACCAAATTGAGAAGTAATAGAAGAAATGCTAACCCATAAAAGAAGACAAAAAGTTTTGCAGATAATGAACAATAACTTTTTTTTCCTCGGAAATAATGAACAATAACTTTTATTAGCCACATAAAGTAAAATAAAAACTTGGAGAAGTTTATTATAAAAACCAACTTTTTAAAGTACAAGATTGAGTGGAAGGGAACAAAAGAATACACCATGTGGGATTTTTTTGGCATGACAAAGTAAAGTCTTCTCTTGTGAAAGTGTAGTTGTGCTACTTTAACAATAAAACATTAAAACTGAATTATAACATCCTTTATCATATTTTCATTCTGATGCTTTGTCATATTTTGTGTTCGCATGTAGCAAGCTATTTATAATTCATAACTTTTTTTTGTTGTATTAAAAGATAATTCGTTGGATCTAACTTTAAATGATGGCATAACATGACGTTGTAGGTGGCTATGGATTCTTCGGAAGGATTCAACAAATTCATTATAATAACAAGAGCCATGAGGTGGTAATGTCCCCGCAGTTGCTAATAGCAATAACAGTTATTGTTATAAGACAAAAGCTATAGAAATATGATACTTTTACATTGCTAATATTTCTTACATCGTTCTAATTGACAGTGAGAGAGGCCAATTTTAATGCAACAGATTACGTTCTTCACCAAAATTTTGACAATAGATATGTAGTTATTATAGTGATGTTTTCTGTTTCATTTATTTTTCAGGATTTAAAAAGAGAAATGAAAGAAGACATGGAACAAATTGCAGTTGAAATTGCTATCTAAAATGAAATATACAGAAAACAAAAATTAGATTGTTGGAAAAAACAAACTACATATCATATTTAAGCAGTATAATACAACATCAAAACAATATTCTTGTTATATTCAATTGCAAGTGCTAGAAGCGTTGTCTTTGAAAATATGGATATTATGAAGCAAAAAAATTTATATATTGTGGAAAACATAATTCCATGCGAGAAAGAGAATTCTAAAGGAAAATTTTGATTGCCAGTACAATAAATCGAGCCAATTGCAAGTACTAAAAGCATTTTCTTTGAAAATATGGATATTATTAAGCAAAAAAATCTATATATTTTGCAGGACATGATTCCATGCCAGAAAAAAGAATTCTAAAGGAGAAAGTTTAGTGCCGGTACAAGAAATCCAGGCAATTGTATTGAAGTGACTTGTTCTCTATTCCAAGGTTTTAAATATGCAAGGTTATGTTTGCAAAACTTAATGTTCAATATTTCAAGCAAAATTCTTAACCAATGCATAATTTCTATCTATTTTATATTTTTCTTAAACTAAATATTTGTGAGTAATGATTCTAGTGAGAAATTATCAAAATGTAAAAATCACAACCTAATAATTAAATATAATTTATTTAAAATATCAATAATCATATATAAAATTTCAATAATGAAAATAGAATATCTGTTCATATGCCTTTGAACTACTCCTATAGACTGATGCATATGCCTTTCATAGATAAAGCTAGATCATTTTCTCGATATGGATTCAAATTGTATACTAGCAAATCTCATTGCAATCAGTTTCAAAGTAATTTTGTATATGCAACTATAGATGGATATGGACATGTATTCATCAAAATATTTCTAAGAGTGCACCTTCAGTATCATAATATTCAAATCAGAGAACATAAAAATATAGCCTTTGGCATGCATTCAGTGGATATATTTTGATTAAAGATAAATTGAATCATGTTTTTAAAAAGGAAAAAACCAATTGGACATGTAAAAAAAAAAAAAATGTAAGTGGAACTGCAACTTTGTATACTAGCAAATCTCATTGCAATCAGTTTCAAAGTAATTTTGTATATGCAATTATAGATGGATATGGACATGTACTCATCAAAATATTTCTAAGAGTCCATCTTCAGTATCATAATATTCAAATCAGAGAACATAAAAATATAGCCTTTGGCATGCATTCAGTGGATATATTTTGATTCAAGATAAATTGAATCATGTTTTTAACAAGGAAAAAACTAATTGGACATGTAAGAAAAAAAAAAATTGTAATTGGAACTGCAACTTGAAAGTTTATATATATTAACAAAACCATGTCTCATGTTTTGATATAGCATTTACAAAAACCAGGCTGGTATAACTTTAGTGTTTGAAGTCATTTAAGAAAGATGTCATAAAAAAAGACATAACAATAGCATAGTTTAGTTGAAATTGTTTTCTTGTGAAAGTCAAATAAACTAAACAAGACATATACTATGTAAAAAAATTATGTTAACAATGTCAATGGATGATGTGCTATATAGTGCAACTGTCAAAGTGCAAAAGACTCCTTGCAGGAAAGCGCAAAAAATAGCAGTTGTGTTTTTTATGGGCACTGAAAAATGCCAGACATCTTCAAAATTGCACTTCAGAATGGCAAAATCATTGTTGTTCCAGAATTTTCAAAATTTGTTACCTGCAAATTGCAAAAAGATTGTAAATAATTGTGTACATGAAAAAAGAAAAGAATGGATGCATGAAAATTGACATGTCATTTAAACAAATATGCAATTTTGACTGATATAGTAATCAGTTATAGAACCTAATATGCAATTTACTATCATGTTTTGTGTTTGAAGATGAATATGAAGGGGTTTCTATGTAGTCTATGTAGCAGTATGCAAGCTGATTTCAAGTTTTTTTGTTTTTTTGTTTTTTTTTTAGAATTCAAGTGTGGACAGAAATAAAGCGCGTATGTAGTGCAAATGGTATTTCATGGAGAATAGAAATTGGAAAAAGTAAAAAAAAAGAATATTGAGCATAAAATATATTTTGCTTCAATTGCATTTTGTTAACGAGGTAATTAGATAAAAAAAATCTAATTGAAAGTTACAAGCACTCTAGAACAAATATTGTTTGCATGTATCTGTAGTCTTTCATTCGTAGAAGCAAGTTTGGGATTCTATAACATGAATTTCGAGAGAAAATTATTATTGACAATTATCATTGACGTAAACCCTTTTAGGATTTTTAATACAACTATTGAAAAAAACAATTTGAAATTGCAAAACTGGAGGTTGGGTGTTAATGTGCTGACACTTCAATTGAGCCTATAAATTTAACAGTGTCTCATACATCCACAATCCATGAAATAGAATAGATGCCATGAACTTCTGAAAAAGAAAGATTTTGCAGAAACTAAACTTTCAGAAGTGGGTTGAAAGAATTTAAAACTGAAGCATTGAACCAATGTTTAAATGAAATGAACTGAAACAATAAGCTATAAACCGGTATCAATAAATGGATCGGTTTAAAATCTATTTCATGTTAAGAAGTGTTTGCTCTACTTAAAACAAAGCAAGAAATTCAAGAAATTTTTAGAGATGCTATGTAGCTGTAAAATTGTAGAAAACAAAAGTTGTTTTTGACAATGCATATTTTTGTTTAGTGAGAAATCATTGTTTGGAGTCTCTTGAAGACACTGTTTCTGTGTTTATAAATGTTGCACAGGAGGAATAATTTGAGCTTGTACAGGAATCTATTCTATATCCATTTAACATGTTTGAAGACATCTTCTACATAAGAGGGTGTTGTTATTGAAATTGCAAGTATTTTTGTGACATCTGCTAGATGACATGCTGTTGTTATTGAATTTGAAAGTATTTTACGAGGACGTTTGCTGAGATGAATGCATTGGCATGTTCAAGGGGAAGCCAAGATGCAGAAAAATCTAGAGTTTAAGTCTAAATTGTAGGAAATGAGGAGAGAGGAAAGGTTGTTCTTGTGCTTGGGCATAGAAGTATGTGTTCAATGCATCATACAACAGATGGGTTTGGAACATAATGCAAATACCAGGAAAAAGGAAAAAAGGTGTTGTTCAATAGAAACATTGCAATGCACTATACTGAAAGCTTATGTGAAGAGGAGCAAGTTGGTTTTAACTGATTGTTGATGTTGTGTTAGTGGCCATGTTTAGTTTGCAATTTTTTTACAACTGAAAAAGAAGATCAACAACGCAATGAAGAAAGCACAAAGAAAATAGGCAAAAGAAATGGTAGAGACAAATTTATTGCACAAGCATAAGTATACAAAATGAGGAAGTTGTTTTGGGTTATTTTAGTCTCACATATGGATTGATAGTATGCAGATGAAAATGCTCTTTTCATTTGTTTATGCTTATGTTTTGTTTTTTTTTCAATATAACTGCTTACCTGTCTAAAGTAGTCAATAGATTTGAATAAATGAACATGGTAAGTTTACTTGCCTATTTAAGGTAGCTATTTATAAAGTGCTTTTCCATGTTTTATTTTGTTTTTGTTTTTTATATATTTAAGAAAAAATAGTACATGTATGTAGTGCAGAAGAAGGAACAAAACAGTGCAACATGTCATTAAACATCTTTGGAGCTGAAAATGAATCTCAGAGGAAGCACAAGAAACAAGACAGCAAGAAGAAAAGACTTAAGGATATCCTCAACAGAAAAGAAAAGTTGGGAAGAAAAAGAGAAGAGATTTTTGTGCACCTGCCATTTTCAGATTCTTTTGACATCGAGTATTCTGTTGTTCATGGCCAAAGTATATAGTCCTTGTAAGCAGATCCTGCGAAGATTGAACACTGTCGATGGAGCGGTCTTGGAGTATTGTTCATATGTGAGAGCAGCAATGTTCGGGCAAATTTCTTGCAGTTGCAGACCTTGCAATGTGCATTCGATAATTCCATCATCGGTATCCAAGTTGCATAGCAAATTGTGTTCGTAAATTGTTTTTGTTTGAACATTGCAAAATGCACATATGTGAGTATTAAGTATCATGGGCAATTTACATTCAGAACAAATGCATTGGAACGGTGGCGCGAACACATTTCTTACTTTAAGCGTTCCATGGACCTAAAACAATGAAAGAATATTAAGCACATAAACAAGAGAGGGAAAAAAACTATAAACATAACTATGAATGAGGAAAGTAGATTGGCATTGACCATTGGCAATGGAAATTCAAGTTGGTTGCAAAAGAAGAAAAAAGGAACATCAGTTTGGTTCTTGTCCTTCTACTTTTTTGTTGTTGTTGTTTTTGTCATGAACTCTGGGCAAGTTTTCCTGGGCAGAAGAGTTTGAGCAATTTTTACAAGTTTTGTTTGGAAAGAGTCAATGTCACAGACAACAGTGCACATGTTATTGATATAGAAGTAGCAACATGTACAAGAATCTACACATGTGCATTGCATTTGTCTGTAAATGTAAAATAATGGTAGTATGGTATTTATCTATGCAATTTGAAAGCAAGAAAAGAACGTGAAAGAAAATATTGCAAATTATTTTTCCAATGTCATTGTAAGCAACATTTTTGTTTTATGAGTATTTGGAAAAGGGAAAAAAGCAGGTTTTGGTTAGTCACCTGTATCTTTGCCTCAACAACAGGTAACAAAAACTGAATTGCAGACTCGTCATTTAAAGGGTCAATGGAAGTGGATTGTGATGTATTTATCATATGGCTTCCTTTGTTGCCATTTCTAACTATGTTCTTGAATAGATAGAACAACGATTCATCGATTGCAAGTTATTGTTGAACTCAGAAAAATAAGTTTTTATATGCTTCATTAACTTGTAACTGCAAAAGAAAAAGCTGTTAGAAAATAGAAAATGGGCATATTTGGTGATTGCAAGTGCAAACAGAGAACCACTCCGTTTTGTTTTTTTCATTGTTGTCTTATGTTTCTAATTTCTATGTTAAATGTTTTTTTTAAATATATATATATATATATATATATATATATTTTCCATAGAAAGGAAAAATGAAATGATTTTCAACTAGATAAAGAAATTGAACTAGATAAAGAAATTGGCAAATGAAAAAGAAAAAAGGAAAAAAAGTTCAAAGGTTGTGAAACTTACAGTTGCAAAATCATTTGCTGTTTGTCCATCTCTAATGAAGAAATCTAGTTTCTTGTTGTTGTATTGACAGCCAACGACAATTGCTGCAATGGATCCAACGACATATGATTCATCTGAGGCGGTAACTTCGCTTATTGTCATGACTGGTGGCAGGGAGCGTAGTTTACATACTTGTTCAATCGGCTCAATTATGCTATTAGGCAATATTGTGATAGTGAATATTGCATCTCCACGATCATACTGGCCCTTTTTTTTTTAGTTCAAAGCCAATGATTTTAATGCTTTTTCCAGGCAGTATGTAACTACCAAAATGATTAATCAAGCTATCATTTATGGTGGCTGTTATTGTCATCAGGCCAAATCTATCAACCAAGTCTACATGGAGAACTTTTGTTTTTACTGGGGAGTTTTGACTTCGGTTCTGAGCAGGTCCATACACAATCAAGATATCTCCAACAAGGCCATATTCGACTGAGTAATTTCCACCGACAAGTTCCACAAGCATGTTCTCTTTAAGAACTATTGTAGATGGAAGTTGAATATTCTTATGAGTTTCAAAGTTTTTTTCAAGTTGATCAAGTTTCGAGTCAAAAGATGTTAATGTGAATACTTTTGTATTTACAATAAACAACATCCTAGAGTTATGTTCTTTAACATGTTTGTTGCAATGATATAGATATGGGAATGTCAGATCCAATGGAGGATGTCTGTGGCAATGCCTATTCAAATAGTCAATATCATCAGTTGTTTGATTTGATGTCTTGATCCTATTTAAAATTGAGGAAAAGGTTTTATCTTTTTGACGAACGACTGTTTTTAATTCGTAGTACTTGACAATGTCAGGCCAAAAACTATAAGGAAATGTCTGGCCATGGAATCTTGGTTGCTCAAATATCCAGGCATTGTGTACTGGTTCTGCTTGCAAAAGATCACCACAGAATATGACATCAAGATTCCCAAATGGTTTCATTGGCGTATGCATTATCTCATGCAAGCGTTTTTCTATGTTATAGAGCATTTTAGAACCTATCAAAGAAACTTCGTCAATTAAAAGCACTCGAAGTTGTTGGTAATCTTTTGATAGAATATCAAGCGTATTTGCATTTAATGGCAACATGTTAGAAGAGTTCAAAGGCAATTTGAATGCAGAGTGCACAGTGACACCATTAATATTGTAAGCTGCTTTACCAATAAAAGCAACAACAAGACCTTTTCTCTTTAATGGATCACTACCAAGTTCTTTGTCATAGAAATGGACAAGAGCATCATAAAGAGATTTAGCAGTGTGAGTTTTTCCAGTGCCAGCACTTCCTGTCAAGAATATATGAATTGGCATAGAAGGGTTATCCTTTTTCCTAGAGATAATTTCTTTGACAATTGATTGTTGTTCCTTGTTCAACGATCATCGTATTGCATGGCATTGATTTATTTCCGGTAGATATGGTTTATCTCCCAAAGTGAAAGAAGGTGTAGATTGTGATACACGGATTGAGTTCTTGACCTGGAGATCAGATTGAATATCATAATGCTCTGTTGTGGTTTCACGTCCTTTTCCATTCTCAAAGTAATCAGAGTCATTGTTATTGTTGGAATGAAGTTCAACATTTTGAAGTTCAATGTCGAGGTCACCCCATTTTCTAGTCATGTTCGCCACGAACTTTTGTTCAACGAAAGAAATCTCTTCTTTTCGGCTTAAATATGCCTCTACCCATGTTTTAAAGGATTTTTTCAACAAATTGAAGTCACCCCCTGTGTGCTATGAAGAGGAGAATCTTTTCCTGTGCATAGTTCTCAGGATCTTTCTCTTTGTTGTATCGAATGAATTGAATGATACAAGGTCTATTTCTTTTGACTATTTTTGTATCAATACAACTGAAATAAGAAGCATACTCTGCTAAAGAAATGTCTTCAAGTTCAATTGGTCGTGCATTGTATTTGTCTATGATAGATGGTGAAACAATGTGTTCGGAGTCATCTGGTTCGTTTTGCAACAATGTTGGTTTCTTAAGAACAACTGTTTTTTTCTCATCTGGTACAGTGTTAATGAAAATTGTCTTTCTAGAAGATGAATGAAAAGGAAGAGAAAGAACAACATGAGTTGCTTGTCTGGTGGACATTTGTTGCATGTTCAACAATGTGTTACCTAGTTTACGAATTGTTTTGACATTGTTGGCATTGCCAGAGACAGTTTTCTCTTTGATTTTCTTAAATGCAAGTGTCATTGGACGATCTATCTTTGTTATGTATGAGCTTATGTATGTTGCTGTAGCATATGCATCTAGGATGAACTGTGCATCAATGTTTGCTTGCCACAAATCTAGAATTCCTTTTGCAAATGCATTGATCCAAACATCTGCAGGATCTCTTTTTAATACCAAGGAAGGGTGTGTGATACGAGAATGCAAAATAACAATGTATTCATCCTTGGTAATTTGCAATTCTTGAAAAAATGTTTGAAATGATGTCTCCTTTGAGTAAGTTGTTTTTTCAAGCATAGACAACAATTGTTTGGCTTTCTCAATTAGCTCATTCGATGTATCTTCAAGTGGCTCCAGAACCATTGTATTGTCAATGGGAGGAAAGGGGAAGTTAAATCTACATGAAGAACGGAAATTTTTTTTGCATGTCCTACTATGTCGATGTGTTTGAAATTTCACAAGATCATGTTTAAGTAACGATGAATCTGTTGAAATATATTGGTCAACGAAGGCCACTATATCGCTATTGCTATTTCTTCCAAACATTGGAGCATGTTTGATCCATATAACTCCATGCTCATGCTCATTTCCCCTTTGTTGGAACTTAGTTGTGAAGAAAAAATCTTGAACCTCGCCAAAGAAGCTGTTATTCTTACATATCAAAGACTTAAGTGCATTCATTCTTTGTTTGTAATAGCGGGCACAAAGTACTGGATGCTTTCTTATTAGTGCATCAAGATCATCTTCAGTAGTTGGAATAGATCCCGCGTTGTGTTGTGTTGTTTCAAGTTCATGCAAGGCATAGCACAACGGTTTCCAAATATGGTCAGCACTAGTAAAAGTAACAAAGAAAGTTGGTGGTCCTAGTTGGTGTATCATTGCAAAAAGGTTTTTTTTCATGGAATTGAAAAAGTCCGGCGATGTTCAAATTGCTTTCAATGTACGAAAAGCAAGAGGGGATTTAATAATTTTGTCAATGTTTGCTTTTGTTTTGACATCTTTGGCTACTAGTTTTTTGCCTTTCAACTCCCCTATGCGTATTGTAATCCAACAAGTGTTTGAAATTTGTTTAATAATAACCTTAACCGCTTTGAAAAAAAGATTAGTTGGGTGTGTTTCAAAATCATAGCTTTCATGTTGGAGTTCCCACTTTGCCACTTGTTGATAGAGATATTTTTTGTAGATATCTGCATCACGGCTATATCCAAAGAACAAGGTTGGGAAATTCAATTCTTCAAAATATATATCTTGGAAAATGCCCAATGGACAGAAATTCTCAGAAGGTGCTAATTGAATGGTTTTGTTGGCCAAGTCATCTAGCAAGTTGGTTTCTCCATATCCATGGACCAATGTTTCTGACATAGGTTCAGGATCAAGATCAGGAGAAGAACTAAGCTCAGAATCAGAGATGTCCAAGCTATTTTCATTGAGCGGTTCAGTTGTTGATGCCAATGGCAAGGTTTCTGTTTTAGCAAAGATGGTAAACATTTCTTCCCATTGTTCATTAATGGTTACACCTTTAGTCTTGTATAGCATAGTTTTAGACAAGTTTCTTAAGGCTGTCATGACAATGCTAGGGTGCACATTTCCAGATGGGAATGCATTTTTGAATTCTAGTCTTCGTTTTAATACAACAGAAATTGTCAAGGCATCGTCAAGATTTCTGGGCAAAGCAACTTGCACTTTATCCAAATCTGCCGGAACATTGATGATTGTTCTAGTTAAACCTATTTGGCCTCGCTTGTAACTAAGTTGTCGTATTTGTGCAAATGCATTTCTGGGCGAGACCAAGCGCTCTTCAAGAGGAGTTAACGTTGCTATGGATGGAATTGAGGTGTTTCTATGAATGGAAATAGGAGATGCATAGAATGGAATTTCTGACTTGGAAATGTCTTTCTTACAAAACTTGCAAATTTGATCGGAGATAGAAAATGTACACTCGAAAATGCAATTTGGAAAGGATCTGAAAGCCAATATAGTATTTTCATCAACTTTTCGAATATCTTTTCTGAAATGCAATCATCTACAACAATAGCATGCATGGGTAGGAGTGTCATTGATACTTTTTAAGTAAACATGGACATGTTTTTTCTCTAGATTGCTTCTCTTTTTAGCTTGAGATTTTTTAAAAGCCTCTTGTCGTATTGTTTCCTTCAAAGACCGTAAAATTTTTGCTGAACTATATTGAATATTGCTTTGTGGTTTGGAACCATGTTTTTTTTGTTCAGAAGTGACAACAAATGTTTTTGGATTTGTGGTTTTCAATTGCTTTTCTGATTTTGCATTTGAAGAAAGCATTGCAACATGTTTTTTTTTTGCATTGCCATTAGTCTCTACCATTGCCACGTGCAGCTTTCTTTAAGTTGCCTACCATAGGAATTTCGATCGTCCATGCTCCGAAACTGGTTTTTTGCAATTGGAAATGTGCTCTTTGAAGTGGATGTTTGTCCATTTGTACCTGAAGCAAAGAAATGAGTATTTAAATTTGCTACCACCAATGGATAAAAATGTGAATGATTTGCATCTACACCATGATGGAAAAGGTAAATATTTGAGTCCGTGCTAGCTGTTGAATAAAAACATGTCAAGACTTGTTTCACATTGATTTCCCATAAGAATATGTTAATGTCCATTAATTCAGAGAACCATTGCAAAACAAATTCTTGCATATGTGCATAGTGAAATTGACATGTATTTGTCAATTGAACTAGGAACGTTTTCCATTCAATACCAGGTTGGTTTATCTCTAGAAGATTTCCTTGTAGATATCTTTCAAAGCATTTAGTTGCTCTATATCCATTTAAGGCCATGGAATTGGAAAACGATTGGGCAAGAGCTTTCTGTAGAGAAACAGTATCTGTAAAAGCTGTCAATTTACATAGGGATTCAAAAAGAGAGCCATGATAATCACCTCTGATTCTAGAGCCAAGACTAAAACCTTGTTGGGCCAAAGCATCTGTGGATATTGAAAGTGCAATATGTAAATCAAAACAATGGAGCATCTCAACATTGCCATCTACTTTTCCAAGGTCAGGAGTGCTTGTTGATATAGGGCCATACGATAGTAGAGGCTCAAAATGACCGGCAGCAGGGTTGATGTCATGGAAAAGAAAGTTGAAGCAATATCCTGTTTCATGTGAGTTGAAATGAAGATACTTATTTTTTCTTGTCGATGACCATACAGCAACAGGAACATTCAACCATTTTGCAAACCATTTTATGCAAAAGATATCACCTCACAATCCGTAGGTATTATTTTCATTGATTTGTGAAGCAGATTGCGACATCCGTTCAAGATACAAGTCCACACTTCGCACTCCATGCAAATCAGCCAAGATTTCAATCGATAGGTATGATTGTATCGAGGTCAATGCAGTAGGCTGCGACTGAGCCAATGACATGCGGAAATGATTCACAATTGATTGTCTTATTTCAAGTGACATGTATCGAAAGTGCAAGAGAACTGCAAGCGCATCAAAAAGGCAATCACCCATTCGAAAGTGGAAATCCTGTAGATGAAACAAATTGTGCGTAGACAAAGAAACATCAATGCCTTCAAAAGGGGAATGTCTTATTGGAGGCAGGGACATGTTTCTATTAAAATAGCCCTTGCAAGTGATCTGCTAATCGTTTTCTACTGTTTCCTTTGGTTCAAGGTCAAAAGCATAAACAACAAGAGGAATGACAGATGAACTTGGACTAGACGATGGACATATGTAAAACCAAACATGCACTTCGCATGGAATGAAGCAAACTTGCAGAAACAAGAGAACTTATACAGAACCTTTGAAAGATGAACCTGCAATGAAATGTGGCAAGGTTAGAAGCAATGCCAATACATAATTTGATTTTTTTTCTTTGGTAGGGAGTTGTGCAACACTCATGCGCATGATTTGAAGGAAAATAATAGTAGTGAAATAAACAAAAGCATAGAGTCAAGCAACAGAGAGCGCTCACATAGAAAAATTGATTAGATCTTTGCATTTTTGCGGAGGGGATGACGTAAAACAGTTTTAGTTTTTTTTCAAGATACTACATCTATGTAAAGTTACCTAATTTTTTAAAAGGAAGGAAAAGCCATGGACATAAGAACATATGAATTTTTATATTAAAATTTTATACACTTTTTATTTTGCACATCAAATAGGGAAATGCAACACAAGCAAAAAAACTAGTATTTGCCAACGAAAAGAGTTGAAAAATGGCAATATGTCGTTGGCAATGTTCCAACCAGGTATCCACCATAGTTTATAAGAAATCAATAGAGGTCAATTTGTTATGCACAATGGCATTGTATTTGTTCCCAAAATTATATTCAGCTAGGGAATATTAGATTTGCAAAAAAAACATGTAGGTGCTCAATACCTATCTCTTATAACAAACAATGTAAACTCTACATATGCGTCTAATCAACAATAGACTAACAAAGTCTGCTAATTGTTTGCAATGCCTGAAAGTTGATTTGGTATGGCTATGGACAAATGCATTACGCTAAATACTCATTGCCAATAAATATAGACCCCAAGTATGCTCAACTTCCTAAAGATTAAGGGCATTCACTCGGCTACCAATGTTGTCTGACGACTTGCGTATTGGGGCATCACCCCTCGCTCCACAGATCCGGTAAAAATGATAACCACTTTTCCACAAACGACAACTGTTGGTTTATCTTATGGGTGGGAACTAGTCAATCAGGCAGGGGTCATAGCCCTTTTCGCTGACAGGTCCTCTCAATTGGCCATCTACTTCGGGGTTCCTGTGGGACTCCGCATAATGAGTTTTAGGGCTATGCCCAAGTACTTCCCATAGTTAAGTGGTCAGGGATTATTCCTGGATCTGAACCTACAATTGGAACAAACAATCTAGATGCAAAGAAAAAAGAACTATTGCAACAACCAATATGCTTGAAACTTGATGGGAGGAATATACTCTTGCGTTTACTGCGAAGCATATCTGAATCAAGTAGCGAATATCGGTTTGTTGTACATAATTTCATACTAAGAAAATATACACTTGTCACATAAAGAAAGTTGCTAAAGGTATTAAGTAGTATCAAACTAAGAAGATTCTAACCAAATAATTAGCAACGTACAAAAGGAAAAAAAACAATGGATTTTAGACTAAACCAATACAATAACAAAAACTTTACACTCAATTTTTTTAATTAATTTTCATATTACAAAACACCTAAATGGAAATCATGTTTCGACATAAGCTCTCTTTTTCTAGATTTTTACTAAAGCTTTGAGAAAAAAAATTGGAAATGCAATTGATTGCAAAAATGTTTCGTTTTTATGGCAAAAACCCTATTTATGTATTTACATAATTAAAGCAATGATGTAAGCATAATTTTAAAATGGCCGAATGAAATAAACATATTTAAAAAAAGCCTTATGTTGAAGTTTTTTTTCCTATTTTCTATTTCAATCAAAGAGTTTAGAAAATGCAAAAAAACCCAAAATTGAAATAAAAATATGGGCAAGCCAATACCTATTTCCAATTCAATGAAATCCAAAACACCTACATAACAACAGACTTAGAATATCTATGACGAAAATATGTTTTCTTGAGATAGCAACCAATATGGAAATATTGTAAAAACTAGTCTCTGCATAACAAAGAAGAAAATAAATGCATGCCACTACATCTATGTAAACTTACCTAAATTTTTAAAAGAAAGAAAAAGCTGATAGCATAGAATAGATGAAGTTTTTATTAAAATGCTATAGACTTTTTATTTTGCGAATCAAATGGGCAAATGCAACAGCAAACAAAAAAATTAGTATTTGGTAACTAAAACAGTTGCAAAATGCCAATATGACATGGAAGTGTTCCAGGAAGTTATCCACTATAGTTGTTAAGAAATCAAAAGAGGCTAAATCACTATGCACAATGGCATTGCCATTGTTTCATAAAGAATATTGAGCAAGGGAAAATTAACTTTGGAAAAGAACATGTCCTAAAGGTCTTGCAAAAACTAAATCTAAGCAAGTGGTATTTTAACATGATTGCAAAACTTGTACGCAGGCAATGAAGGGAGGTATTGCAAGTTTGTGAGCTTGACCTTGGCAAGAGTTTTTCAGTTTGCCAGACAATGTTATTGTTGTTCAAATTTGTTAATGAGATGGATTTTGAAAATATTAGAACAATTTGAAAATGAGAGAGGTTGTGGAGGTTCAACTGCTTCATCCTAAGAAATTTGTTAAGCTTGAAATAAATCTCCTGATGGTGTTTTGTGCTATCGACCACCTGGAACAGGAAATACACTACTAGCTCTAGCAGTGGATAATTGCAATGTTCCATGTTTAATTAAAGTTAGTGAAAAATTAATTTGTTCAGAAATATATTGGTGAGCATGGTCAAATTGTTGAAGAGTTTTTCAGATGGCTCAGTCAAAGAAGGCTTGTATTTCCTTTTTGATGCCAAGTTAAATATACAACCCATATTTTATTTTGCATTTGAAGATTTCAATGATATAAGTTATAGGAAAAGAACATATCTTGGGGCCTAAGAAATCATATTTTAGATTTAATGGTAGTGATTGAGCATCATGTGCAGATCTAGATGGTTTGATCCACTTTTTTAGATCCATATTTCTATGAACAGTTGCAACATCACAATATTTAATAAATATTTGCAAGTGTTTTTTTCTATAGACTTCCATAAAAAACAATACAATAAAACCCCTAGAGTATGATTATAAATGCCGTTGTTCATGTTCTTGAATAGCCTAAAATCCTTGTTGCATCATAACACCTTCCTTGGACTAGTCATTAACATTTTAACATCTTGGTTAATTTCCTTATATACATGGTGATAAGAAATGCATTGAACAATAAAAGAGATACATCCTAAATCTCAGCTCATTTAAAACTAGTTGCAATAAGAACTTCCTAAAAGAGTATTCATTCTTCACTTGATTTGTAACCACAAGTGAATCTTGACACACTTCTAATGTGGAGGTACAATTTTCAGTAGTCAATATCAAGGTAAACTAAAAAGTCATTATCTATGAAAGATTGTTTGTTCTAGGTCTAGGCATGCTTTAAAATTAAGAAAATGAGAGTCTTCCAAAAAGAGAGACCCATCGACTCCTCAAGTAAGTTGCACCATCAAAGAAAGCCCATGCACCTCCTATCCATTTTTCGATAATATGTCTTTATTCTTTTTCCTTGTCATGATTATTTACGGTGGACTAAATGTTGAAACTATAATTTCTTTCTATCCAAATTCCCCATGCTAGAAGCATAAGCAGAGTTGTTATCTATTGGATCAAAAAGATTCCACACCAATTTGATTGGGCAATTAGGGCTTTTTTTTGTTATCTTGATTAGAGGGTACAAGTCTATCCTTAAATTTTGTGAGGTCAAAATTCATACTTTTCTTAATTGATTTATGTAAGTGTATATTTATGTGTGTGTGTACTAATAATAAAAATAATAATAATTAGTAATATTATTATTATTAAAAGTCACAACTTAGTTAGACGTGAAATTACAGATGAGACCCTTTCATTATGATACAAGGGATTTCTTTGTGCAATGGTTTAATTGCTTACTCTACAGAGGTGTACGTAGCCTATGCCCTTCAGAGTTTAACTTGTGAGCTAGAAGGAGTAAAGCCATGTTATTTATACCCACTCAATCTGGACATTCATACCAGGCTTCTAAAAGTCTCAATTTGTTTAGTGACCATTGCGAGATTCTATATACAACTAAAGTTACATGTTAACCAATGTACTATCAACTTGAACAAATCCAATAAGAGATTGCAACTATGAACTTCCAATTATCTCTGACCGATAATCTTATTGCTAGGAACACCTTTATTTCCAGGTTACTTAAAAACCTAAAATTATTGTTCTTATGTCTACTGTCCCTAACCCTAGCCTTAGAAAATGGACTAGGCTTCCTTGTATAGGGTGAACATCAACCGTGGTAACACCTTATACTTTTTCTTGAATTAATAATTTTCATTGAGAAGTAATATTGATGATTTGAAATGAATGATATTCATTACCAATTGCAAGCTCCAACAATTGTCTTCAAGTGGAAATTGATATCAATTTCCAAATATAGAGATCCCTCATTCATATATTAGATAAGAGGAGAAACAACATAAGGAAGTACAAATTCCCAAAGGCTACTGAGCTATGATAATGTATGTAATTACTTCATAGTAATTACTACACTCATCATCATATGACTTCAGTTTTATGATTTTTTTTAATTGCAGAGAGGGAAACATTGAATTTTGTTCATATAATAATTTCTGTACAGGTCAAGATGTCTGAACAATGCAAAACCCCTAGATTCTAGGCGTGAGCACCAACAGATCTAACGTACGTAGCAATGCAAAGCAAGAATATTTGATGCTTATTTTGAAGACTTTAAATGATAAATAAAAAATGTTTGACATAGGTTAGGGATCATGGCCCATAGGATACATAATTTACAAAAGGAGTACAAAATTTAATATAAATTATAAAGTCCAAATTTACAGCATATATATTATATTCTATATAAAATACAAAATATAGTTTTCAACATATATATTGTACAAAATTATAAAATACAAAATATTTATTAAAGTTGCACTTCTTTGGAAAAGAGATTATTTACATAAGTCTTAGGCTGTTTTAAATGAGGACTTCATGAGTTAAAATTTCCATGAAGAGTCAATCAATAATGACATTTCACCTATATTCTGGAAAGTGTTGTATGTATATTAACAGAACAATTGAGCCAAACTAACATTGAAATAAAAATGGATAATGTTAAAGTGAGATTGGAATGGAAAAGCTTGTTATGAAGTCATAACAAGCTTAATGACCTGCAATCAGGCCAAAACAGGATTCTTTCTATGATTCACTGATATGATGGACGTTTTTGTATAGCTGGGTAAACAAACAAAACCGTGGTTATAATCTGGATATAGTTGCATGTGCAAATCATATTTACAAGTAAACGAGCATTGGGTTTTAAGAATTCTAATTACGCGAATGAAGACTAAATGTAAATATAGGAATAGATACAAAAATGAAAACTAAGCACAAGAATCTGAATTGCAGAAATAAAATAGGACGGAAACTAATGGTAATCCAACTCAAAAGTAAAATCTAAACCAAAGTATGGAAGGCAACATGTGCAAATGAATTATGGAATAAAAGCTGCAAAGATACAGTCTATTTGTATCTACTATCCCACTAACACAATACTAGCCAAATCAACCACACTTGGCTGGCCTCTAGCACAACATTAATGATGTTGCTAAGAAGATAAAACTACCCTAAGACAATATATTTCTTTCTATCCTTAATGACTATTTTTTTAAATTTGGTTGCTCTAAATAAATAATATATGTCACTTGATCACCACTTATAACAATACATAAACTCAAATATATATATATATATGTTTGATGATCTATAGCTGTAATGTTTATGTCTTATTCAAGACAATATGCTATATGTGTGCAATAACAATTTGATAAAGTTTAGAATAGTTACAAAAGAATGGTGGATGGATTTAATGTACTCAATGATGGTGCAAGAATTACATGTAACATGTACACGGACAACCTCAGACCACCACCCCCTCCACTTCAAAAATTGTGCAAGACATCACTTTAAAACCAATCAAATTTTGAATCAACAATGTTCAAATTTTCCATCTAATAAAACAAATTTCCAATTTTTCATCTAATAAAACATAATTTTGTAACTTTGCAATTTTGTGCAGTATGACTGTTTTCAGTTTCAGAAATCATCATTATAAAATGCAATGCAAAAGCCAGAAAATGGCTGAAAAGAAAAAGAGAAATCCAGTTGGATAAAGAGGAATCACTTGGCTGAGCATTGAACCATATTCCATGGTTTGATTATTTTTTGTTGCAATTGTTTTTTTATATTCAATTTTCACTTGGATTGGATCATCTTTATTGTCAATTATCTCATTTCAGTTTACTATTTTAAATTTAACAGTCTTTCTATATCTGCCTATGTTTTGGTTTTTTGCTTTGAAAATATAATTTAAGCCAAATCTATGTTGTACATGACACCAACTTAATATTTGCAAATGTCGTCCCAGTTTGTTGCAGTTGTCATGTGCATCAAACAACAATGCAGTTAACAATGTCTTTGGCTTGGATACGGACTTTTTTTTGAACCTGGGACACCCATTAAATCCATGTTCTCTATTGCTACAATATACGCCTTGTCTATGTCCAGGTTCGCTAGGCTGCAACTTGAAAGTCTAGGGGCTGGTGCTGAAGCCACATGAAATAGAAATGACGAGATAAGAAGACCTATACAAATGCTTCTAGAAGAATCCGAGAAAAGGTGAAACGATATCGTTTGTGAATCATTTTCACCTGAAAATTATTCATTTTATTGCATGAGTCTCTTGGAAATTCAGACTATGCAATTTCTACAATTAATAATTTATATAATTATATGACTAATATATTCATTTTATTCCATGAGTCTGTTGAAAATTCAGATCATGCAATTTCTATAATTAATAATCTATATAATTAATATGATTAATATATATAATTAATATGTGACTAAGATTTTTTGAATTTTTCCAGATTTTGCAAAATAAACAAAGCTGGAATCAGCTGATAAACTCACTCTTTTGACTCTTTTTTGTTGGTGAATAGAAAAGCGTCGTCTCAAAAGCAATGGTGGACAGTGGGCCATTTCTATACAATTGTTTTTACAGTCAAATGTTTATTTAAAAATCTTGTTACTGATTGTCTTCCAATTTTGCTAGTATGGTTACATTGGATTCAGACTCTCAGAAATAAATATATTCCCATAATATCAGCTAGAAATTAGATGCTACTATTCTTACTCTAGCTCCCCCTTTCCTGGCCTGCTTCATTCTGGTGTCATCATACTAATTCTAGGTTTGGGTAGAGGCTGGTCGCTTACAGTTCTCCAGCCAAATAGCAGGTCAACTGTCATGCGACATTTGGAAGCGATTGTCCCATTGCAAAGTGTTAGAACATTTTTACACCTATGTACATTAATAATTTATTAATTGATGATTAATTAGCCCAAGTGATTAATGATTACATCCCTAAGTTGATTAGATTGGTAAATGGTCAAATTATCATGAACTGGTTAGCAATGTGAACAAGTGCTGAGTCAAACCAGCTATGTGGAGCGCTCCCCAGGGAAATTAATGCATTCAGCATGCCTAGAGCACCCTCCTCAGGTCATTTAATGCATTCAGCATGCTTCTCTTCTACCTAGGGCGCATTTGCTCAGTTTGTGGACAATCTTGCCAACTTTGTCATAATTTTGGCCAATTTTAGCTACCAAACCTCTAACCAACCAGTTTCTTCACATGTGTGAGGTCACATGGGCCTGTCCAGTCATTCCCAGCATTCACACTGCAGATTCGAACCAGTTTGGGATGGTTTGGGATATTGTGGTCAACCTAGGGGGGTTTGAGCTTTTTCTAAGCTAGATCAGTGTGAACACTCCAGATGGATTCGAATTCTTCCAGATTTGTATATATGGGTGTTCTTAACCTATGTTAAGGTTGGACAGTTAATAATATTGACATTATTCACCAATTTCATGTGTATTGTTCTTCATTCATTTAAATTTTTATGCTATTCTTGCAAATGTTGTGCAATCTTTCACCAGTGAGGAATCCACAGTAGCTAGGTTTAGCTGTGATTGAGATTTTACATGGTATCAGAGCTATTGGAGCTAGAATTCGAACCAGCAAGACTGTTGTAGTGGATTGCCAGAAGCAGTGGAGAAACCACATAATTCCTGAGGCCATTGCCTTGAGCTTACTGGAGAAATCTAGTGGCTCCTATCAGGTGTGATGCTCTCCCGAATGCACCCACTATCCATACAGGGTTCGAATATGTTAGTGTAGATCCCTCCTGAGTGATTTGAGAGTTGTTTGCAGGTATTGAAGATCAACATTGTCAGCAAGTGCGAATTGCAGCAGAGGAGAATGGAGCCATCTCACCCAAACGTGCTCACTCCCTTCAACTATTTCGATTGGAAGGCAGAAATGGTGATTTTGCTGAGATCTAAGGGTCTCTACAGAATCACGATGGGCACTGAGGTTGAGCCAAACTCAGCTGTGGAGAAATCCAAGTTTTTTAACAGAATGGATGAGGCATTTGGCCTCCTTTGTCTCAGCATTTCGAGAGACCTCCTGTTTCATGTAGAAAGTCTAGCAACTCCAAATGAAGTGTGGCTCAAGCTTGAGACACTGTTTGGAAAGACTGATGAGATGAGAGGCCACCAGCTCGAAAATGAGCTTGTCTCACTGAGCCCAGGGAATTTCGATTCCATCCAGGACTTCTTCACCAAGTTCAAGAACTTGGTCTTGCAGATCAGACAATGTGGCATAGAGAAGAAAGAAGAACAGTTGGTGTTGTCCATTCTCTCCAAATTGGGTTCTGAATACTCAGTTTTTGTGTCTTCCTTCAACTCCACAAGGCTCACAGTTAGAGGTTGGAAGATGCCATCTTTGGCTGACTTCATGGAGATGCTAACTCAAGAGCAAGACAAGCTGGTCTTGATGGGCTCCATCAAGCAAAAAGACCAATTTCTTGCAGCTGGAGATTCGAAATGTGGAAGAGGCAAGCAAAAACCCAGGGGGTCGAAACCTCAAGAGAAGAAGAGGAAGGATGAGAGGCCCAAATCCTCTGAGGGGGTTTCGAATCCTGTCAAGAACAAGGGAAAGAAGGCTGAGAAGACAAAATGTAGCTACTGTCAAAGAGGTTTTCATCCAGAGAGCTCATGCATGAAGAAAACCATAGACACCATGACCCATCTCCTACAGAAAAATAATATTCCTCTTCCTGAAAGTTCCAAGAAGAAGGAGTGCGTTTCTGAAGACAAGGAGAGCTGCCATGCTTTGGTGGCTAGTTCATCTCATTCACCTTTGTTCATCATTGATTCAGGTGCCTCAAGGCACATGGCTTCCTCAAGAGACTCGTTTTCTGAACTTGCTCCCTACAGTGGCCTCTCAATTTGAATGGGAGATGACTCAGAAATCCCTGCTCATGGCATTGGGAAAATCTCTATGGAGAATGGCTTCTTCTCCAATGTGCTGTATGTGCCAAACCTTGCAGCAAACTTGCTCTCTGTATATCAAATGACACATACTGGAGCAGCAAAGAAGGTGGTCTTCACTCAGGACGATGTGGAGATATCAGAAGTTTCCACCGGGAAAATTGTTGCAATGGGTGTTGCAGACCATGACATGAAGATGTACAAGTTCTCCCACTTCCTCGAATTCTCCTCACCAAGTGTGCTTTTGTCACATGGGAATGAGACCAGCAAGCTATGGCATCAAAGGTATGGGCACCTAAACTACAGATATCTTCAAGTTTTGAGCAAAGAAAAGATGGTAGAAGGGCTGCCACAAATCAGTTTTTCAAGTGGAACATGCAAGGGTTGCATGATTGGGAAGCATCCTGAAAAGAAGTATGACAAAGGGAAGGCAAGGAGGGCTGATCAACCACTTGGAATAGTGCATTCTGATCTGATAGGGCCACTCCCACACCCTCCTATGGCTGCAGCAAATATGTGCTCACCTTCATCGATGACTACTCAAGGTACTGCTGGTTATTTTTCCTTAAGCAAAAATCTGAAGTCTTTGAATGTTTCAAAATTTTTAAGAGCATGGTTGAGAACTTCAGTGGGAAGGCCATGAAGGTTTTGAGGACTGATAATGGTAGAGAGTATGTCAATAACAATTTGCAGCAGCTCTGTCAAGAGCATGGCATTCAGATGCAACACTCAGTGCCCTACACACCACAGCAAAATGGTGTTGCAGAGCGCAAAAATAGAGCACTGAAAGAGATGGCAACTTGCATGTTGCAAGCAAGGGATTTGTCTCCCAAATTGTGGGCTGAAGCTATGAATTGTGCAGCATATGTTCAGAACAGAGCACCACACAAAGCTTTGCAAGGAATCACTCCATTTGAAGCATGGATGGGCCACAAGCCAAATGTCTCACATTTCAGAATTTTTGGCTCAAGGGCTTGGGCCAGAATTCCACCGGAGAAGAGAAAGGCATTGCAGCCCCAAAGCAAGGAGTCAATCATGGTTGGGTATGCAGAGGATTCCAAGGGCTGCAAGCTCTTTGATCCATCCACTCACAAAACTTTCATTGAAAGAAGTGTCAAATTCGAAGAGGAAGAATTCTTGCAAGCTGGTGAACAAGGTGATGGGGAATGCTCATTTCCTCGTCTTGATGATGAAGTAAGTAGTGATTCTTTCTCTGATATTTCTGATTCTGATATTGCTGAAGATGATGTTGATATGGATTCTGAACATATCCCTCCCTCAAGGCCCAAGTGGGAAGAGAAAACAATTCAAAGTGCCGGAGAGCTTGTGGGAGATCCCCAAGATGCTAGGAAAACTAGATCTCAATTTCACAATTCCTTTGCATGTGATAATTCTGATCTGAGTGAGGCATGTTATTTGATGGTTGGATCTGATCCAATGTCATATTCAGAAGCATGTACAGACCCAAGATGGCAATCAGCCATGCAAGAGGAGATGAACTCACTCCATGAGAACAAAACTTGGGATTTGGTCCCTCTTCCTCCCAAGAGGAAACTAGTGCAATGCAAGTGGATTTATAGAACCAAAATTGGATCTGATTGCTCTGATCTGAGGTATAAGGCCAGGTTGGTGGCTAAGGGTTACTCTCAGGTCCAAGGAGTGGACTATACAGAGACATTTGCACCGGTGGCAAAGATGGACTCCATAAGACTAGTTTTGGCCATTGGGGCTTCCAAGCGATGGGAGATTCATCACATGGATGTAAAAAGTGCCTTTCTTCATGGGGATCTGAATGAGGAGATATATATGCAGCAGCCTGAAGGTTTTATTTCTGATCATACACTTGTTTGCAGGTTGAACAAATCACTCTATGGGCTCAAGCAAGCTCCTAGAGCATGGTATGCAAAAATGGACAATTTTCTGCTATCTTTGGGGTTTGAGAGGTGTAAGTCTGATCCAAATGTGTATATGCAGCATGTTAGTGATCTGATATTGATTATTGTACTGTATGTTGATGATCTTTTGATCACTGGTAGCTGCACCAAAGAACTTGACTCAGTTAAGAGAGCATTGCACAGTGCATTCTCCATGACCGATCTAGGATTGCTAAAACAATTTCTGGGTTTGGAGATAGATCAATCTGTGAATGGAATTTCTGTATGTCAGTCAAGGTATGCTTCAGATTTGCTGCAGAAATTTAAGATGGCTGAATGTAAGTCTGCAAAATTTCCATTTCTTTCAGGAGTTAAGCTTACAGAATGGGGTTCTTCACCACTAGTTGACAGTTCGTTGTATAGGCAACTTGTTGGAAGCTTGCTATATCTTACTCATTCTAGACCAGATTTGTCATATGTTGTTGGGGCTGTTGCAAGGCACATGCAAGAGCCTCATGAGATCCATTGGAAGGCATCCAAGAGGATCCTTCATTATGTTCAGGGTACTAAGTCCTTTGGTATCCATTATGCTGCTGGTTCATCCCTTGAACTAGTAGGATTTACAGATTCTGATTGGGCCGGTGATTGTGTTGATCGGAAGTCAACTTCCAGTTATGTTTTTATGCTTGCACATGGACCTATATGCTGGTCAAGCAAGAAACAAAGCACTATTTCCTTATCTTCAGCTGAGGCCGAGTATAGGGGAGCAGTCAATGCAGCCACACAATGTGTTTGGTTGCAAGGTATTCTTGCAGAGTTCGGGATTGTCTTTGATTCACCCACTATTCTTTGGTGTGATAATCAAAGTACAATCAAGATTTCTACCGATCCAGTACAGAGACAGAGGACCAAGCACATAGAGATACACATGCATTACATTCGGGGGTTGGTGCATGACCGGACCATAGCATTGCAGTATTGCCCATCCAGTGAGCAAACTGCTGATATCTTCACCAAGTGTTTTACCGAGAAGACCTTCACTCACCTTAGATCTTTGCTTGGGGTGAGTGATGCATGGTGATGATTGGTGTATTTTGATATATGCCACATGTCCATTTTAGAGGGGAGGTTTTATTTCCCATGTGGTTTTCCTCCTTACCTTGGTTACATGGACAAATAAATTTTATGATGTAAAAGGTGACTTGAGCCTAGTTGCCAAGGCCTTAATTCTTGATATTTCACTAAGTCTAGATTAAGGGGGGGTGTTAGAACATTTTTACACCTATGTACATTAATCATTTATTAATTGATGATTAATTAGCCCAAGTGATTAATGATTACATCCCTAAGTTGATTAGATTGGTAAATGGTCAAATTATCATGAACTGGTTAGCAATGTGAACAAGTGCTGAGTCAAACCAGCTATGTGGAGCGCTCCCCAGGGCAATTAATGCATTCAGCATGCCTAGAGCGCCCTCCTCAGGTCATTTAATGCATTCAGCATGCTTCTCTTCTACCTAGGGCGCATTTGCTCAGTTTGTGGACAATCTTGCCAACTTTGTCATAATTTTGGCCAATTTTAGCTACCAAACCTCTAACCAACCAGTTTCTTCACATGTGTGAGGTCACATGGGCCTGTCCAGTCATTCCCAGCATTCACACTGCAGATTCGAACCAGTTTGGGATGGTTTGGGATATTGTGGTCAACCTAGGGGGGTTTGAGCTTTTTCTAAGCTAGATCAGTGTGAACACTCCATATGGATTCGAATTCTTCCAGATTTGTATATATGGGTGTTCTTAACCTATGTTAAGGTTGGACAGTTAATAATATTGACATTATTCACCAATTTCATGTGTATTGTTCTTCATTCATTTAAATTTTTATGCTATTCTTGCAAATGTTGTGCAATCTTTCACCAGTGAGGAATCCACAGTAGCTAGGTTCAGCTGTGATTGAGATTTTACACAAAGACAGATGCAGATGTAGCCAACGGTGGCAGTAAGAATGGAAAGAGGTCTCACGTGATGCCGTCTTCGTCTCATCATCATCCAATGGGCCAAGTTGATGATTGTAAAGCAGATCTCAACAATGCAAAAGGATATCACAGGCACCATAAGGTCTGTGAGATGCAGCCTAAGGCTAATAAGGCTCTTGTCAGCAGACCTATGCAGAGGTTTTGTCAACAGTGAAGTAGATTCACTAATGTGTTTTTACATTTTTCTATAATTTATAATTTTTTCTTCACAAGATGATTTCTGGGCAGAAATGCCCTTCCCATCCTAGGATCATTACAGTGGAATGTAGTTCTCTTACAACACTCTAGAAAGATCCCCGATCCCTTTGTCTCAGAAGTTGTGAGTGGGTATCTATTCTGCCAAATTTGTCCAGGACTTGCACCTGTCCCCAAATGGAAGGGTCCAGGACTTGCAACTGTCCCCAAATGGAACTGGGTGAGACAGTGAGACAGGCCACTAGGGACAAAAGCTGTCACCAAATGGAGCGGTCTAGGAATTGCACCAGTCCCAAAATGGAATTGTGTTAGATAGCGAGACAGTCCACTAGGGGCAAAGGCTGTCACCAAATGGAACAGTCTAGGACTTGTAGCCGGTGCCAAATGGAACTGGGTGAGACAGTGAGACACCCCACTAGGGGAAAAAGGTGATTATGGGGGATTTGAACCTTGGTGGGGGTATGAAACACCCGCACTTTACCAATTGACCAAGTTTTTTGTTACATTTCACCCTATGCAGACGCATCACATATCCACCGGCGAGTATGATATCTATATGCACATAGCAGCCCACGGGTACACTCTATAGTCGAAGCGATCCATGACCATCTATTGATTCTAGATCCCAAGACAACACCCCAAATCCCTAGCCCTAGATTGGAAAATCTCTAAACCTATATTCTTCCCATCAGACCATCTTTGGCATGCTTCCTTTGTTTCTAACTTTCTATTATGAAGTTGACCTATTTTGTAACTCGGCAACAGGAAGAACACCCTTCAGGGAACTGCTTGTTTTCATTCTGCTGTGATTCTTATTCAATCAACAACAAGCTTGAAGGGTGTTTGTCTTTGATAGCCTTGAATAATGTAATAATATTTGACAACTGGAAGGCCCTTTGAACTTCAATTCTCTGTCCATTTTTCACATTTATATTTGTTACAGTTTTTCATTTTAATGACTCAAAGATAGAGCAACATTAATTTATTTCTCAGAACTCTTACGTGAATTTAACTCTCAGAGTATTGTTTGCAGTACTGTATTGTAGCAAACAAAATCAACGAAATTGTTCAGTGGACTTGGTCTATTTTTTTGTCCAATTCAAGCTTAGCGTCGAGAGCTTGTTTTTTTTGCCAACATGAAATTTTGTTGATGTAGACCAGAGTATATTTTCGAGTATGTTTGATTTCATGCCCAACTATAGATTGATCCCCAAGAGGAAGCCTTCCTTAGTTTCATCCATAAGAGTAACTTGCCCAATTTTGTAATAGTGCCATATCTGCTTCTATTAATATATAGTAGAGTAAGATACTAAGAGCAGCTTTGCATTGAGGTAAGTTTAGCAAATTTTGATGTTTTTGTGCCAAAATAAAAAAAAACTTACTCTTGTAGCTTTATTATAGTGCTTTGTGAGTTACTTTAAGAATCTATAAGATATTAAGAGCCAAGTCATTTTAGTCAAGTTTACTTTGAGCTAACAGAATTATGCCTAAAGCTACAGATAAATGCATGAATTTGTATTTGAACTTATCTGGCGGGCCCTGAGTCCAGATACAAGCGAGTGGCACACGCGACGTGGTGGCCAGCCAAATGATATGTCAACTGCCACATGACCTTTCTAAAATAATGGCAGCCCCGCTGTAAATAAACCTCATAATCCCTTCTTATTTATTCAGCGATAAGTTGCATGATCCATAATGAAAAAGTAGCTGATTCCCATTGCAGGGCTTTCCACCAGGTGATAATTCTTAGAGTCCAGGTTTCGAATCTCCCTGTATTTTTCTTTTGCCTTTTGGCATTTAGTTTGCCCAGATGAATTTATATATGTTATTTGATTTATGCTTGGGAAGCCTCTAATGCCTGGCTAACTCTTATGAGTAGATTATATTTGTTAGATGGTTCGTACGTCTCAGGGTTTTCAAATTCGAGGCTTTAGGGTTCCTATGATGTGGCGTTGATAAAATCTGTCCAGGGTTAGGGTTAGTTTAATTATTAATATTTCCATTAATAATTGTTTTACAAGCTAGGAGCTATCCGTTTTGCACAATATCTGACAAATTATTTTGCATTCATTCCTGCATGCTTTCCTATGCTTTTAAGTAGCACAGTCCGCCATGCTCTCAGAGAACACAAGGGCTTTGAGAAATAATGACGGCCCGGCCGTAAATAAACCTCAAAGTCCCTTCTGATTTATTCAGCGATAAGTTACATGGTCGATGATGGAAAGGCAGCCGATTCGCGTTGTAGGGCTTTCCACCAGGTGATAATTCTTAGAGTCCAGGTTTTGAATCTCCCTATATTTTTCCTTTGCCTTTTGGCATTTAGTTTTCCCACATGAATTTATATTGGTTATTTGATTTATGCTTGGCAAGCCTCTAATTCCTGGCTAACTCTTATGAGCAGATTATATTTGTTAGATGGTTTTTTCGTCTCAGGGTTTTCAAATTCGAAGCTTTAAGGTTCCTATGATGTGGCGTCCATAAAGTCTGTTCAGGGTTAGGGTTAGTTAAATTATTAATATTTGCATTAATAATTGTCTTGCAAGCTTGTTAAGATTCAAATTATATGCTAAGACAGAAAATAGTAGCATTCCATTCCATTTCACAATAATAGCATATACAAGATCACTGAAGAAACAACAAGCACAACATAAACACAAGAGACACATATTTATCCTGGGAAACCCTCATGGGGTAGAAAACCCAGCAAAGCTTCCTCATTATAGAAGACCAGCAATATACAAAGTTGCAAACCAAAGACATGATCTCCTCCTCCACCATAGCAGACCTCTCCTCCACAAGTGCGCTACATTCTGAGTGAGGGAAGTGTGTCAAATGAGGCGCTCACCTCCTCTATTTATACACATCTCTGACTTGTACAATATATTAACTAGGTCGGCCCCAACTTTACCATTGGGTTAAACACCCCACTATAATTGACTGGGATGACCCCTCTAGGGTGGTATAACAACCCTTTGACCCACATAACACATACAGGGCCGACCCCCACTAGGGAAGTCTAATAACCCAAGTTACCACATTCCGACGGAGGAATAAACATCTCCAGATATACAATAAGATCTCCACGGAGGAATGAAACATCTCCGGAATAATAAAGTACAAATATAATATTCTTTGAAGTTACATTATTTCAACACTCCCCCTTAACGAGAAGGATATTATAATAGCATCTGCATGAGCAAGGAGTCATCAACATCATACATGATACATCTATAAATCATTGGAATCTTTCTTAACATCATCAGTAACTCAAGCAGTTACTGGAACATCTTCAATACTAGAACATCAACATCTTCAGTACTGAGTCTTTATCTTCTGTAGCACTCGAACATCTACAACAACATCAACATCTGGATCCTCACGATCATCAGCATCGTCATCACACGATCATCAGCATTGTCATCACACGATCATCATCATCGTCATCACACGATCATCAGCATCGTCATCACATGATCATCAGCATCGCCATCATACGATCATCAACATCATTATCACACGATCATCAGCATCGTCATCTCGACCATCACGATCAACATCATCGTCATCTAGACCATCACGATCAACAGCATCGTCATCACACGATCATCAGCATCGTCATCACACGATCATCAACATCGTCATCACACGATCATCAGCATCGTCATCACACGATCATCAGCATCGTCATCTAGACCATCACGATCATCAGCATCGTCATCTAGACCATCACGATCAGCAGCATCGTCATCTAGATCATCACGATCAGTAGCATCGTCATCTAGACCATCACGATCAGCAAGATCGTCATCTAGATCATCACGATCAGCAGCATCGTCATCTAGACCATCACGATCAACATCATCGTCATCTAGACCATCACGATCAACAGCATTGTCATCTAGATCATCAGTATTAGTATCCACACCAATACAAGTATACACATCATCAATACAAGTATCCTCATTAATACAAGTATACATATCATCAATACAAGTATCCTCATCAATACAAGTATACATACAAGTATCATCATCAATACACATCATCAATATCAATACAAGTATCCTCATCAGTCAAGTATACACAATAGCAGCATACTCTGCAAAACACATGATCCTTCCTTTCGGAATTACGGGATCAATCTGATCACAATCATGTTTAAGACTATCCTTCCTTTCGGAATTATGGGATTTACGGTCTCAGGATGATTAATCCACACCATTCATTTAGGACTGTGTCCAAGGATGATTTAATCCACACCATTCATTTAGGACTATGTCCAAGGATGATTTAATCCACACCATACATTTAGGACTATATCCAAGGATGAATTAATCCCCACCGTACATTTAGGACTATATCCAAGGATGACTTAATCCCCACCGTACATTTTGGACTATATCCAAGGATGACTTAATCCCCACCGTACATTTAGGACTATATCCAAGGATGACTTAATCCCCACTGTACATTTTGTACTATATCCAAGGATGACTTAATCCCCACCGTACATTTAGGACTATATCCAAGGATGACTTAATCCTCATCCCGTACATTTAGGACTATGTCCAAGGATGACTTAATCCTCACCCCGTACATTTAGGACTATGTCCAAGGATGACTTAATCCTCTTCCCGTACATTTAGGACTATGTCCAAGGATGACTTAATCCTCTTCCCGTACATTTAGGACTATGTCCAAGGATGACTTAATCCTCACCCCGTACATTTAGGACTATGTCCAAGGATGACTTAATCCTCACCCCGTACATTTAGGACTATGTCCAAGGATGACTTAATCCTCTTCCCGTACATTTAGGACTATGTCCAAGGATGACTTAATCCTCACTCCTGTCCATCAAGGACTTCATTCTCGGAGACCATACGTCTACGGATTCTTTTAGAACATATGTTCAAGGATGATACAATCCCACCTGTCCACTAAGGAATTCATTCTCGGAGACCATACGTCTACGGATCAATTCAAGGGACCGAAGTCCGGGGATGATACAATCCCCACTTGTCCACTAAGGAATTCATTCTCGGAGACATATGTCTATGGCTCACTTTAGGACTGAAGTCCAGGGATGATCCAATCCCCACCTGTCCACTAAGGACTTCATTCTCGAAGACATATGTCTATGGATCAATTTAGAAAATGTGTTCAAGGATGATGCAATCCCTCTTCTTTCTCGGAGACATATGTCTACGTATCCTTTTAGAACATGTGTTTTAGGATGATGCAATCCCCTTGTCAACTTAGACCCTGTCTAAGGACCATCCACCAACCTCTCTGTCGGCATCACCAATATAGGTATCCATATCATCGACCTCTCTGTCGATGCAGGCAATCTCATCATAAGTGACCACATCACTCCCCCTTTCGAGGAGGGTCCTACCAAGCTTGTCTCGGAAATACTCAAACTTTACTTGAGGTAGAGGTTTGGTTAGTACATCGGTAACTTGTTCACTTGCGGTAGAGGTTTGGTTAGTCCGTCGAAAACTTGTTACAAATTCAAACTTTATAGTTCCTTTCTACACCATAGCTTGTTAGATCCCTATGTGCTTTGACTTATCATGGAACACTGGATTCTTTATCATCTTGATACAACTCTATTTGTCACATAGGATCACAGTTGGGTCTATCTCTAAGTCAAACAATCCTGAAGCCATACTTCTTCACAACTAGCAGAGCAAGCAGCCATATATTCCGCTTGTGCTGAGAGCCACATTGTACTGCTTCCACAAGATCATGGTTGATACCAGACAATAACATCCTCTCGATGTGCTCTACCTGTCTGATACACTTTCTGCTCAATTAACATCTGTGTAGCCATCTGAAGTCATGATCTCCAAGATAGCATAGATCAAAGTCTATCGTATCCTTTAGGTACCTCATCACATGCTTTGCAACTATCAAGTGAACAAACACATCTAGTTTCCACTAGATACTGACTCAAGGTGTTCACAACAAATCATATATCTGACCTAGTGTTTGTCATATACATCAATGACCCAATAAATTGACTGTACAGAGTTATATCGACTAACTCTGATGAGTCATCCCCTAACAGCTTCAAGTTGGAATCCATGAGAGTGGCCATTCCAACACCTCAAGTCCTTTTAATATTTCTCGGCATACTTTCCCTGGTTGAGAAAGATTCCTTCTAAGCCTTGCCATACTTCCAGACCTAGGAAGTAAAGCATCAATATGAGATCTTTCATTTTCATTTCTGTAGCCATCTATCTGTGCCATCTCTCATCAGATGGGTCTACTGATATAAGCCTCAGCATCATTTGAACTCTGTGGTGAGTTCCTTCTTGCATCCATGTCATCTGTGTATAGAAACCATATTCAACCTTGTAGCAAAGGTTGAGATCAACATTACCCATGGTGATCACTATTGATACTGGGTACCCGAACAGAGCTTTCTTCAATTACATTATTAAGATAATGGAGCAAACATCTCATCATGATTCTCTTCCTCTTTCTAAGAGAATCTTCTAGCCACGAGCCTTCTATAGTGTGTTTGATTTGTAAATCCTTTTGTTGAACATCCATCGCTTGTTCAGTGTTCATCATTCGTCATGATCTTTCCTACAAATCAAAATTAAGTACATGATTAGTAGTACTTCATAATCATCAAATCATATTGATATGATAACCTATTATGCATATAGATATAATTTACATAGTTATGCAACTATTTTGACCAATACTTTGGCACAACACTTTCCCATATCCTGTATGCATACAGTGGCTATCTAGATGCCTTCCATCTCTACCAGAACATACTATCGAGAGTGTGCACAGCTCTCAGCATGTTAGCAAAGAGGTTTCATTCTAGACAAGCAAAAATGGAATGTTTGTCCAACTTACCGATCATATGCATATTAGTAGTATACTGTTCAATGCTCTATGAATGTTTACACTCAACATGATATATTCTAGGAATACAAATATGCATACAACCTATTACAAGCAATATCATTTACTATTTCAAATAACAACTCAAATACTTATCTTTTATGTTTGTGTGGTTGCCTCCCACTTGATCTTCTATATGTCTTTTGAACTTCTATTCATTCTATACCACTGTGCATGCTCAAGTGTGCACTAGTGTCATCCTCATGATCTCATACACAAACATACATTCATTAGTATATTATAATCTTGAATATGTATAGCCATGATCATAGATAATAAACATTAGTATTCAAGGTTTTAGGGAAGTCTTCTTTTACTCATGCATATTCTTGTTTGATCTGGTTAGTTAAATCATCAATCAAGATAAGAGACATAATATGCATAAACCCTTGATTACTATCTTTATGAATAAGCATAACCAATCATATCGAGTATACTTATATAAGGGATCCTAACACAAGGTAAGATTCTCACTTGACACAGGAAAACATACCTGGATTAGTATACCTGCTTAGTTATGTCTAACATACCTAAACAATATCTTCTTTGTTCTCTTCAATGATTTAGAGATCCTGTGCTAGAACCTGCATATCTCATAGGTTAAGCATAATATAACAAAGTCATACATACCTCGTAAGTAGAACAAAGATGAGTCTTTGTCTTCATGTTGTCATGGTTATGGAACTTGATTTGTCTTTCGTGATGTACCTGTTAGCAGACAACATCAACCTCATACAACACCATAGTGCATTAGCACAATCATATAGCCCTAATCAATGAATGTCTTCTATCATTCACATGCATTCATACTGTTACTAGGGTGATAAGACAATTCTAACATTAATCAAGATTGTATTAATAAATAATATGAAGACAAACATTATGAGCTTAATCAGGAATCAGATTTCAAGACATACATGTATCTCCTTAAGACATACCTGTCGAGACTTCTTGTAGTCTTCTTATGTAAGGCCTTAGCCTCAACTCCCCCTGAAACTGGATCTGGAGCTTGAGTAGGGTTTGTTAGAGAAACCCTAAAAATTCAATCTTTGACTCACACTCTTCTGAATGGATGGATAGATGTGTCTTGCTGAGTTGATCAAAACTTGCATACTTCAATTTTGAAATCTCCAAAATTTGACCCCTCAAGATTGCCTTTGAAACTTCTAGATCTTCTGGACAGGATCATGAACTAGGGTTTTATGAAGCCCACCCTTCTGCCCGCTCAAAAGGTTTGATCCAAGGCTCTAAACTCTTATGTTTCTGAGAAGCTTCCAGCTGTGGTTATAGACTTCAAAAAATTCCAACTTTTGCTGAAGCCCTAATTTTCCACCTTTCCGATCAAAATCCCGAACTGGGGTTTGATCAAGCTCGGTCTTCTTTCCAACCAAAAAATTCGATCTTGGTCTCTAAATTTTGATTTTCCTGAGTAGCTTTCAGCCGTGGACTCCGATTCCAAGAATTCCAACTTTCTTCTAAACCCTAAATTCCAGAAGCCATGAATGAAGGTGCTCCAAAAATAATTCTGTTTTGACAGAAATATGTACCTGATTGTTTCTACTGTAACTCTGAACTTTTTGATCCATAGGGTCTGGAAATTTTTTTTGTTGTAGCATGACCTGTCATCTTTCCATCCCGACAGGTCTGACCTCAATTGGATTTTCTGAGGGAGAGTTATGCCAAGTGTCGCAACATGACCTGTTTATGGGATAAAACAAGAGAGCGAACTTGTACAGCATACCACGTGTCACTGGTTCAACTTCAGCCTCTGAAAACGTTTTCTGAGATAGTATAGTCTGTGTACTACCTGACAATTTTTACGAAATTTCATTTGGAGCTTCCTAGCCCAAGTTATGACCTTTTTTCCTAGGTCACCTGATTTTGACTGATATTTGGAAGAGGAAGAAACCCTAACTTGTACTGATCATAACTCACAAAGTACAATCAATTTGAGGGTTCCCTTTGGACACAAAGTACCTGGGGATGTCATCTACGATTTGTTACTGAAACTTCGCCAAAATGAATTTATAGCGAAAGTTCCACGGTGACTGGTTTTTGCTATACAAAACCCAAACCTTGAAATTGTCACAAGTGAAGCAAGTGTTGTAAGTGCCATACATTGCCTTTCTTCAGATTAGCTCTGATACCATGTTAAGATTCAATATGCTAAGATAGAAAATAGCAGCATTACATTCCATTTCACAATAATATCATATACAGGATCACTGAAGAAACAACAAGCACAACATAAACACAAGAGACATAGATTTATCCTGGGAAACCCTCATGGGGTAGAAAACCCAACAAAGGTTCCTCATTATAGATGACCAGCAATATACAAAGTTGCAAACCAAAGACATGATCTCCTCCTCCACCATAGCAGACCTCTCCTCCACAAGTGCGCTACATTCTGAGTGAGGGAAGTGTGTCAAATGAGGAGCTCACCTCCTCTATTTATACACATCTCCGACTTGTACAATATATTAACTAGGTCCGCCCCAACTTTACCATTGGGTTAAACACCCCACTATAATTGACTAGGCCGACCCCTCTAGAGTGGTCTAACAACCCTTTGACCCACATAACACATACAGGGCTGACCCCCACTAGGGAAGTCTAAAACCCAAGTTACCACATTCCGACGGAGGAATAAACATCTCCGGAATAATAAAGTACAAATATAATATTCTTTGAAGTTACAATATTTCAACAAAGCTAGGAGCTATCTATTTTGCATAGTATCTAACAAATTCTTTTGCATTCATTCCTGCATGCTTTCCCATGCTTTTAACTAGCACAACCTGCCACGCTCTCAGAGAACACAAGAGCTCTGAGAAATAAATCTGCGATTTGATGTGCAGCGTTTAAACACAAGTAAGGCATTTAAGCTAGGGCCTACTAGGAAGGCACATATAGTCACTTTCAACTAATGCTCATACCATCAGACGGATTTATTTCCAGCAGATATCTACATGACAAATATCATGTTCTGCATGACAAAAAAAGCATCTAGGCTTACAGGGAAAATGCACTATCATCATCTATGTGAAAAAAAAACAAATTCAGCTTAACCCATTTCAATTGAGAGGCAAACATGCACACAAACGTAACATGCCCTAACTTTAGGGTTCCTATGATGTGGCATTCATAAAATCTGTTTAGGGTTAGGGTTAGTTAAATTATTAATATTTCCATTAATAATTGTCTTACAAGCTAGGAACTGTGTGTTTTGCACAGTATTTGACAAATTCTTTTGCATTCATGCCTGCATGCTTTCCCATGCTTTTAAGTAGCACAGCCCGCCACGCTCTCAGAGAACACAAGGGCTTTGAGAAATCAATCTGCGATTTGATGTGCAGGGTTTAAACACAAGAAACGCATTTAAGCTAGCGCCTACCAGGAAGCCACATACAGTCACTCTAACCAGTCTATGCTCACACCATCAGGCGGATTTATTTCCAGCAGATATCTACATGACAAATATCATGTTCTGCATGACAAAAAAGCATCCAGGATTACAGGGAAAAAGCACTATCATCATCTATGTGAAAAAAAAAACAAATTCAACTTAACCCATTTCAATTGAGAGCCAAACATGCCCACAAACATAACATGCCCCAAAACTACAAGCAACACCCACAAACGATCGAAGCAGATGCAAATAACATTGAAGACACCAACAAATACAACAAAAGAATTTTGTTTTTTTACCTATAAATTGTAGTAAAAATAATGAACGCCTACCTGGTCCACAGGCGAAATCCAACCACCACAGCAACAACACTCGAAACACCAGACGAATAGCACCTCTCCAACACCGAGGACGAAGCAAAACGCAAAAACCGCTGGAAGAAAAACCTCGGACCTAGCAGCTTGCACCATAGAAAAATAGAAGCAACATGCTAGAAGAAAAACCTCGGACCTAGCAGCTTGCACCATAGCAAAATAGAAGCAACATGCTGGAAGAAAAACCTCAGACCTAGCAGCTCACACCAGAGAAAAATAGAAGCAACAGGCAGGACCTAGCAGCTTGCTCCAGAGGGAAATACAAGCAACAGGCACAAACAACACTCGAAACACACTTAAAATGAGCTGCAAATGGCAGACGAACAACACCTCTCCAACGCCGAGGACGAAGCAAAACACAGAACCCACTGGAACAAAAACCACGGACCCAGCAGCTTGCACAAGAGCAAAATAGAAGTGACCCAGCCACACCATAGCAAGATAGAAGCAACAGGAAGGACCCAGCAGCTTGCACGAGACGGAAATACAAACAATAGGCAGAAACGCCTATGCAATGAGATATATAGCTCTCGTCCATAACTTTGCACAAACGCCACAACAACAACGCATTGAAATCCTCCATCAACCGCAGCAGCGCATTCAAATCCTCCATCAACCGCAGCAGGGAAATAATAAAGCCAGCATTCAAAGCTGACAGATATGGATTACGTCCGCCCGCCGCCGAGGCCCGGGCACCAGAAACCAAGGCAAACGTCAGCTACAAAACAGCCAATCAAATTTCAAAAAATCTGTTTTTAAAAAATACATTATAAATCACAAAATCACAACTTTATCAAAAAATTTGACATGCACAAGTATTTCTGTCATGTATCGACAGATTAATAGCACCCACCGAATCATATATAGTCCCCTGTGGGGACATAACAAGTGAAAAGTGTTTCTCCACAAGAAGTCAAGTGCATATAACAACCGAAAAGCGAAAAGTGTTTCTCCACAAGAAGTTAACTGCATTCGAAACATGGATGATAGATGTATATTATTTTTGTGGTGCATTTTGTATTTTGTTTAGATGTTCAACGCAGCAAGAAAAAATTTATTGGAAAAAAGTTTAGATATATATATATATATATAACAAATTTAATAAGAAACCAATAAACAAAATAGACAAAATTATCTTCAAAACTTCGAAGGCCTTAAAGAACCTGATGTTAGATACAATTCAAACATATCTCTATAGTGTAAATATCACTACGAAACACAACACTAAATTTGTGTCCGAGTACATTGTTTGATAAAGGACTTCCTTGACGAGCAGACCTAAGCTAGAGATCAAATATCACAGCCAAATTAGTATGAGTACATTGTTTGAAAAAATACTTCCTTGACGATTGAAGTTAAACACTAATTAGTATATGAGTATATTGCTTGACAAAGAAGTCCTTCGATGAGAGGGTACACGAGACTAGTAGTTTCTCTATCACATAGATCTTAGTTTCTCTATCCTCCTACAGAAGTTGAGTAGATAATGTAAATGTAGTACCCGATCACTGAGCTATAAAGTCTCCCAACCATTTTTATCAATGAGGGACATTGCCTCGGAATCCAATAAGGTAAGCCTGTAAGTCAGATCACCAAACCAGATGATATGACTGCAGCATAAAGCGAAACCAATAAGGTCGAATCATTTTGGAGTACAGAGAGAATCAAAAGAGGAGAGTGAGACGCATGTGCTTACTCATGTGCCATGATGGTTTGAGGCAAAAATGTGGAATCACGAGGGAAATGGCTTCTCTTCATTATTTCTGCGATGTCGGAGTTTTTGCGAATCTCGTCACCTTCTTTTTGACCCGAAGCCAAATGGGTGCAAACAAAGCAGAGGCTTGTTTGATGAAGTAGTAGGCCGATGAAGACGGATCCCTGATAAACGCGACTTGACTGCTTTTAAATTGATGGGGCAAAAATGGGCTAAAAAAAAACAAAAGCTGTTGGAATGAATTATACCTTATTGTCAAGGTAGCACATGATACCGCAGCGACGCATGAAACTTTGATGTTGAGAATGTGACACTTGACCTCGGATTTGACCCATATTGTTATCGATATACCCACCATTTTCTTTCCTGCAACTCGCTCGTACCGCTCTCTGCTCCATGACGAAACTGAAACTGCCTCTGCATCTCCTAGCTTAGCGGCAGCGAATTCTGACGGAGGAAGGCTCATGCTTATCATGATTATGGCAACCTATTTCAATTGATCATCTTGTGGATTAAAGCATCCCATTTCTGGGTTGCCCAGCTGTCTTCTGTGCCAAAAACCTTGCCTGCCTTGAGGGGAACAATTTCCTGGAAGTTGTGGCCAAATCGAAATTGAAATGAAGTGCAAATCTAAAAGAATTTAAAGGAGGAAATTAATTAGCATGATGGTGATCAAGATTATACCCGACAACATAAATATCTGAAGACTCTGCCTCTGGTCTAGAATGAAGCCAGGTTGCCACCTCCACCTCCAAATCCAAATCATCCCCCACCCTTTTTTCCACCGACATTCCATAACGAATATCCTGCCATAACCAGCCAACCTTGATCAATGATCCACCTCTGCAACATAAACATGAATGGAGGATCCAAACTAGGAATGCATAAAACTACATGAGGTTCCAACCTGCTTGTCCATAGGCTTTCAAATATGCAATCGATCAAGACTATCTAGGTTGGTGCACGGTATTGTACAAGACATTAAATTGCATTAACTCGTAGCATTAATATAGTGAATGCGGAACCCACTTCTCTACTTCATCTGCCATGCAAATCACATCTGAAAGACAGCTTAACCCTGCAACACATTAAAACCCTAGCATTAATATAGTGAATGCGCAACCCACTTCTCTTCTTCATCTACCATGCAAATCACATCCGAAAGACAACTTAACCCTACAATGCATTAAAACCCTATGATGCCAGCACGCCGCCCAGGCCTAGGGCACATGAACCCAGGCTAGCGTCATGGGGTATGCAACCAATGAAAATACAGAAAAATCCTTCATTAAAAAATCACTAAAACGAAAAATCACTCGAGACTATAGAAAACCTTTGTCGAGATAAAAATTTGGGAAACGGTCCTCCTGCCCCCGACCGAAAAATAAATGTGGGGGACATAACAATATGACTATAGTCTTTTTTTTTCAGTGGAAAAAAGTCGTACTACTGGTATTCATTAACACAAATTAAATAGTACAAAAGTATAAGTCTTGACCATACTTATGTTCAAAAACTGCCTCCAAAAGTCTTCTATGTAAACCCAAGTTCTATACTAGATCTCTCATAGAAAAAAAACATGATATAACATCTCACAAAAAATATATGCTCATCACATACTAGTAATATTCAAACAAATTGACCCTTCTCGATGCACAAACTTGTTCCTCAATTTATTCTGTCCAATAGACAAAACCTTCATCACCTCCATGTGCTTCTTTTGAGAGTGTATCAACAATCGTGTTGAATTGTCGATAAATGTGTTCAAATATAATATCTTTGAACCATTGTATTTTATCACGAACTCTGCCACACCATGATGTAAAGCAATAAAATTAAAATTATATTCCTTAAGTGCCCATTTAATCGTCACCCTGGAGTCTCCCAAAACAGTCATCCTGTAATCCCATAATGACAACAACACTAATAATACACCATAATCCATTAACTCAGCTTTAATGTTTGTGCCAATCCCACAGTTCATCTTTAGTTTGATATAGTGATCTTTATTTATATAAAAAATACCCCTACAGCACATAGTCCATCAATTGCGTTCCTTTAAAAAAGAACCATTTTGAATAACTTTTATCCTCCCCCTAACTCCGTCAACCAATTGTAACGATTTGGCGGACATTCTACATCGTTGTCTATGGAGCAAAAGGATCAACCGTTTGCTCTCGAAGATCGACGTACATCTGAAATTGATTCCTTTAACTGTGTTGCCGTTGGAAAGATGAAGATAGGAGCTTTTCCAATTCCAACTAACATTTTCAATCTTTGGCTACTGTGGAGAATTATAGTAAATATTACTATGTCTCAGCGTATGTTATAATACATAGGAATATGGTTTCATATTATATAGCTAGTAGATATTTAAAATGTAGTTTGGTGATTTTTACTAGCTTCTGATTTTACGATCCTGCCAAATGTTTTCTTCATATTTCTGACATTTGATTTATGGTCTAGATTTTAATCTAGACCTATTGTGGATTTTGATGTATCTATAGCTTATTATAAGTTTGGTTGATGATATTAAAAAGATTTATCTAAAATTTTAAATGAATTATATATTTATAGAGATGGGTAGTTGAGTATATGATATTAAAAAGACTTTTCTTTATTGCAGTTTGTAATGCTAAAGAACAACCTTCACACTACAGTGACACTGAAAGTTTGTTAGACCATTAGGTTAAAAGGAGGAACGTAAACATGTACATCATGCATAATCAAAGTTTCAAACGGTAATGGAAAAAATTCCTTTTAATCTTTTACGTTCTATACCCTAGTTTTACGTTCTAGCGTCCAGCATCCAATAAAAATAGGTTAATTTTGTAATAAACAGATTCCATTTTCAGATTAAAAATGACTGAATCCAGTTAAAATTTTAAGGTAATTTGACTTTAACCTAATCTAAGTATCACAAAGAACAATTGCCATTTTAAATAGACCATGCTATATCATCCTTTCTTTTAGAGTTTTTGGACCAGATCATCCTTTTTTTGTCAATCAAGTTTTTAAAATATATTAGATATATCATAGTTTATAGATATTGAGAGGAAGTAATGTGTGAATAATATTTATAGTCATGGTTTTGCAATGTTAGTATCTTATTTTTATGTGAAGTTGTTATATTTATAGGTCTATAAAATTACGAAAAATGATTTTTGAATGTTTTGCAATATTTAAGGATTATCATTATTAAAAGTTTCTTGTTTCTTAATTTGGTTGTTCAAACTTTTTTTATGCTCCAAAACATTTTAAGAGTAACTGATCAAACATGAAACAATATATGAGTAAATGACTAACTTTTCATGACTGGTTAGATTGTGTGTTCCAAAATTATAACTCCTACTTGTCTTTATATGATACATTCTCACATTATAAGGTTGTAATTAGTTAATGTATTGGTAATTTGTTAAGTTTTAGGAGGTTGTTAAGATTTAGTTGAATATTGATTGGATGAAAAAACAAACTTATTGTTTCCCAAAACATTTTAAGAGTAAATGACCAAACATTATATGAGTAGATGACTAACTTCTCACTAGTTACATTGTGTGTTCCTGAATTTTAACTCCGACTAGTCTTCATTTGATATATTCTCACATTATAAGGTTGTAATTAGTTAATGTATTGGTAATTTGTTAAGTTTTAGTAGGTTGTTAAGATTTAGTTGAAGATTGAGAAATTCTCTCCAACCGAAACACGTCTACCTCTCCGAAGGTGGATGGTTGTTTATTTATATGGACTTTGATAGCTTGGTGATGTTTACTTTACCAAAGTGTAGATGTGAAGTAGGTAGAGCAAATGCATACTTTGAAATTGGTGCTTGTCTTCCTGTGATATGTACTCATAGTATAAGGTTGTAATTTGTTAATGTATTCGTAGTTTGCTAAGCTTTAATAGTTGAGATATTCCCTCAAGAGTCTATTAATGTGGTTGGAGGAAAACTTCAAGTATAAAAATGTAGTATTTGTTGATGAATAATATACAACACTTATTTTCTATCAATATCTAGGTACCTTAGTATTTTTTTTCCAATTTTCATGTAGTGGACAATGAATTCCATGATGTATCATGTCTGTCATTGGTATTGAGACCATTTATTGATATTAAAGACAAATCAAATCCATGCACGTAGGAAAATGTTGTGCTTTCTTCATTCAATCAATACCTAGATTCATGGCTTAATGAGAAGATCCCCACTTGGAAATGTAAGTGCATCTATACCTAGCAATGGGAAGTCATCCTTAACTAAAGATTTATGTTCAAATTCAGGGGATCAATCATGAGTTGAAGTTCAAAATTACAACAAATAGTTAATTAAAACAAACCAAATGACTCTTTGTCCATGAATAGATAAAAAATTATTGATGTATTTATGTAAATTGGTTTAGATCTTCCTATATCCTTGTGATAAATGAATCCCCTAATACAAACACTTCTTTATGACTCTAAATTTTGTTATACAAGTTTAAATATATACACCAGTATTGTAAAAACATGCACTATAACCTAATTTTATATGTGCACCATTATCATGAATGCATTCACTATAATTTTAAATATACCATTATCATAAATGCATTCACTATAACTCAATTTCATACCAAAAAAAATAAAAATAAAAATAAAAAATAAAAATACAGAAGTAATTTCACTACTTTCTCATATATTTGATTTTTTTTTTTTACATTTTAATTCAGAAAAAATTTTAATTGAGAAAAAATTTAATATATTTTATTAGAGATATTTTATATTAATTTTATTAAAATTTTAACTTTATTGTATTTTAATGTGTATATATTAATTTTTTTAATGAAAAATTAACACAAATAAACAAACTTCTATATGAAAAAAAAAGTCAATATCTCAAATTAATTATTATTGAAATTTAAAAAAAAATCTAATATACATAAAACTAAAATACAAACAAAATTACAATTTTATTCTAAAAACAACACTTAAATACAAAACCAAATTACAATTTTACTTCCAAAATATGTAAAATTAGAAAACTAAGATATTATACATGATGAACTAAATATAACCTAAGTCCCAAGCGTTTGAGAGGGGAAAATCACAATGAAAAGAAAGATGCAATATGATGAAAAAAGGTAACCTAAATCCCAAGCGTTTGAGAAGAAAGATGCAATCTCTTTTTTAAGAGACTAAGATGGAATCTCTTTTTAAAGAAGTCTGTGCATTTTAAAGAGATAGTATCTTCTTTACTAAAGAGAAAATGCGAAGATTTCTATAAAAGAGATTCCATCTTTATACCCAAGGGATTTTCATTACCTTTACTTTATAATTGGGCACGTGTAATACCTTAGCTTTCAATATAATTGTTTATGTATAATCAACTTTGGAATATTTGTTGTTGTTTACCTATGATCAGCTTTCGAATAATGCAGGAGAATGATTACGAAGACTCTTTTCTTCATATATAATATAAATTTGTGGTGTGGTTTCTTTTTCTCACGCCATTTTAATAACACTTAAATTTTCTCACGCTATTTTAATATATTGAAAAATTCAAAACTCATATTATACAAGATAAGTATTGTTTTTTTCAATATTCGTGTTACTTTATATACGTATCTCTTTTAAGATCCAAGTACAATTAATTTAAAACTCATTGAATGAATGTTCTAGAACAGAGCTATTTTGTTTTTAATATTCGTTTTACAAATTCATTGAGTGAATGTTCTAGAAGAGGTATTTTGTTTTTAATATTCGTTTTACTTTTTATATTGTGTATCTCTTTTAGGGGTCAGAGACAATACTAATTCAAAGGGCTACACAAGATTTTTCAATATTCGTTTTGCTTTGTTTATGTGTATCTCTTTTAAGAACATTAACAAATAGACATAAGATTTTTCAATATTTTTTTTATTTTTTTATTTTATATGTGGTTTAAGAACATGAGACATAATTAATTTAAAGGGTAGTGTTTGCCAAGTTCGTGATAGAAGAAAAATAATAAATAATCGAAAGGATAAGTTAGTTTTTTTCATAAAAATACTAATAAATTAATAAATATATATCTTTCTATAATTAAAAGTAAGTAAATTAAAATGAATCTATTGTTTTTTTTTATCATTGAAACTTTGAGAGTTAGTTCAACAAATTAAAGTATTTATTTGATATAGGTGGTGGTTCAAATATAAAGACATGTAATAAGAAATGAAAATAATTATATGTTGTTTCAAGGTTATGAATAATTATGAAGGAAGCACGAGGTTACATGAACAAGGAAATGTCAAAGTAAGGTATTTCAAAAAACTAAACAATTAATGGAGGTGAAAAAGGTTGCTTTCTCCACTACATTATTTTATTTTTACATACATAAGCTAAATGAATGAATATAAACAAGGAAAATTGTGAAGGTGTGAAAATAGTGAATTATCATAAAAATTCTATTTTATGGGGAAGACACTAACAACTAGGACATTGTGAAGTCTACACAATCACGTAAATGAACATCAGTGGCACATAGGAGTTACTAGAGATAAGTCAAAACTATAAATATATTGGCACACGCGAACAAGGAAAACACTACTTTTAGGTGGAAAGGATTCTTCATGCTATGAAATAGATAGCCAATCGGGACAATGACAAGAACATCCATAAGGTTTTGGTTAAAATATGTCAAGATCTAAAATGAGGAATAAATTGAAAATTCATGTATAAAATTTCTTTAAGGAGAAAAATGAAGAAAGGACACATAAAAGAAAAACTCAATATAAACAACGACAAGATCAAGGTATAAAATATTTGAAGTTTAATATTCCTTAGTTTGAAAAAAAACACCCTTGAAAAAAAGAACTACACATACAAACATCAGTGGCACATAGATAGCCACGCCCACAAGGAAAACACTACTTTTAGGTGGAAAGCATTCTTCATGCTATGAAATAGATAGCCAATAGGGACAATGACAAGAACAACCGTAAGGTTTTGGTTAAAATATTCCAACATGAACTAAAATGAGGAATAAAATATAGAAGTCTAAGAATGAGATATAGGAAAAAAGAAAGTTCCCAGAGGAATTAAAATTGAAAATTCATGTATAAGAATGCTTTAACTAGAAGGACACATAAAAAACAACTCTATATAAACCACTTCAACACATAGGATAAAATCAAAGTAAAAATATTTGAAGTTTAATATTCCTGAATATGAAAAACATATGATAAAACATCTTATAAAAACTAATTTACAATGACATGTGAATTAGAAAGATAAAAACAACCTTAAAAATAAACAATTTACAATGACATGTGAATTAGAAAAAAAAAATACTATATCAAATATGTAAATTAATGATAAAAACACCAAATAACATTTTGTCCTACATCATACAACATTCTTACAAATAAGAAAGATTAAATTTACTAACAAACAATAAAAATAACATTTTAATTTAATCTCATATAAAATCAACAAATGATAAAACAAAAAACACTTAACATCGAATAAAACTTATTATGATAAAATAATGATTTAAATTGTAAAAATACATGAATAAATCTATTATCATAATTTCTCACTTTAATAATATATAATTATTATTTTAATAAACTATCCCTATATCTCAAGAGAGGCTTATTTGGTAATACGTTATGTTCCAAAGTTCTTCAATCAAAATATAAAATCAACAGATGATAAAACAAAAAACACTTAACATCAAATAAAACTTATTATAATGAAATAATGATTTAAATTGTAAAGATACATGAATAAATCTATTATCATAAATTCTCACTTTAATAATATATAATTATTTTAATAAACTATCCCTATATTTCAAAAGAGGCTTATTTGGTAATACGTTATGGTCCAAAGTTCTTCAGATGAAATATATCAAGGATGATGTTACCAATTGGCTCAAGAATCTGAGGAAGAAGATCCGAGGAGCCTCTCCGATATGGAATGTTTTTCTCAAGGTATATAATTGGTTGGTAAAAGACTTTTTATGGCAAGTTGGATCCGGTAAAGAAATACTGATTGGTATAGATCCAATCTTGGGCCTAAAGAATACTTATTGTCTTTCTGATGAGATTCTTGCTTTGTTATAAGAATATGGTTATATAACCCTGGATAGGATCAAGAAAACTGGAGGGAATGTGTATTGGATGAGCGCAAAGGATCTTGGAATGACTGGAGGTGCGGCTTTTGAATGGGATCGTTATACTGTGTATTTAAATTCAGTAGGTTGCAGAATATCACAGGAAAAGGATAAGATCAGATGGACTGGAAATGTTTGTACAGGTATAGTGATTGCAAAAACAACATACAGATCCATGATTAAAAGGAAATGTATATTCCCGAAACATTGGTGATATAAGTGTTTGTGGCACTGGAAAATTCCCTTGAAATTCAAGTGCTTTATGTGGTTTGCTCTCCTCGACAGACTGGAAACATGGGATAACCTCTTGGACAAAGGATGGTTCGGGCCTAGCAGATGTGTATTATGTAAGAATGGTGTTGAAACTACAGTCCATCTCTTAGTGGAGTGTGTTTTCACAAATAACATTTGGAATTTGTGTTGTGCAACACTTAAAATTGATTTGGTTTGGGGAGCAGGAAATTTTGATTCAAGCATGCTTAATTGGACTAGGAATTGTAAAACACATGCCACCTTTCCTGTCTATTTCCTGGACTATTTGGCATATTAGAAATTTGGCAGTTTTTGAAGATATAAGTCCTTGTGTACAGTCGGCATTTAGTATGGCTATGAAGTTACTTTTGACATATAGGAAGGAGATTGATCCTCAAAAAGTGAGAAAAGTCGGCTTATTTACTCCACAGTTTTCTGGTCCGATTCTTTTCTTTGATGGTGATGCATCGAAAGGGCTATGCGCTGTGGGAGGAGTTATTTTTTTGAATCGTGAGCATTATTTCACTTTACGTCTCGGCTGTGGGAATGGTACACATATGAAGGCAGAACTTCTTGCCCTCGGGTGTGTACTTAAAGTGGATAACACCTTTGGGCTTGTTGATATAAAGGTTTTTGGTGACTCTAGAGTCCGTATAAAATGGGCGAGTGATGAATACAATTTAAAAGTGATTTCTCTTATGCATTGGTGCAACAGGATAAGGTATGAAATCAATCAATTCAATAATATCACTTTTGAACACATCTACAGGGAGCACAACTCTTTGGCTGACAAACTTTCGAAGCAGGCTTTGGAGGGAGAGGAGGGTTGCTTATTTTGGGAAGAATACCTGTTATCTTATAACCAGGATTTGGGGGTACTTCACTTTTTTTATTAAGTTCAGATTTTGAAGTGTTGACTCTTCTTATGTAGTAATATTATGGGGTTTGTTGGGATGGCATTATCTCACTAGTGATATTTTGTAGAGCCTCTTTAATGATATATTTGTTTTATATGTCAAATTGCTACACTTTTTTTATTACGTTCAGATTTTGAAGTGTTGACTCTTCTTATGTAGTAATATTATGGAGTTTGTTGGGATGGCATTATCTCACTAGTGATATTTTGTAGAGCCTCTTTAATGATATATTTGTTTTATATGTCAAATTGCTATGTCGTTTATGACATAAACATCATTGTACTATTTAATTCATAATTTAAATATCAATAATATGCCTTTTTTTTCAACGGATTTTTTTTTTTTTTTTTACTATTATTAAGCACAACAACGTCATTATGTTTTCTTTCTCCCTGGCTGACAACGTGTGGGCTCCTTTACACAGATAATAATAAAAAATGGAGGGGACACAACCAACTATCTCCGGCTGCTCAGAAAACACAATCAATGAATTTATTAACGTTTCCCTTCCCACTCATGGGATGCACACAGAATAAGCGAGAGATGCGCATTACTAAAAGTAAGGAATAAGTAAGGATATGGAAGAGCGAGTGCTCCGGCCTATAAATGTTCCATAGCTCTGTATATGTCAACGTCTCTATAGCTGTAAGTGTGCTATTGGCGCCTTTGCTAGTTGACGTGATTAATTGTAATACTGATATGGCTGATGTGAAACCATGTTGAGAATAATGCCAACATTCCTGTTCAGTAAAAAGAAAAGCTAGTGGACAATGGATTGTGCTCAGATACTTATTCGTCCTTCCAGTTGGCAAGCGCTAAGCATCTTATATTCTACAATGGCTTGCTGTGTGATTCGTGTAAGGTGGGAGTTTGAAAAGCCAAAGCATTAGTGGCTCCAATCTTGTGTTTTCTTTGCATATTCATTAGAAAGCAATGACGCGGAATAGGCTCGTATAAATCCTCTGCAATGGCTTAAAGCCGAAGAATTGGTGGCTACCATCTTCCGTTTTATATGATTTCTATCCTATTCACATCCGTTTCATTTAGGGTTACCCTGCTCACCAATTTTCTATTTTTATTATTGTTTGAGAGCTGCATATAATATTGCTAGTGCTATATAAGAAAATCAATCATGTTTGACCAATATGATCCTGGTTTTCTCCCTGGATTGATCGGTGTTATAATAGGCTACACATTCAGAGTCGTTCTTCAACGGATTACGATTGTCTGCGGCTTCCCAAAACAGTTGGAATCTCTCCAAGATCATGTGACGTACCATGAGAAGCAAAAATTCCCTCCTTGCAGCGACAATTGGGCTTTCGTTAGACTGGACGAGCTTCTCCGAAATGCATCTGAAATGGTGGAAAATGGGCGCAATGTTCCTTGGTTTCACGTTTTTAGTCGTTATCGAATGAGCAAGAATATGACCAAATTGATTTCAGATATCGAAACTCATTTAAAGTTTTGGGTGGCCTTTAATCCCATATGTCTGGCGCAGCCTGTGGAGAAGATGCCGGTCGAGGAGCACGTGGGGTCTGCGTTGCGTGTTGCTACAAAGGAGAAGATGGTGGCGCCGCTTGATGCTGCGGTGGAAATGACTACTGTACTGAACCAGAAGTCGACCCTTTCCGTGTCGTCAGCACTGCGCGCGAAGGAGGAGACGTCTGAGGCGGCGGAGAAGAGTCGTGCGGCGGCGGGGACGGCTTTAGTTGGTCTTTCAAGAAATGGTGGTTTATCGTATAGACTGATCAGCATCGCAATCAAGATGATACTTGAGCTGAACAATATATTTGAGCTTACCCGTAAGGAACAGTTGACATCTCTAAAAGCTGTGGTACAGGAATTGAGAAAACAACTAAGTTCTCCACGATATAATAATGGTTCTGCTATATGCAGATGGCTTGAACGGTTCGATCGACTTCTCGACAATGCATATGAAATGGTTGAACGAATCAAAGAAGCAAGGCCGGACATTTTTTATCGTTATCGACGGGGCAGAAAAATTAACCGTTTGCTTTCAGAGATGAACGCACATCTGCAGTTGCTTCCTTTGGCTGCTTTGGGATTGATAGAGGAAAGCCCCCATTCTATGGTTAGTCACTCAACAACTAACCCCGCGCAAGAAAGCTTGGTAATACGTCTTTGTTAGATGGGAACGAATTTTTAAGATTTTGATGATATCTCTTTTAAATTTTAGAAATTCAGTTCTCTTAATAGAATATTTGGTTATTATGGAGAATTATAATAAATATGTATGGGTCTCAACGTTGAAGGGGTGAATAGTTTTCAATATAATACAGGGGAATATGGTTGCAAATTATAAAAGTAGCATTTAGAATATAATTTGATAATTTTTACTCGCTTCTCATTTTACGATCCTGCCATATGTCTTTTTTGATATTTTATACAATTGATTTATGGGCAGGTTATTGGTAAAAGATGTTTTACAACTATGATACAAAGATTTAAGTTAAGTCGGTTGTGATTTTTCACAACATGCTTGGAATTTTACCGTTTGGGATTCTTGCGATGTGACAATTCAAACAAATAAGTAAATAAGTGCTTACAAGTATAGTTTAAGATGCATAATACATCGTAAAAAGTAAATTTTTTGGCATGGCAATTTTATGTAGAGCATCTTTTGAGTACTTACAAGTATAGTTTAAGATGCATAATACATCGTAAAAGGTAAATTTTTTGGCATGGCAATTTGATATAGAGCATCTTTTGAGTACTAAACTATTCTATGCATTTAGTAGTTATAGTTGATTTTATAGACAATCAATAATTAGTAACGGAATTCACAAATCAATGTAAATCATTTGCTTTTAAGTCAGGTGTGCTTTTAAGTCACGTGTGAAGTATTTCTTAATTTGTTTAAAATATAGTAGCATAATTTGAATAGGAATATGGATAAGAGTATATGATTTAATAAGATAATCAAATATATCATAAATGTATATAGACATATAGACATTTATATAATAAAATTAGATATATAATTAAAAATATAAATCTAAACTCTCAACAATCTTGGATATGAGAAAATTATGATAGAGGACAACTAATTATTAATATTTATTTTAATAAGAAAATATGAAATTGAATGGTATTTTTGTTTTATAGTGTTTAAATAATTAAAGTTTGTTTTTTAAGTTGGTTTTTAAAATTTAATTGTCCAATAGTAAGGATATGTATCCGTATTATAACTACATTGAATTCAAATTTGTTCTGAATTTTCGTATAAGAAATACCAATTTACGACCGAATTATACTACTATGATTTATAACACCATGCTCGTAGAGGAAGTCATTATCAACGTGGGATAACATAGGAATAAGTAAACAATTACATGGAAAAATGATGAACGAGGAATGGGTTGACACCATTGATAGGGGACTCATAGCCACGTTGGTTGTCACCAAGTCATTCATTAAAACACCAGATATGATGGGATCACATCATGTAACTCCCACATACGTTATAATAAAAGTGCAATTCCTAGGAGTTAGGATATGGAGGTCAACACAAATAAAAAGAAGGAGAAGAGAATGAAAGCAGGTCCAACACTATGGGTCAACCTACTTAGAGAGGATTTTAATGTTATTAGAGAATATGCGGGTTGGAAGAAGTAAAGGTAGAGGAGCAAAATTTAAAGGAATTTTCTATAGATGTGGAGTGTAAGGAAGGCTATGGCGTTTGAATGCCCAAAATTTTTGAAGGATGGAAGGAGGAAAGAGGGGAGAGCCCATATTGTTGAAGTAGAACCAATAGTACCATCAAGTTCCACGAAGTGGTAGAATTGAGAGCAAAACATGAAAAAAATGATGATACATAGAAAGTAATGTTGCAGCTTGAGAAAGAGGTTGAGATAGAACTAGAATAGAGGAAGACACTCTTTAGAATTAAATGTAAGATAAAAGATAAGTTTTGTAATTTAGTTATTGATGTGACAGTTTAGAAAATTTGGTGTCAAATGAAGTTGTTCACAAGTTGAAATTCAAGTGTACACCTTGTCCATAACTATATTGACTATCGTGGTTACAAGATGTGCATAGGGTCAGTGTGAGGGAACAATTTTTTCTTACTTTTAATATTGAGAGGTATAGTGATAACATTCTATTTGATGTGTTGCCTATAAAAACTTGCCATATTTTGTTGGGGAGGCCATGATAGTTTGATAGAATATTTGTGCATAATGGGAGGAGCAATACCTATCAGTTTGAAAAGGATGGGATGGATTTTAACTTACATCTATCAAATGAGAAAGTGGGGAAACCTAACCGAGCAATAGTAAGTCTAGTGTTGGCATATGTGAAGGAGTTGGAGCAACATGAACCTGTGGAGCAATGGGATAAATAAAATAAAGAGTAGCACATGTGTTTTACATCAACAACATATTTTAGAGAGGAGTAGAGGGAAGGTTTTTGTTCCTGTAATGTTTTATATGGTGGTGTGTTTGTAGGGAGTTCCATACAAAAAGTGGAGGATGTGGCCATGAGGGAGATGGCTCAAAGAAAAGTTGATAACCAAGAGAATCATATAATTTTATAGTCCATATAATAAGTATTGAGAATGGATCCTAAGAGGGAGATTGGGGTGGCAATAAGCACATTTGAGTGGGAGCAATGGAAGGTAATAAGCATCTCTAGGGTAAAAGAAAAAGAGGTAGTACAACTTTATGGAATAGATTAATAAGGAATAGAAGAAACATTAAAAAGTGGGGTATATGTAGAATAGTGTTAGGGGAGATTGAAAGAACAAATGTGGATGTTAGTTCCAGTGATGGATAGAGGACGATGTCTAATTTACACTTTTTGTCACCTTATATTTGTATATAAAAATGCTCAAATTTTCCAACCATAAGAGTTTGATGTAGGGACATACTCGGTGCACCAACTATCCTACACATATTAGTTTCTTTCATTAGTTATGTGTTGCTTACATCATATTTCATAGATTTTATGTGTTACAGGAGATGCTACAAGAAGTTGCTTCAACAATGCTAAGAAAAAAGATAGTTTTTTATAGTTTTTCCATGAAAGACGTTTCTACATAAGTTGATGCAAAAGAAGTATGTGGCCACATAAGAGATAACAACACTCAATACTTGCTACAGAAGGCTTTGTGCAAATATGTGGAGTCCTAACTACTCATGAATATGGATGCATAAGTAAGGTGGAGTTTGAATCGAATTCCATAGATTAGTGGAAAATTTTTGGTTATCAAACTCCATGTTAGTGCTAAAACAAAAATATAATAAATTAAAAAATAATTGTCATAGTAAATAAATAAATATTACCTGGTTTAAATAAATACATAGTATATCAGTTTGCATACTTATTTTTGTGAAAATTGCTTTATAAGTGCTCTTATTTCTCCTTAGTGCTATTTTTATGCATGTGCATATAAGTTTTCACTACACACAGATTGTTGTTAACATTGGAAACTTTGAACTACAAGGTTTAACCTTCAAATCAAAATCACCAATCACTTCAATAATAAAAGTGCACCGTCATTCTCACTTGAATGTTATGCGAAAGTGGAAACCAATGCATTTTAATTCTTCTCATATCGATAATCTCCTTCCATTATGTGAATAAATACATCATAAATTTATTTTGTTTTTAGAAAGCATGTGTACTTTATATTAATGCTTTAATATAAACACTTACTTTTAAAGTTTTTACTTACTTTTAAGTTTTTTTTCCATATCCATATTAAGTATAATTTTTAAAAATTTACATATGTTTTATGTTTTTTACTTATAAACATTTATTCCATCTTTTAAAATATACAAACCTATTACCATTTTTAAAATCATAATAAGAAGTTATCATCTATATATAAAATATTTCTATTTACAATCTTGAGAATCCTTATTAACCACACTAGTATAAAAACCTCATTTGAATTACCTCAACATTCTCATTCACCCATTTAAAAGTTATGTAGTTTATTTAGTTTTTAGTACTCAACATTATCATTCTCACTCACCCATTTAAAAAATATGTAATTTATTTAATTTTTAATAAAATCCGAATTAGTTTTAAAAAATCATATGATGATAGAGTGGAGTTTTATGGCTACAAACTTTTTAATATTAATTTAAGCTATATTTAAGAATAACTAATTTTTTTTAATAAATCACTAATTTCAACAATTTTTTTAAAAAAATAGTGCATTTTTTAAAATCATCCTTTAAGTTAATGTTCTACAAGGTTATTGACGAATATAAATGTTTTATTTATGTTTAAAAAATGGGATGATAAATATTCAGTGATGAGGACCCATTGCCTCTCTCCCCTCATAGTCCTCATAGTGGTGGTAGTGTGTTCTGGTTAGAATGTGAATAACATGGCAGGATTTGTGGTCATCTTGGATTTTGAAGAGTTATAATGGGGCATTTAGTGGGAAAAAGGATTATGTGGTGGGAAGGTGATTATCGAAAGGACTATGTAGGTTTGGTATTGTTTGTGAAATAAAAAAATGTTTGTATAATATAAATTATTCCAAGATTAATAGGTTTTTGGATGGTTTGTATAATAAAAAATTATTCAATGATGGGATTATAACTTTTTTTTTTTATGTGATATGCACTTATATTATAAGGTTGTAATTTGTTAATATATTGGTTATTTGTTAAGTTTTAAGAGGTTGTTGAGACTTAACTGGAGATTGAGAGATTCTCTTTAACCAGTTTTCTATCTCTAGTGTGTGGTTGAGTATTACTTAAAGAGTTTGTTAGTGTGATTGATAGAAGCATTTATATATAAATATATAGTTTTTTTTATCAATAATGTACAACACTGGTCATAGTTTTGGTTTATGTGAGGAAACATGTCTACTCTCCCATTTTCTATCATTGTCTACCATGATAATTCTTTAGGCTTTGTATATAGTATTTAATGTTTAGATAAGTAAATAAGGGAGTGGATTTTTATCAATAGCTAATCATAAACCTTAATCCATAAACATCGCCCATATTATGAGCTCTCAAAGTGTTATTTTATGTAAGGTTTAAGAGTTAAGGCTCTACTTCTCACCATATGAGTCTCCATGTATGTGTAAACAATTTCCATGTAGGGGACAATGGACTCCATGACAAAACATGCCTATAATTGATTTAAGACCATTTATTGGACATATAAGACAAACCAAATCCATGCACATAGGAAAATGTTGTGCTTTCGACATTCAACCAATACATAGATTTATGGCTTAGTGAAAAACTCTCCCATTTGGAAAGGAAAGTGAATATATATGTGAGAGTGGGAAGTGGTCACAACTTACCTATGGATTTATGTTCAAATTGAGTGGATCAATCATGGATTGAAGTTAACAATTACAACAAATAGAAAATTAAAATAATCCAAATAAATTTTTGTCCATAAATAAATAAGGATATATATATATATATATATATATATATATATTCCTCCATTTTCATGATTAAGGAATCTCTTGCTTAAAATATTATTTCTATAATTCTAAGTCTTCTTTATACAATTTGAAATATATACACTATTATAATAAAAACATGCACTATAAATCAATTATATATATGCAATGTTATCATGAATACATATACTATACTTTTAAATGCACCCTATCATGATTGCATGCATTATAATTCAATTTTAAGACACAAAAGTATATAAATAACTTCACTATTTTTTTTTTTATTTAAATTTTATTTTTAAATAGTTAATATATTTTATTAAAAAATGATTCTATATCAATTTTATTAAAATTATAACTTTACTTTGTATACATATTAATTTATAAAAAGAAAAATAAATATAGTAAAAAAAATGATGATTTTAAGATACAACTTCCACATATGTTATATTTCTTTAAGTGATAAAATAATTATTTCAACCAAAATTTGTTATTAATATATTAATTATCAATAAAACTAAAAAAAAAATTACCTAAAACAAAAATATAAAATCCAATTACAATTTCACTTCCAAAAATAAATATACATAAACAAAAATTATGATATTATACATGATAAAGTAAAGCTAATCTCAGTGCCAAGCGTTTGATAAGAAAGATGCAATATGATGAAGTAAAGGTAACCTAAGTCCCATGAAAGCTGCAATGAAGTCTTTGCATTTTCTCTTTAGTAAAGAGAAAGCATTTTCTTTGCTAAAGAGGAAATGCAAAGATTACTATGAAAGAGATTGCATCTTTATATCTATTAGATTTTTATTACTTTTATTTTATAATGGAATCAGAGTTGGAATTTGATGAGTAAATGTCTATTATAGTCATTTTGCTCGTCAAATACGATTTAAATTTTAAACTTTTTATTAAAAAAACAAAAAAAACATCGAAAACATCTTTATTTGATATCCAAATCGTCATTTTTGATGAATAAAAACTTTTCCAAATTCTTACCCCATTCGGAATAATAAAAGCTAATGACTATATTTTTCTTTTTCTTACGCTATTTTGATTACATCTTTTGCCACTATATTTTAGCATTGACAAATTTAAAACTCTTTGAGTGAATCTTCTTCAATAACATAGGTATTTTTTTTTCAATATTCGTTTTACTTTGTATACGCGTTTCTCTATTTTAAGAGCCCAGTGAATGGGTATTTTTTTTCAATATTCGTTTAATTTTCAATATTTATATTTGTGCATCTCTTTTAAGAGCCATGGACCAAACTATTTTAAGACACTAGAGATTTGATATGATTAATGTATTGTTTGCCAAGTTCCTACAAAGGACAATAAAAGAAAAATAACAAATTGGCATAAGATTTTTCAATATTCGTTTTAATTTATATGTGTATATCTTTTAAGAACCCGAGACAAAACATACTTTATATATTTGTATCTCTTTTAATAACCCGAGACAAAACTAATTTAAGGGACTGGAGAATCGATATGACTCAATGTTTTGTTTGCCAAATACTTACAAGGGATGATAGAAGAAAAATAACAAATCCCCAGAAATGGGTAAATTGGTTTTTCATAGAAGCACTCTGCCATTCTTTCATATTTGAAAATATATATATATTAAAAGGAAGTGAATTAAGATGGATCTATCTTTTTTATACCATGAAATTCTAAATCTTAGTATAATCATTTGAAGTATTACTTAAAAGTTAGTTTAATCAATTGAAGTCTTTACTTGCATAGGGAGAAGACATAAATCATGCATTCAAATCAAATCTAAAGTTATGTAATAATAAAGGAAAATAATTATGGTGTTATTTTATGAATTTTAAAAAGATTTTCACGTATTTTAAGGAGAAATTATGAGAAAGGTTGATGAAAATGAGGTCTTGAATGGTTTGAGAGCAACAAATTAAAGGTTATATATGAGCATGGAAATGCCTAAGGGTTGGTGCAAGGTAATAATACCCGCTTATGATGCGTTAGTTGCAATGAAATGATGGAAAAATAGAAATCTGATCATTAAAATGAATTATTAGAGATATCTACAAAACTTTTTAGAATTAGGTGTAAAAAGATGAAACGTAGAAAATTGGATCACCTTCCGGAATATATAACATTTATTTATGGAAAAGTGGTATAACCACTCCAAAATGTCATTATTTTAAGATTGGTATGTTATTTTTTTCTCTAAAACATAATGCATATGTTCGCGTTGGTCCACCAGTTTGTTATGTAAATTCTCAAGTTATGAGGAAAAAAAATGTAGAGGCATAAGCAACAGACGGATCTTGTGCAGGGCTATTTTTCCAAATTTTTAAAAGTTAATTTTACATTTTTTTAAAATTACGAAAGTTAGTGAATCCCTAAAACGACATGGTTGAGTGTTGGTCCACCATATCATGGTCTTAACATAATCAATCAACTTTTTTTTTTAGCTTGTAGGTATTCTTGTACTCTTGTCCAGGTTCTTTTTCATTTTCGAAAATGTAAGCCAATCAAAAGCTATAGCCCAAATAAACGACCTATGTTTTTTACAAATTTGACATGAGTGCAGTTAAAAATGAATTAAAAATAGAAAACAATAACAGATCTATTAAAAAAAATATAGTTAGAATCTGCACACAGAGCTCGACAAGTGTGCAATTTCATCAATAGTGCACAAGTGTAAATTTAAAATAAAAAAATGCAATTTCTAATTTGAAAAGTGTGAATTTCAAATAAAAAAATGCAATTTTTTATTTGAAAATTACAATTTTCATTTGTAAATGTTCAAAATTTTAAGGTGAAAAGTTATAATATATAAAAATGGTTTGTCCCGACTTCCGTTTTCCGACAAGAAGGATTGACCGCCCCTTCTTTTCGTAGTTACTTGTGAAAACATTTATCCAACAATTCAGCTATATCCATAATGGAGAACAAAAGAAGGATTGCCCGGCCCTTCTTGCAGTGTCGAACTATTATGAAAATAATATTGGGAATAAGAAGGGTTGGTCGACCCTTCTTGTAGTGTCGAACTATTATGAACATAATATTGAGAATAAGATGGGTTGGCCGACCCTTCAATTACGAGGGAATTGTAACAATAGAACACCTTGTAAGTTATAACATATAAAAATGGTTTCTACCGATTTTTGTTTTTCGACAAGAAGGATTGGCCACCCCTTCTTTTCGTAGTTAATTGTGAAAATCTTTATCTAGAAATTTAGCTATATCCATAATGGAGAACACAAGAAGGATCGACTGACCCTTCTTGCAGTGTCGAACTATTATCAAAAGAATATTGGGAATAAGAAGGGTCGGTTGACCCTTCTTGCAGTGTCGAACTATTATGAAAATAATATTGGGAATAAGAAGGGTCGGTTGACCCTTCAATTATGAGGGAATTGTAAAAATAGAATACCTTGGAAGTTATATCATATAAAAATGGTTTGTCCCGATTTCTGTTTTATGACAAGAAGGATCGGTCGCTTCTTCTTTTCATAATTAATTGTGAAAACCTTTATGCAACAATTCGGCTATAGCCAAAATGGAGAACACAAGAAGGATCAACCGACCATTCTTGCAGTGTCGAACTATTATGAAAAGAAAATTGTGAATAAGAAGGGTCGGCTGACCCTTAATTTAGGAGGGAATTGTAACAATAGAACACCTTGGAGAAAGAGTGGCCACTCTTTCTTTGAGAATATTTCCACTTTTCAACATTGTTTTTAAAGCAAAAATTCTATAAATTTTGTTGTTAAAATGTTGATATCTGGTATCCTAAGGGGACATGTGGAATGATCATATTGTGACACGTGGCATATTTGATTTGGAACTTTGAGCACAGCGGATCATATTTTAGTATTTAAGTAGTTACTTTGAGGATAATTACTTGATTTTAAGTGCAACAGATAAACCATAAGAATTTAATTTGTATATTTTCAAAAATATTTGCGACGCAACTTCAATAATTAATAATAATTTAATATAAATTCATTAACAAATCCAACATCTGATCTTTCACAAATCCAATTTTGTAACAAATAACCATCAATTATCAATCCCAATGGCTATTAAGAGGGTTGGTTATAAGTTATATCTTTCCTTTTATAAAACTTTAATGAACATGAAAAAATACAAATTTTTGTTGACCAAGTGGAAATTTAGAAACACAACAATTTTGTTGCTTAAACAAAATTATTGCAAGTAAATGCACAATTTAATATATGGTATACTTGATTCACTTAGCTTTTAATACATTTTGTTGACTAAGTGGAAACGTAGAAACACAACAAATTTTGTTGCTTAAAAAGAATTATGGGAAGTAATTGCACAATTTAATATATGGTATGCTTTTTTTTTTATAAGTCTGCACAGTATCTTAATTAAGAGTAAAAGATAAAATTACATATCAAGGAGAACTCGGAGGCTTCCTGGGATAATGGATCCATCCCGGTGTAAGAGAAAAACTAGAACTAGCAAGAGTATTACGGAACTAGCAAGAGTATTATGGAACAAAAAACCTGCCTCCAATGGCGTGGCCAAGACTAAAAAACAGTCTAACCGAGATCATACAAGTAAAATGTTTCTATTTGAAAATAAAATAAAATAATAAAGAATGTTTCTCTTTAAAAAGTAAAATGTTTCTATTTAAAAAAAAGAAAAAGAAAAATGTTTCAGTTGTAGCTGAAAATTTTGAAAAATTGGGTGTTGGTGCATCCAGCAAGTTGGAAAGAAAATGGAAGACACAATTTTATCATGGAAGCCCAATTGGGAAAACCACCAACTTTTTCTACTATTGCAAAATTATATTTACAATTAATTTGCAAGCTCCAACTTGATATTGCTTGATATTCCAATAGAATGATGGAACAGTCCGATGCAAAGCTTACATGTTTGAGGAATAATGACTCATTACTTTTGCGGTTGTAGGGGATGAGTCTGCTGCATCTATGTCTACAAGTCGAAGCTCCAATAAAAGTTTAGTCTTTTATTACTCCTCCAAAGGAGATGATCTAATTCAAGGATAAGGAGAACCTAAAACATTCAGAGACTTTGTTGGTGACAAGACATAAACATAATGTGGACTGAAGCATGATGAGATTATTCACATGAGTGATACAATCCATCATTTACGGCGAATATTATTCAGCATGCACTAGGCCATTTACTGCACTAGCAACATGCATGTTGGCCATTCAATTTTCAAGGAATCGATTGGAGTGATACATGTACGATTACTCCAGCAAAATATGTAGTCGCTACAGATGATATCTATGACCACCATGATCCCGCCATATTGTGATAATTACCATTCCCCATCTGTCCCAGACTCCCATCCCATTCAATCCATCAACACACTGGCTACTCACTATATATAGGCTAACCATGCCCCATATCACAACAAAATGAGATTGTCCGGGAAGCCATGGAATTTTGCTTTACTTCCTCTATTCTCTGTCCTTTGTTGTTTTATGAGAAATGTTTGAGTCTTATGATCGCTCCCCAGTTCTCCTCATGATATATGAGCATTTCAAAATCGGCTCCCTTGAAAATACTTAGTACACAATGATATATGAGAATTTCGAGCACTCTAGAAGTCTCAATACATGGATTTGTCATTATGTTCCTTGGAACCAATCACGTTTTCGTCCATCTTCTTTCCGTCACTCTTCTTTCAATAACTGATTGGTATGCAACGAGGAGGGGACATATGGAGATTAGAAGTCTTGGAAGCTTTCTTCTCTAACACAACATGCGGTGTTGCGGTCGTCAACATTAGGCTTCCAACAATCGTCGAATGTTGTTTTAGTACAGTCCTTCATGTATGGAAAGCACATTCCTCTGCCTTTGACTTGCTGCAGTAAAAAGAAGCAGCGACAAGTAGAAAGTAGACTGTGCTTTACAAACATGACGACCCATTTCCAGCCAAGGGAGTATCCGGTACTAGCTTTCGGGACAAAGAAAAGGTATTGTTCATGGGGGAGATGTTGGAGGAGCTTAGGTCGGCCGCCCAACTAGGTCCTCCGTTTGACCACTTCAGAGAATAGGCGGCACTGAGGCATTGTATTGTATTGTACTAGACCATGCTGTCAGCTTCTTCTTCCGGATACACCCATTTCTAGACAAGGTAGTATCCGGTACCAGCTCATAGTCATTAACGTTCTGTTCATTCAACTCCAGTTATTTTCTGATTTCTTCGAAACGAAGAAAGGTATTGTTCGTGAGGGAGATGTTGGAGGAGCTTAGGTCAGCCTCCCGACTAGGTACTCTGTTCGACCACTTTAGAGAACATGTCGAACCGTTGTGTCGATCACTGTTAAATTTTAATTAGCATTATAGTGTGTCTGGGAAGGCATGCATGAGTTGCTTGTTTTTGAAATTATACATGGAATGTTTTGAATATAATTGTACCATTGATGACAAAACTATTCATTAATGATAGTCTGTAAATTTCCTTCCTTTCTCTGTTAATTGTTATTTGCAGTAAATTATGTCAGTCTGTAAATTTCCTTCCTTTCTATGTTAATTGTTATTTCTTGCAATGTCGAACTATTATAAAAATAATATGGGGAATAAGAAGGGTCACCCGACCCTTCAATTACGAGGGAATTGTAAAAATAGAACACCTTGGAAGTTATATCATATAAAAATGGTTTGTCCCTACTTCCGTTTTACGATAAGAAGGATCTGCCACCTCTTCTTTTCTTAGTTAATTGTCAAAACCTTTATCCATCAATTTAGATATAGCATTAATGGATAATACAGGAAGGATCGACCGACCCTTCTTGCAGTGTAGAACTATTATGAAAATAATATTGGGAATAAGAACGGTCAACCGACCCTTCATTTAGGAGGGAATTGTAACAATAGAACACCTTGGATAAAGAGCGGCCGCTTTTTCTCTGAGAATATTTCCACTTGCCAGCAAATTCTTTAAAGCAAACTGTCTATAAATTTTGTTGTTAAAATGTTGATATCTAGTATCCTAGGGTGACATGTGGAATGATCATATTGTGACACGTGGCATATTTGATTTGGAACATTAGGTATAGGGAGGTTACTATTTTTTATTTGTTTTGGCACATTGAGTATAGCGAGGTTACTAATGCGGGTTTAACCACAACTCAATCAGGAAATGAAAATTCACTGATAGTAGTTTTAAGGATTAGGCACATGCAAGATTACCTTGTAGCTGGAATGCTAATAGATAAATGTTGTAATTAAATAAATTCACTTAAAACATAAAAGACACACAGATCATGAGTAAAGACAAATCCAAACTGTAGATCAATGTATGGATTATTGATTGCAAAAATTAAACAGTGTTCATAAATAATTTGAATTGAAAATCAACATTCATCAAAGAAATTTGATCAATTAACAAAAGAGGAATGAAGAGAAGGACTAACTGTATTACTTCAAAGTTGCAAAAAATTACAATCTCTGCATCAATCAAAGAGTCTCCAGTCTTCTTTTGATGATTTTCCAAGACTTATAAAGCATCAACTCTAAGCTTTTTTCAATAACACCTTGTGAGGCATCATTATTCTTCAACTTGGGCCATTCTTTCATAGATCTCTTGCGGCTAGACCACAACCCAAAGGCAATTTTTTTGTAAGACTTTTAAAGCATCAATTCTAGGCCCTCCTGATTTTTCCCATGTTACATCTCTTACACAATTTTAGATCTTGCATGTTCTTGACAATATGCTTAAGGTAATACTATTTTTTTTCTGTGTAGTGGTATTTATTTTATTAACAAATACACTTAACAACATTCCATTTACATCACTATTAACAACATCCCATTTACAACATATACAGTCATATAGAACCTTATAACATGAAGTACAAACTCACCCTTCAAATATTTATGAATTACATATACAATGACAATATTCTCTCTCACCATTCAGAGCCCTATTATTTACAATGTTATGATACAATCATCAGTTACAAAATTACTAAGGAGTTTTTGAGAAATGAATCATATATTACTTCATTACTTACTGAAATAGTTATATTATGCAACAGAGAGTTACATCAAGAAGGGAACAACATGCTTATTAGGAAATTATTGTCCTAAAAGCCAAAAATGATAACATATGAGCCTGTTCCCTAATAAATAGAAAGTCAACGTTCTTGTTGAAAGAACTCAACTTGGATTTTACAAGAAAAGCTAATTTTTTAATTCTTCCTTTGAGAGTCTCAAATCCTAGAAGTTCAGAGGGGAGGGTTCCAAATGAAAAGTAGCGTGACAACTAGATGTCCAAAGAAAGTGAATATTAGACAATTGAACTCTTCCCCATAAGAATTTGCAGTTGTTCCTAATTATTAAGCTATTTCCAAATAGAGGAACCTTCTAAGAACATGAAGCAGAGAAAAAATAACTTAAATTCAATTTGAAACCATGCCCATAAAGTCTTAGTGATGCAGAGCATCCATCAAACCCACCATGAGCTTCTAGAACATGAATGATAATTCTTGCAATTTTCTCAGTTCTAACTTAGTGTAGACACTAATTTTGGTTGGGAAACTCAAGACATGTGGGTGTCGGATAATCAATAGTAATTTAATACTACTAAACATGAGCATTTCAAGTGTGACCCAAGCGGTGCACTATCTTGCTGTGCATGGGATTTATTTGTAAAGATTGTATCTCTATATAGCCAGGTCAAATTAGGAGGTATGGAGGCAGTGATGTCCAGAAGAGCATATGGAGAAGATATGCTTAAAGGAGCATTTGCATGCCAAAGAGGAAAGAGAAAAGGTTTGATGCCTTTGTATTGCCTTTGTTTGGATAGAATCTCTATGTGTAATCGGGTCAACCATCCAAGTGTATGTTGAATGGATCCTAAGGTTGTATCCTCGGTTGAGTTATTTGCACCTTTGTCCCGAGTATTTGGAACACCCTGCCATAGGTAGAGACTATATGTTCCATGTTCAAGTGTATTAGTTAATATAGATATTTCATTTTTTCTAAAGATACATCAAAGTTAGGTTAAAATAAGTTTTTATAAGGGTGTGTGCAAGAAGATGAGGGTCACTTTAGATGCAATGCTACTTTTCCAAAACTCGTTCCTGATACGTAAAACATAACGCGTTTATGATGTTTAGCACCTGCCATGGTAAGACCCGAGCCTAACATGTCATTGGACATGTAGGCTAGGTAACAATAACGCGTACGCGTTATATAACTATAAAACGCATACGCGTTATATAACTACAAAACGCGTACGCGTTATGTAGTTACAAAACGCGTACGCGTTATGTAGTTACAAAATGCGTACGCGTTATGTAAATCTAAAAAACAATTTAAATACACAGTCCCGACGATTGCCGACCACCCGCGGCACCCACGCATCAGAAACGCGAAATTGAACCCAAACGAGGACGGTTTGTGGCCCACTCAAGTATTGGTGTTGCTCGATTTAGCTGGAGGGGACAAATTCACCGGTAGATTGTCATCCAATCAGGTAATTCTTTCACCCATACTCTTTTTTTATCATTTTTAACCTAAATTATTATTATTTTTTTGTTTAAAAAAACCTAGTTTTTTAATATTGATAAAATTGGGAATAACCCAATCTTTCATTAAATTCACATCTCCCTCAATCTCCCTCAACCAAGATGAATGAATAATTAAAATGAATCGTTTTTAAAAAACTCAAAAATTCGTAATCCAACCTAAAATTGAAAAAAATAGAACTCGGACCCCCTTTCTACAATGTATCCATCTAAGTCACCCAACACGAGAACACGGGACACGAGTGTCCCCGCCGCCAGCTACAACTCACTAAATATAATGAAAATGAGTGCACTCATGTCTTTTCATTAGCTGGCAAGGTTTCGTATCATGTGAAAATGTTTTGTATCATGTGAAAAGATAATGATACTCTGAACTTATGAGGCACCAATTGGATAGACTGCGACTACTACTGTGGAATCAGGTGTGGCAACTGCTGGCAGTTTGGCCCCCACTTGCAGTCATTCTCAAGAGATAGGTACATCTGCACCATGCCTGTTTACATCAAATCCAAATACATACAATTATCATATAATGCTGAAACGATTGAAAGGAAATTTATAACAACTGATACAGATAACGCAGTACACCCCATCCCGTAGCTGGTTTTCATAATACCATCCAGCCTGGAAGCCCTTTTTGCTATGGAATAAAACAATCCGAACGAGAATCGAACCCCGGACGAACAGTGGAAAATTTAAAAAGCAAAAGAAGAGAAATTGCTAGAAATGGAGACGAAAGAAAGGTTAGAAAAGAAACAACAACAAATTACTTCACTTCTGATTTCTCAGATGCCTCTGCTTCTCATGTAACACTCTCCTACCGATAGATATCAGGAGGCCAATGTTGGCAAAATGTGCCGATGAGTTCGCCAGGACGGGAATTATGGAATATCGGAGAGGGGAAGCATGCCGCAGACCCTTCCTCGAAAGGGATTATGTCAGGCAGCATCTTTGAACTCAATAAAGTCGAGCAAGCACGTCCACAAGTCTGAGTTGGAGATCTATTGGGTGGATGCAGGTGTTGAGTTACCAGTGGTTTTGTGCAGCCGGATAGGGTTCGCACATGGAGGTAAAAAGCGGGCCTGAAGCGCGCTCTGGGCCCGCTTCCTTGTAACCAGGCTTCAAATTTGAAGCCTTTAGGGCCCTTCAGAGGTCATTTTACACGTCATAGAAGGCCACTTCAAATTTTACCATGCAAAAAAAATTTAATTTCATGGTAAGCTCTTCAATAATTAAATTAACCACTACTGTTTAAAATTGCAACAGAAGGGTAGCTTCAAATTTCACCCATCAACAGTTTTTAGTGGGAAATTGGGAATGCGGCTACTAGCTAGGTGACTTGGGAGTGGGACTCGGTTACTCTCCAATATCCACGTGTTCGATCATCCATGGATCATGGACCATTGGGCCTCTAATACTATCATTGTGCAACTTACGTGGACGGGCTTACACTGAGCAACCCATGGCTTGAACGCTTCGAAGTTCTCGTGTTTGTAGCGAGCGCTTACGTTTTTAACACATTTCATGGCATCAACAAAATTATTAAACCTGGTAGGTGTCTCATACGTGTTGTTGCTAGCGGGCTTACCAAGTTACAAGTTATCACATACCAATTCGTGAATGCTGACTCCGTGAGTTAATTGAGTATTCAATGTATAATATATTATGTTAATGTGCCCCCGCGAATTTGGCATTTCAGACAAAATCCACAATCCATAAACTTCTTGTAATGTTGCAGGTTGTTGCTCCTGCCCGTGGCCCCTACCTATAGCCCTGTGTTTTCTTTGTTGTATCAAGTTAATCCTACCGTCTACGGCTCCCAACCTCACACCCTATGTTTTCTTTGTTGTATCAAGTCAATCCTGCAGCTCCCGAGTTCCACCTTTTGTTTTCTTTGTTGTATCAAGTCAATGCTCGAATTCCATGCTTCCATGGCTCCGACCATCAATATATAATATTGCATGAATAGAAACAAGCTTTTTCTTATACCCCTATTCCACTGTGGTTGAGCTACTTCCAAGTTCCACCTACCCTATCTCCTCCAGTCCTCCAGGATAGTTTGCGAAGCGAAGCTGGCAATGCCAGCCTACCATAAACATATTTAAAGAAATTCGTTTTCTTTGAGGAGCTCAACTTCAAGGCTGACTAGATTTTAGACATCTTATGAATTTACAGGTCTGCTATATCCACTGAAAAATAAAGCCTCTCAACTTTACTACGTCAGTAAACATTGAAATTTTGATGTACTATTACATTTTCAAATGAAAAGAATAACTTATTATTAATAAAAAAATCAAATCACATTAATATATTAATGAATTTGAATTTAGCTTCCCAATATTAAAATAAATTATACATTTTAAATGATCCACAACCAAATATTATCCTGAGAAGGAAATGGAAAAAAAGGAATTTCCTCAACACAACATGCTATTTCCTTATGATGATGCTTTTACGTTTATGATTACCAACCTTGGAATCAGGTTTGGTTATCCGAAGGTGTAATATCTTCTAAGCTAAGTCAATAGGTAGGGATGTTGGTATTGATATAATTATGACAAAGTTTTATAAAGGATTAGGAACAATTCCGTTGGCTTGTAGATGACATATTTATGGATAAAAAGCTTGTTGTTATGAGATAATGACATCATGCCTCAAAAACATGTCCCATACAATCTAATGTTAATGGGCGCTCTACATAGAAATTGGAATGTCAACATTTGTGAGTACAATAAATATGTGGATGATTTTGGCCTACTACAACTTTAATATATTGAGTGGATTGATAACCTTCACAATTATATAAGAGATTGTAGCTATGACTAGGAGGAGAGTTAACAATGCAACAAAATCAAGTAATCGAATTTTGTGCATAAAATGAACATGAGACTCCCACCAAATTTCACTGAATCTACGTCTTAACAAAAGAACTCATCGTTCCACGGGATTCCACCCCATCAATCCTTTTAACAGTAAGGGCCATAACAGTTGCTACAACCCTAGCGCGAGAAAAATCAATCGAGCTACGCATGACAATACTTGAAACCAGACTTTTTGAACTCCCTATTACGTCATAGGAATCAATACTACTTTCTCCACAACATGTGGCACCCTCAATATCTTCCATCACCGCAATTTACATTTGATAAAAAACTTGTTTCCAAATAGTAATTACCCCATTCTTTGCTCAAAAAAGGCCTCGGTTAACCTAGAATTCAATCCATGCAACATGAACACATCCATATATACACATAGAATAAATATTAATAAATTTCTCATAGCCCTTCAATAGTGTTCAATATCTCATAGCCCTTCATAGTGAAATGGGACCCCACCCTTCAAATTTGATCCCTGGTCCCCACTAGACACGGTGACCCCCGGAATTAATATATTTTTAAAATATATTAAAATTTAAAAATATAGACATATAGATCATGCAATAAAATTTAACATTTACAATTACAAATATTCAATAGAAATTACATTTACAATTACAAATATGAAATATTCAATAGAAATTAGATCATTCACAAATCACAACACATTTGTCATTCACAATCACAAAACACAATGAGACATTGAGACACATAGATGCAAACTCATCACTGCCCTGATCCTCCTCCTCCATGCCTGAATCAACAAACTCATCACTGCCTTGATCCTCCTCCTCCTCCTCTCTGCCAATCTGACTAACTTACTTTTTAATTGTCAAATGTTTAATTTTAAGTTTTAAATGTATGTAAGTGAATGCCATTAAATTGCTTATGTGAGTTTGATTTAATACATGTTCAATTTTGAAGAGACGTCATTATATACCATGCATATGTTTCTAATGATTTTCGTATTAATGTCTTTATTGCAGTTGCGGCTATGGATACCAATGCCGAAATATTGATTGAGCTTGCCCAATTGAGGGGCATAAGTGCAGCTTTTAGTGGTGGCGACAGGATTCGCCGTTCACTTGCATCAACCTTGGATGCAATTGTGGACACCATTTCACAATCTACAAATGTCCTATATGATATTGCATCTTACAGAGAAAGAAAAAGACAACAATATGCTGATGGACTAGATTACAATGCAGTAAAAAAGTTGAAAATATCCAAAGAGCTTATATTTGCATTGTTTAGGGACCCTCGGACGGGGGAAATCCCAAATGCAAGCAGGCCGCATATCTCCATTGAGTGGTGCACGTTTCAACCATTTGTTGATAACTGGATGGACAGATGGCACATGGTTTTTGATATGCCACCACACAACAACAGGGAAATTCCCTTATATTTCCTTCGAAAGATGTACGCAGAGTTCGTGTTGCATAAACACGTTAACTATTTTGACATCTTACAGTTTCAGGGGATCGGTGGGGGGATGCCCCAAAACCGACCCAATGCCAGGCTTCGAGACCAGGATCGCCCTATCCCTGCACCTCGCAGGCAGTTGCCTGGGCCAGATGTCCCACCAGCACATCGCATTATTCCGCAGACACGGGATGCATTTTTGAGTTTGGCACGGGCGGTTGTTCGCCATGGCAGGATGGTTCAACATATGGGTGAGGAAGGGACATCTGTCCCTGGTGTGGTACATACACCATCTCGTCACCATGCAGGACCATCAGCTAGTGCAGGACCATCCACTAGTGCAGGACCATCAGGACCATCCACTAGTGCAGGACCATCGACTATTCCCCATCCTAGTGCTGATCCTCACGAGTGCACATCATGTGGTCGTCCCTGCTATGGTATTGCCTCAGATGTTTCCTTCAGTGGGTTTTTGAGAGAGGTATGTTGATGGTTAATTGTAATAAATCCTTCATTTATTTTCGTTTTTGTACACATATATATAGTTTGAGCTAATATATTATGTTTGTGAACTTGCAGTTGATGCTTTATGCCGGCAGTGACACCCCAGAGCCGGATGTTCCAGACTCTACAGGGGGGCATGATGCTACCCATTCGGTAGGCCCATCTTATATACCACCTATTGCCGTATCTCACACCGAGGTAAACATTTTAAAATTTCAGTTTTTTAATACTTGTTAATTTGTTAATTTCCACATACTTTACATTTTAGTTCATTAATGCTATCTACGGTCTAATATTTACAATTATTAAACTTGCAGATGGCAGATCCTTCACACGGGCAAGGTAATGTGGAGGTAGTACCCATGGTCATACCGTCCCCTGACACGTCTGGGCTCCAGGTAAACAATTAAAAATGACATTTTTTAAATACATGTTTGTTTGTTGAATCATGCATGTCTAACTACATGAACACTTGCTGACTGTAGGCACCATCCGACACATCTGGCCCATTTCCTGGATTTGCATCTCCCTCCAGGCCATTCGTGAACAAGGGTCGTGTGTATGTGAGGCGTTCTACTCCGAGAAAGACTCCAGCTGCCCACAACCATGGGCTTACTCACACCACGGTAATGTATATCCTTCGATGATATTTGTTGTTTAACTTGAAATCCAGTGCATAAATCGTTTTTGTTAATGTTTGAATTGCATGTTTATTGCATCAGGAACCCGAGTTGTCTGCTGAGAACCTTGCATCGATGGTTGATGCAGCAGTTAGTGCCGTGCAGTGGCGACTGATCACACACAGGTATGTAACTATTTCAACATTATCTTTACATAGTTTATTATTGTTGGACCTATTGTTTATTCATGCATTTCTAACTACTTCAACATTTTTTCATTGTAGCCACCACCAGCAGGAGCAGTGCCTGGCCCCCCTGGTTCAACCATCCTAGATGTTCAACCGACGGCTCCATCTGCTACACAAGCAACGCAATCTCCTTTGTCAGTTGAGGTGAGATGTCCTTCAGTGACCAAGTGTTTCATGCACTTTCCATGCACCAGTTGATAATTGTTGAGATAATGTATTAGTGTACATAGTTAGTTGAATTTAACAATTGATATTTAATTTGCAGGATCCAGGGATGCACATTGATCCTAGGGATGTGCCTAGAGGATCAACGTCGGGAAAGAACAAGAGAAAGCTTGAGTTTTGATAGTTTTGGATAGTTTTGGACACATGTGCTTTTGGATACTTTTGTATATATATGTACTTTTCGATACATTCAGTTTTGGAGACATGTACATTGACTTTATTGTGCATGTACTTTTGGAGACATGTACATTGACTTCATTGGATACATGTACTTTTCGATACTTTTGGATATACATGTACTTTTGGAGACATGCACTTTTGGAGACTTTTGGATATACATGTACTTTTGGAGACATGCACTTTTGGATATATATGTACTTTTGGATACATGTACTTGTGTCATTCTAATGTGTTGATTTGTGTGGATTATCTATTACTCATGAATGCACTATGTCAAAAGAACAAACTATTATATTCAAAGGTTTCAACGAATTCACTACATGCATGCACTAATTGGTATCTAATTAAAATTTGTGATTTTGGATGATCATTACAAGTTATGTCAAAGTTCTTGCTCGTGTAATTTAATCAAACTAAATGCAATACAATGTTTTCAAGGTTTCAACAAACTCACTCATGCACACCCATTGCCATCAACTACCAATGAAAGTCTAACATTATGAGGTTCTTCTTTAAAAATGGGTAATATTTCCTTGATGATCGTAAATTGAGAACCATTTGTAGCCACTCATATAATACCATCTTCACTTATCTTTGTACATGATAATCCATATAATGTGCTATGTTTTTTAACCTAAACAATCATCAAAAACCTAGAATTATAGGGATATGACAAAGAACCTTATGGGGCACCTTATATATTAACCTTGTGTATACATTAGGATCTTTGTCATACCATTGTTTGAAATGTCATTCAATACCTTCAATTTTATCAACATCAAATTAGTAGACAAAGTGACTCATCTTTGATCTCTTGTATAGGCCTTTGTGTGCCTTATCAATAATATGTACATCATGAATATTATCATAGGTGCATCCTCATCCATGCAAACAAAGGTGTCATGGATCAACCTATTATCCCTTTATTCTCAATAATATTAGTATCATTATCTTCCATAGGATCAAATTCAACTCCATCACCCCCATTATTACTACTCTAAATTACAGCCTTAGGAGTTTTGATCATGTGTTTTTGTCTCTTTAGGAGTTTTGAAATATTATACTATTTCCAAAATAATATGGAAGTTCAAATATTTAAAAGTGGCTTAAATTATAAAATGGGCGGAAATTCACCAAGTGTCCCTGAATGGCATTTTCATGCGACTTGCAACTCGACATAACTCGGAAACCGGACATCGGACCGACGAACCGTCGACTCCGTTGGTCTCCTGGAGTGTGATTACCTCTAGGGGCCCTCTCCCTCGTCTCCCCATGGCCCAGCGGCTTCATTGTGCATTCATTTCGTAAACTAGGGTTTTGCTCAGTTTAATTGCATGCAATCTCGCATTGGTGGGTCAACTCTGCAAAAACCTCCCCCGAGCCAGTGTTGGCAGTGTTCCCACGTCGGCATTGCCCACACACACTTGCGGGAGCCAACGACACGCAATCTTCCTGCTCCGTTTGCTTTTTGGCTCCCGGAGGGAAATTCACCAAGTGTCCCTGAACGACATTTTCATGCGACTTGCAACTCGACATAACTCGGAAACCGGACGTCGGACCGACGAACCGTCGACTCCGTTGGTCTCCTGGCGTGCAATTACCTCTAGGGGGCCCTCTCCCTCGTCTCCCCATTGCCCAATGGCTTCATTGTGCATTCATTTCGTAAACTAGGGTTTTGCTCAATGTAATTGCATGCAATCTCGCATTGGTGGGTCAACTCTGCAAAAACCTCCCCCGAGCCAGTGTTGGTAGTGTTCCCACGTCGGCATTGCCCACACACACTTGCGGGAGTCAACGGCACGCAATCTTCCTGCTCCGTTTGCTTTTTGGCTCCCGGACGGAAATTCACCAAGTGTCCCTGAACGGCATTTTCATGCGACTTGCAACTCGACATAACTCGGAAACCGGACGTCGGACCGACGAACCGTCGACTCCGTTGGTCTCCTGGTGTGCGATTACCTCTAGGGGGCCCTCTCCCTCGTCTCCCCATGGCCCAGTGGCTTCATTGTGCATTCATTTCGTAAACTAGGGTTTTGCTCAGTGTAATTGCATGCAATCTCGCATTGGTGGGTCAACTCTGCAAAAAACTCCCCCGAGCCAGTGTTGGTAGTGTTCCCACGTCGGCATTGCCCACACACACTTGCGGGAGTCAACGGCACGCAATCTTCCTGCTCCGTTTGCTTTTTGGCTCCCGGACGGAAATTCACCAAGTGTCCCTGAACGGCATTTTCATGCGACTTGCAACTCGACATAACTCGGAAACCGGACGTCGGACCGACGAACCATCGACTCTGTTGGTCTCCTGGCCTGCGATTACCTCTAGGGGGCCCTCTCCCTCGTCTCCCCATGGCCCAGTGGCTTCATTGTGCATTCATTTCGTAAACTAGGGTTTTGCTCAGTGTAATTGCATGCAATCTCGCATTGGTGGGTCAACTTTGCAAAAACCTCCCCCGAGCCAGTGTTGGCAGTGTTCCCATGTCGGCATTGCCCACACACACTTGCGGGAGCCAACGACACGCAATCTTATTGCTCCGTTTTCTTTTTGGCTCCCGGACGGAAATTCACCAAGTGTCCCTGAATGGCATTTTCATGCGACTTGCAACTCGACATAACTCAGAAACCGAACGTCGAACCGACGAACCGTCGACTCCGTTGGTCTCCTGGCGTGTGATTACCTCTAGGGGGCCCTCTCCCTCGTCTCCCCATGGCCCAGTGGCTTCATTGTGCATTCATTTCGTAAACTAGGGTTTTGCTCAGTGTAATTGCATGCAATCTCGCATTGGTGGGTTAAACTTGCTCACCTTGCAAACATCATCCATCAAACAGAAATGTGATGGAGTTGAAATCAATGGATTGCTTGTCACAATAGGCATTCATAAGTTTGCGTAATTGAATACTCCTCTTAATCCCTAAAAAATACTTCATTCCCATCCTGCAGATCCCAAACAATGTCAAAGGTAAGAAGGATTTCCATATAATCCAAATATATGTTTTTTTTCAAATATATTTTACATGGAAACATAGCAAAATGGAATCTAATATTTCGTTTGCATTGGGAAGAAAAGATTGGCAAGGCCAACATTGGCTTCCTTTTGGATAAATATCTCCATTTATAATTCCATAGATTTATACAGTTGTCTTAATCCTAACTGTATACATTGCATGAGAATAAACACCATCAATCTCATTTTTGAGACTTGGTTGTCATGTTAATGCAAATGTAAATGTAAAGGTTGCCTTTACAGGACTTTTGAAACTGAGTGTGGGAAAGGGGATCATGATCGAGATGTTGTGTGCATAAAAATTACATTCTGCAGGTAAAAATGGAAGTTTACGAGAAATTCTCTCATTAGTTACACAAAATCTATTGTTGAATGGTGTTCTTCAATAATTGTAGATGGAACAAGAAGACGAAAAGAGGACTCAATAAGGAAAGGACATGTGCAAAGATATTTTTGGGAGGTGATTGATGTAGATCAATCACATAGAATAATGCATGGAATTTGTGGATTTCATTTAGTTTGAAACTCAAACAATGTTATAGTAGAAATATGGACAAGAAAATTCTATCACTCCCCATTATTCTAGGTATAAATATTGAATTATCCTAGTTGGATGAGGACTAATCAACCATTTCACCACATTATGATCATGTCTCAAATCTTGTACAACCAAGTTTAGGGAATATGAGATTAAATCTTATCAACTAGCATGAATACATTACATTTTGTCTATTTAGTGGACTCACACGTTGGAACTGATGTTTTTTAAAATGAACATATATGCAATGGTTTCCCTGAAAGATAATGAATGGGGCACTCACTATTTGTTGGCATGTTCCTTAAAGGCGAACCAAACCCTCATGTCTCACTAATAGATGACAATGGTGATCAACTTGTAATCAGTTTGATGGTTATTAAAGGATAATATCTAACACTGGATGACCAAACATGGAAGAAGGTTGGTTATGTATTTCAAGATTAGACTAGGTGAATCTATATACCACTTTACAAACTTAGTTTTCGATACAAACCTCAAACTACAAACAATGCCAAGGAAGCACCCATCAAAGGTATGATACTTCAAGCCTCATTGTCAACATGAAAAGTTAATGGAGATCATTAGTAATAGACATGATCCAAATGGTCTACTTAAATGACCATAGGTAAGTAGATAAGTAAGATTGCCTAACATGGTCACTCTTGTGTTATATTCCAAGGTATATGGGTTGTTTGTTATTTTTGTTAATTTTTCAATTCATTTATGTAGATTACTCATATTAAATTGTTCATAATGAATTAGTCTAATAATGGTGTCCTTGTATGTGTCCAGATTATCCAAAGAATCATAAGCACATGAAATCCCATCAATAAGAACAATGGTCTTTTTCAACACCACCAAAGAAAAAATCAGAAAAATGAAATGACCTACTTCAAAAATTATTTTATTACTTATTGTGCATGGTCCATCAAACAAAAGGTAAACAAACACAATTATATGGCCTACAATGTAGGTCTTTTGATGCTCTATTTCACAAGGTTTTAACAAACACACTTGTTGTGATCATCATTAAAGTCTACAATTTCTTTCAATGAATGTGCCAAATTGACCTAACAACATAGGAAATTGAAAACCACATCCATTGAAAGGAATAATTCAATTTTTTTTGTCATGGATTAATTTACTATCATGGATTTATGGCTCCCGGCAGTGTTCCCACGTCGGCATTGCCCACACACACTTCCAGGAGCCAACGGCACGCAATCTTCCTGCTTCGTTTGCTTTTTGGCTCCCGGACGGAAATTCACCAAGTGTCCCTGAACGGCATTTTCATGCGACTTGCAACTCGACATAACTCGGAAACCGGACGTCGGACCGACGAACTGTCGACTCCATTGGTCTCCGGGCGTGCGATTACCTCTAGGGGGCCCTCTCCCTCGTCTCCCCATGGCCCAGTGGCTTCATTGTGCATTCATTTCGTAAACTAGGGTTTTGCTCAGTGTGGGAGTGTGCAATTTTTGCACACAGGGGTCAACTTTGGAAAATCATCCACCGGGCAAGTATGGCTAGTGTTCCTAGCCTAAACCTGTCTAGACACACCTGCAGGACTCCCCGGAACCCGGTTTTGTTGCATGGTTGGAGTTCTATGCCCCCGGTAGGTATCCAGCAGGTGTCCCTGAAGGCCTTCTGGTAGTGAGACGGGACGAGCCATAGAATGAAGACCGTGGCTCGGATCGACAAACCGTTGACTCTGTTGGATTCAGCACACCGGGATAGTGCCAGGGGTGCCCCTCCCCTCCTTCCCGGTGGCCCATGTGTCACCTTGCAGGTCCATCTTGGAAACTAGGGTTTTGCTCAGTGTGGGAGTGTACAATTTTTGCACATGGGGGTCAACTTTGGAAAATCATCCACCGGGCAAGTATGGCTAGTGTTCCTAGCCCGAACCTATCTAGACACACCTGAAGGTCTCCCCGGAACCCGGTTTTGTTGCATGGTTGGAGTTCTATGCCCCCGGTAGGTATCCAGCAGGTGTCCCTGAAGGCCTTCTGGTAGTGAGACGGGACGAGCCATAGAATGAAGACCGTGGCTCGGATCGACGAACCGTCGACTCCGTTGGATTCAGCACACCGGGATAGTGCCAGGGGTGCCCCTCCCCTCCTACCCGGTGGCCCATGTGTCACCTTGCAGGTCCATCTTGGAAACTAGGGTTTTGCTCAGTGTGGGAGTGTGCAATTTTTGCACACGGGGGTCAACTTTGGAAAATCATCCACCGGGCGGGTATGGCTAGTGTTCCCAACCCGAACCTGCCTAGACACTTTGGAAACTAGGGTTTTGCAGGTCCATGATGATGATGATGGTGATGATGATGAAGATGTTGATGATGATGGCTTGGTCTAAGGTGGTGCTCTCAACTAGCTAATTCATTATGAAATATTTAACAAGACATGAATTAAATTTAATATACATGTATTGTTTAATATAGTGAGCATGAATTGAATTAATTTTGTTGGGTGAAGCCAATAACCAACATGATGAACATAATATAATTTTAGGGTTTACTGATCATATGTAAAAAATGGCATATTCATAAACTTGACATAGAAGAGAACTTTTGGCATATTTATAAACAACGTAAACGTAAATTTGGCATATCAAGAACGCAAAATTGACATATTCATATGAAACATACATGTGAAAATTGAGCATATATCAATATTCAATTACAAATAGTATAAATAGTATAGTATTAAAAGTATGTAACGTACCTCATCATGCTAGATCCCACCTATTATCATACAACCAAGCCCTCCGGATCATCTCTTATACTGATGGTCTCCATTAGTCTCTCGTGCTCTGTATCCGGTAAGAAGTAGCGTACCTTCGATGTATTTCGACTAGGCATTGTTCGTACCTGAAGGTTTGTGCCAATGATTAAGTTGGTAAAGTGATACACACTTGCACCTGGTTTGTAATCCCTGTAAACATATCCACCCTTCTTTCTTCCATTGCTGTCCCGTGTCAAGTATTCACCTTTAACAACCATAGACCTAGTTGGAAAGTGGTTGTTTTCATCGTCAGTCATGGACACAATGAGGGTTTGCTTTCCATCTATACAGCGTGCCAACCAGTATTCATCACCCCATTCAGTATCTTTTGAGGCAACCACTGCGTATATGTGCCCTGCATTATATGATTGTAGGTATATGATCAAAATATTTTTCATGCGATACAAGGCCATTAATGTGCATTTGAAGACTACGTAAACAAACAAAAAATGTTAAGGAAATGCATCATACCGGGTTGTACAAGGTCTGAGACATGATCAAAATCTGCAGAAATAGATGATTGGTCTTCTTCCAACGGAGTTAACTCAACAATTGCACGCTGATCAAGTGGAAGTGATATGCGATCCCATCCATCAACCCAATCCAATGATTCACACCCATCCCAGTCACCATCACAACAAGGCGGGCAAAAAAAAGCGAGTTTTCTGGTCCAAATTTCAAATACTGGGTTATCAGAGCTTCGAACCGAATGAAAGCCACGAGTCCCAGGCACAGTCTTGCATTCCCATGCATGTGAACGATCTATGTCTACCACCTCCCAAAAAAATCTCTCCACATGTCTCTTTCTTGTGGATTCTACTCGCATAGTTGATTCCTCTCCCATTACTGACGTGCACCACCTGACTATAGATTGAGCATTTAGAATAGTAGATTCTGTAGATACTTTCAATTCCTCTCTTCGTAGGGCTATTTTGACACATGCTCCGGCTCCATCATGCTCTCTTTTACCATGCCCAGTCTCAAAATAGTTCCACATATGTGGCACTTTGTAGTTTTTATGCAATGAACACAACCACTGAAATATGCGTGCATTTTTGAACTGACCAGCACACCCATCAGACCAAATCCAGTGTCGGTCCATCTGTATGTTCCTTCCCTTCAAGTGATAATAGAACATGATGAAGCAATGACGTACATAGTGGAAGTCGTGGCACCTATCATCACTTATGTAGAAGTGATATTCCTTCAGAATTTCTCTTTGCTCTTCAGTGCTATTTGGGCCATGCCTATATGTGATATGGACCATCAAGGAAACCTGCTCAGAGTGATAATACTGACTTTGGATCTCATTTTGAGGTTGCAGAGTGTAGTTCTCGGCAAAATCAACAACTGAAAGTATAGTACCAAGGGGAAATGTATCTCTGCATATTCTAAACTTCTCATCCTGCCATCGTGCCACGTGGACATGCTGAACATATTGATGTGTCTTTTCAATAAATTCCTTGATGAAGTCACTAACTTGTACCTGGTGACACAAAATGATCTCAATGTCAGTTTTTTGTTGTAAGTAAGGATTGAAATGTAACCGTTACAACATAATTTTATAGATATAAATGCATACCTGAGATGTCACCAATTGTATTTTTTTGCTTTCTTTCCCTGGGACTATTTCATAGTTGATATATTTGAAACTTTTCATGTCTGTAACCATTTTCCCAAATTCACTGTCTCCATTCTCGTGCATACATTGGCTCAATAATGCCATTTCAGCACAGTTGGAGCATGTTCCATCCAAACAAGATTTTGCATAGTATGTTTGCCCCTCGGGCCTATTGCACATGATGCTATGAATGAATTCTCTTGATGAAGTCGGTGGTATTGTCATGGAGCAATCCTGCACAATGTTAGTATGCAACACACGACGAATGTACAAAAATGTTTCATAGTAATATTCATATTCTACATGGTATCTACAACAACAAGTGTTACGAAGAGTATTTATTCTAACATACCATGGCTTACATTTCTCAAAAGATCTTTGCCCCAAGTTCAATTGTCTATGCTCAATCTTAAATTTCTCGTAAAGCTCTGTCTGTGTTATATCAAGAAGATGCTTAGTATGTGGTTCACGATCCTTTGAACCCCTTCTTAGTTTTAGTACATCCTTTCGGTTTGAAGAAGGCCTTTTGTGATGATGCCAAAAACTGTGCACTAGTCCCTTTACTGCATCAACTAGCTTCATGTCACGACGTGGCAACCGACCAACAAAGGCCCAAAAATCTGTCTGATCGGTTGTGTCAAGATGTTCTCTTCTAATAGAATACCTACGGAGGGTTTTTACATTCAAATTAACTAGTTCGGATGTAGGCCTGAGAATACGAAGGGCCCTGGTGTTCTTATCTGCAATTGATTATGACAACACACGACGAGCAGCATTGCGGTCCTTTGAACGTGTGTTCTTACCAATTTTACCAAATGCATCTACTAGGCTTTTAACTATATGAGAACTTGGTTCAGAATTCTTTATCATCTTTATCCCTAACTTTTTCCTAACAACATTCATGCTCCTAGATTTTAACAATGATAAAAATAATCTACATTTATCTCCATCACATTTAGAAACAAAATATTTATCAAGTATCTGTTGAGTTTGATAAGCAATACTACGTTTAGATAGCGTACCTTCAATGGAATTCATAAGTCTTTCATAAACTTGTATACGCTTCAGAGTTCTTCGACGTGTGCTTGCTAATGGAGGTAAGGGGGTTGGAATTGTACCATGTAGCGCATCACCAAGACGCTCTGGCGTTGCAGTAGTAGCTTGGTGTCCTTCATTCTCTTCCTGGTAGTTGGATGGTGGAAGTCCAACATCCTCATCCATGGTCTGTGGAAGTCCAACATCCCCTTGTGGAAGTCCAACATCCTCATCGATGGTGTGGATAACATTCTCTTCTTCAACAGTAGGCAAAATGTCCAACGCCTCTCTGACTTCATCGCTTGTATAACCACATCCGGATAGCAAATTGGGTGTTTCTTCGTGAGCTTCATCTTGAGATGGTAACTTATCACTTTGACTTGAAGTGGGAATTGAAACATCCCCTAATGAGCACCTACGTTTTGCTTCTTGATTACTTCCATGGGGTGCTTGTTCAACAACTATTGTGGAAATTGAAGGTCCCTCTTGTCGTGGATTAATAGGATGAACCATGGTATCCTCTACAATTGGATTTGGATTAGTTTCCAAAGAAAGCCTCCGATTCATCATGTATATTCTTTTCTTTTCTTTCTCTTCTTCAATGAATTCTTGAGATCTCTTCTTCCTTGTTGATTTGTTTACTCGGTTACGTGCATTCCCCATCACCACAATGATCAATTCAATATAGTTTTTTTTTGTTGCTCCTCAATTACAAGCTCTTCAATAATAAGCAAATGGAAGTTCTTCCTTGTTGGTCTTGAAGCTTGATATCTTATCTTGTGTGCTCCTCAAATATAAGCAAAATGAATCTTTCAAAGGCCTTATCTTTGATGTTCTTCAATTGGAGATTCTTCAAGCTTGCTAATTATTTTCTTCAAATATGGCCATATAACCCAACATCACAGTGAGCAACCATGAAAGATGTCCTCAATGCTGCACCTGCATAAAAAAAAATGATGGAGTTGGTGTAGAATGTGAAAATTTTCAAACGCGGGCTCGTGCTGTTCGAAAAATCGCGGGATTATTGCTTTCGTTCGGACAGAGTGAAGTTGCTCTCGGACAGCAACAGGCCATTATTTCTGGAGTTGCAAAACGCGTACGGGTTATATAAATACAAAATGCGTGCGCGATATGTAGTGAAAAAACGCGAACGCGATATAGTCAAGCACAATTAATAGGTTAGGTGCACGGCTAGGGCAACGAACAAAATCAAAGAAAACTAATAATTTATATGATTGCATACAAAACAAATGTTTTGTATGGTTTAATACCCCCTAGCTCTCTCCCAATAATCCCTAGATACCCCCTATCTCTTTCTAAATATCTGTCCCTCATTCTCCCTACATGTTTCTTTCATGTTTCTTTCTCTCCCTTCAACCATGTCTCTACCACCCCACTCTCCATCTCTCCACCTTCTCTTTATCTTCGTCATTATCCCTCCCTATAGCACTCTCTCCCTTCTTCTCCCTTAATCACTAACCCTCTACGCCTTTATCCCTCCCTCTTGCCCTCTCTGTCTTACCTTGTTCCTAGAGTCCCTCCCCCATAAAGGCCTTTAGACCCTCTTCTAAACATTAATCCCTAAGTGCATAAGTGCACAAGATGATGAGGAGGAGGAGGGTGATGAAAATGAAGATGATCATGATGTAGATGAAGATGATAAAAATGATGAGGAGGAGGAGGGTTATGACAATGAAGATGATCATGATGCAGATGAAGATGATAAAGATGATAATGTTGATGAAGATGATGGTAATGATGATGAAGATGTTGATGATGATGGTGATGAAGATGTTGATGATGATGGTGATGATGATGATGATGAAGATGATGGTGACATGATGGAGATGTTGATCTGATGAGGAAGATGATGATGATGATGGTGATGATGGTGATGATGATGAAGATGTTGATGAGGACGATGATGGAGATGAAGATGATGATGATGAAGAAGATGATGATGATGGAGATGTTGTGTTGATGGGGAACCTAGAGATGACAATGATGATGAAGATGGTGATGGTGATGGTGATGGTGATGGTGATGGTGATGACGATGAAGATTTTGATGATGATGCTGATGGCGATGATGATGAAGATGTTGACGATGATGGTGATGGTGATGTTTAGATGATGATCATGATGATGTTCAGAAGATCATGATGGTGATGATGGTGATGATGATGGAGAAAATGACAATGATGGATATGTTGATGAGGAACCTGCAGATGCCAATGATGATGATGATGGAGATGTTGATGAGGAACCTACAGATGCCAATGATGATGGTGATGACGATGAAGATGTTGATGATGATGGTGCTGGTAATGATGATGATGATGATGATGATGAAGATGATGGTGACATGATGGATATGTTGATCTGATGAGGAAGATGATGATGATGATGATGGTGATGATGATGAAGGTGTTGATGACGATGATGACGGTGATGAAGATGATGATGATGAAGAAGATGATGATGATGGAGATGTGTTGATGGGGAACCTAGAGATGACAATGATGATGAAGATGGTGACGGTGATGACGATGAAGATTTTGATGATGATGAAGATGTTGACGATGATGGTGATGGTGATGTTTAGATGATGATCATGATGATGTTCAGAAGATCATGATGGTGATGATGGTGATGATGATGGAGAAAATGACGATGATGGATATGTTGATGAGGAACCTGCAGATGCCAATGATGACGATGATGGAGATGTTGATGAGGAACCTACAGATGCCAATGATGATGGTGATGACGATGAAGATGTTGATGATGATGGTGTTGGTAATGATGATGATGATGATGATGATGATGATGAAGATGAAGATGAAGATGATGGTGACATGATGGAGATGTTGATCTGATGAGGAAGATGATGATGATGATGATGGTGATGATGATGAAGATGTTGATGACGATGATGATGGTGATGAAGATGATGATGATGAAGAAGATGACGATGATGATGGTGATGAAGATGATGATGATGAAGAAGATGACGATGATGGAGATGTGTTGATGGGGAACCTAGAGATGACAATGATGATGAAGATGGTGATGGTGATGACGATGAAGATTTTGATGATGATGCTGATGCTGATGATGATGATGATGATGATGATGAAGATGTTGACGATGATGGTGATGGTGATGTTCAGATGGTGATGATGATGATGATGATGATGATGATGATGGAGATGTTGATGAGGAAGGGGGAGATGACAATGATGATGAAGATGTTTATGGTCATGAAGATGATGATGATGGTGATGGTGATGATGATGGAGATGATGGAGATGATGGAGATGGCGATGAATATGATGATGATGATGATGATGGTGAAGATGATGAAGAAGATGATGATGATGGAGATGTTGACCTGATGACGATGAAGATGATGATTATGGTGATGATGATGAAGATGTTGATGCTGATGATGATGGTGATGAAGATGATGATGATGGAGAAGATGATAATGATGGAGATGTTGATGAGGAACCTACAAATGCCAATGATGATGATGATGATGGTGATGACAATGAAGATGTTGATGATGATGGTGATGGTAATGATGATGAAGATGATGATGATGATGGTGATGGTGATGGTGATGTTTAGATGATGATGAAGAAGATGATGGTGACATGATGGATATGTTGATCTGATTCAAGGAAGATGATGATGATGATGATGATGGTGATGATGATGAAGATGTTGATGATGATGATGATGGTGATGAAGATGATGATGATGAAGAAGATGATGATGATGGAGATGTTGATGTTGATGGGGAACCTAGAGATGACAATGATGATGAATATGGTGATGGTGATGGTGATGGTGATGACGATGAAGATTTTGATGATGATGGTGATGGTGATGATGATGAAGATGTTGATGATGATGGTGATGGTGATGTTTAGATGATGATCATGATGATGATAATGATGATGGAGATGTTGATTTGATGAGGAATATGATGATGATGATGATGATGGTGATGATGATGAAGATGTTGATGATGATGATGATGGTCATGAAGATGATGATGATGAAGAATATGATGTTGATGGAGAATATGATGCTCACAACTCCCTCTAGTCTCTCTCTCCCCAACCATCAATCTCTCTCTCTCTCTCTCAAACACACACACATACACACACATTATGTCACTTTCCATTCTCAAACCCATCCCCCCTCCATCCATATCTATCTCCAACTTTCTCCCTCCATCCCTCACCCTACCTTCTCTCCCTCCCTCTCTCATTTCCTGTCTCTCACCTTCTATCCCTCCCTCATCTTTCCCTCAACCTATCCCAATCTCTCCATCACTCCCTCTCTCTCCATCGCCACCACTCTCTGCATGTCTCCCACCAACACTTTCTGTCCCTCCCTTCCTATCTCTTATTTCATTCTATCCCCATCTATCTCTCACTCCCTCCAAATCCATTCCTCCCCATTGTCCCTCTCCCTCCCTCGCTCTATGTCTCTCCCCCCCTTGTATTCTTTATTTCTCTCTCACATCCCCCTTGCCTCCATCCATTCCCCCTTGTCACTCAAGTCTCACTTTCAACTTCTAACCCTATACCTCTTCAGAACCTATTCTACTCCTAATAGTGCTCTCAAGCTCCACTTCCCTTCACCCCCTGTAGCCCATCATGTTCTCATTCCCTTCATCTCTCCCCACTCAAGCTTCCAACATCCTTCTAAGCCCTTGACCCTTTCCCACCCCTATTAAATATTAACCATAGATTCCCTTGACCCTTCCCCACCCCTTCTCAAATATTAAACAAAAATTCCCTTGATTTCCACACCCCCTCTTTCTCAAGTCTTAAACATGTATTTTATGATTTGAATAACGCGAGCGCGTTTTGTAACTATATAACGCGTACGTGTTATGTAGTTATATAACGCGCACGCGTTAAGTAGTGATATAATGCGCACGCGTTATTTAGTTATATAACGCGTACGCGTTATTTAAATCTAAAAGCGTGGCAATATTTTTGAATTTAAACAGGCCAAGTCACATGCTCACATGTCAACAATAATCCTATGTGTATGCTTTGGAGTTTGCTTCGGTAATTCCAAACCTGTGCTATGTTAATGAAAAACCAAAGCTAATTGGGTATTTCTTCCAGTTTCTGGAGAAGCCTGTGCTTAGCCACTCGTTACAATATGCTACACACAGTCATTTTTGACAGAATCTTAGACACAAATAGCATTTTTTCTACAGATTCCAAATATGTAACTTTTATTTTGAAATATTAATTTTTTCTATTTTCTTTCAATTTCTTTTCTGTCCTACCTCCTTAACTCGTGAAACACATTGTTAGTGTTTCTTCCATAACTTTTTCAATTCTTAATCATTTCAAAAAAAAATTGTATGGTGCACAAGAGGACACTAACCTCCGCGTTCTATGAAAAACCCATTTCAATATTTTTGCATTAAGACCTTCAAAGGCTCTACCCACAAAAGAGGTACTATTTTTGAGGTTTGATCACTTAGACAATTATAAAAAAATTATAAAATTACTAATTTAATTTTCGAAAAATAATGACGCACAAGTGCTATGTGTTCTCTACATGCATGCCGATTTTTGTAGCTTGATTCCATCATTTAGGCCCTCAAAGGCTCTACCCACAAAAACATATACCTTATCATTTGCCTGAAAAATAAAAAGTGTCTGTTAGGAAAAATGAAACTTGACATAGCTATGCAAATTTTCAATACATAAAAGTTATATATTCAGAAACGTGATTCAATTTCCTACATTTCATCTTTTTTACTCAATGCAAGATATTTTCCGTAAGTAAATCAAAAAATCCAAGTAAGTTGAGGGATGCTTGCTTTTTCAGTTTTCTATTGCATCTAACGTGCCAAAAGTGACCCTCATTAGCTTGCACTGACCCATAAATTATTTTTTGAAAAATGATGTTCACTTTTAATTGGATGAGAGGGCTTGAAGTGACAATTTTTATCATTGTCACCTATTAAAAAAATTAAGAAAAATACAAAAATTACTTACCTTTATCTTAACCTTTATTTTAACCTTATCCGCATGACTTTGTCAGATGAACATTAATAAAAATAGGTTTGTATTTAATATAGTGGTTGACCAATCAAACTAGGGCGGGCCAGGATCATTGACATATTTCCACGAACAAATAGGCATTAATACCATGCAACACATGTTCATCTTCTAAGCTGCCAAGCGTAATTTTCCTTTGCCAGCTGCGGTTTTGGTTGTATTGCACCCTGCAGTTATGGCTATTGTGAAAAGGGGAACCCCGATATGCTCTGGTATCTTTGTGTATGCATTAATTTTGGAGGTAAGATGGACGTTTTCCATGAATTTGTCTGTAGCAGCTACATTTTACTCTCAATTTTGAAGGATTTTGAATCTTATTTTGTTAAATTTTCGCTTAAGAATTGGTGGTATTTTCTTAAATTCGAATTGTTTTGTGATTTTATTACTGTTTAAAAACTCCATCAACAAATTTGAGGTTTGTTTTGATGAAATATTTGTATGGTTTTAAACCCACGATATTGTCGTGGTAGTGAAATTCATCCCCAAATACTTCCTAGTTTTTGATTTGTAACTAGTTGCTACTTACCATGGCTGCATGAAAACTATCAATGACTCAACGGTATTAGGAATTTGGTGTAGATAACAAAATAATACCCTGTCTGATCCTGAGGTCATAATGGACAACATAATTATATATTTAGTGTGAGAATCAATCTTAGAGTTGAAATATCATTTGTTATTATTACCAGTTCTGATTTTACAAGATCCATCTCTTATTCTTTACTAGTGAAAATGCTGAAATACTTTTTCATTTTGTAACTTAGTCAAAGTTTTCTTCCATCATAACTACTTATTTTTTGAATCCTTCTATGAACCAAATCCCCCTTATCCAGGTTTTATGGCTTGAATCAATGCCAATAGCTTAGTGAAGCAAAATCTTGGTATACTCTTACACAGTGATAAATATCCTTACATTTATTTCCTCGAATTTATCTTGTACATGGCTCCAAAATATAATATATATATGGATGTTACATTTTGAAATACATTGTTATTTCTCTCAAAGCAGATGAACTAGTTATGTTTTTTTTGTGATTCATTGCTTTGCAAAGAAATGAGATTTCCTTTTCTCTCCTTTTCTTTTATATCTTTGTAGAGGACTTAATGGGTTGCATGTTTGGAACCTTGGATTGTGTGCTTTTTATTTTTCTTATACGGAGGGAAGGTGTCACAGACTCTTGACCAAAAAATCCTCTTGAATTATCTTCAAGAAGAAAGAGCCGAATAGGGTTTTTACATACCCCGATTCACTAATAAGACTAGTTTTTATTGACAGTCTTGCATTTTGTAATTTTGTTTGCCAAAATTTGATATAAACACGAAGTTTTATTTTAATTTTTTGTTACTATTTTAAATTAGATTTGGGGGCTCACATAAATCTTCTATTTATAAGGCTAGTTTTTATGGGCCGTCTTGGATTTTGTAATTTTGTTCACCAAATTTGATATAAATAAAGAGTTATATTTTATATTTTTCTTAGTATTTTAAATTAGATTTGGGGGCTTAGATAAATTTGCAGTATTATCATGGGAATGTTTATATGAGAACAAATTTGTTACTGTATCTCGTTCCAAATCTTGCTAGAAGTTCTCACTCCCTGGATTTCTTTCCAAACATTTCCATTAGGTCTATCAAAGCAGTGGTCAAAGATGAAGAGACTGTCCATCAAGATTATGGATATATAGCATAAAAAAATGCAGTTTTACTGCATAACCTTAAGCCATACATTAAGCAAGAAGCCCTCAGTAGGAATTTTCTCTTTTAAGCCTGGGTCTTTTTATGTTTTGTAAGGTAGTTTTGGGGTTGGGTCAGTTTACTAGGCTATATACATAGACTTTTAAGCTATGTTGTATGAAAGTGTAAGGACTACTCAACTCTTGAGTCTCCTTGAACCCTGTTATCAAACGTTCTTTTTTTATTTGTATTAGTTTGTTGTAGGTGAGGCCACATATTTCACACCGATAACTGTTTTAGTTTTTTTTTAGAAGTCAATAAAACAAAACTAAAGACTTTTTTGTAGAACATTTTGATGCTTTTTGGTCTTTCCAGGCTCTGCAAAATGCACAACGTCTATCCACTAAAGGATATACCTGAGTTTGTGGTCTCCCACAGAGCCGGTTATTCAGAGTTAATTTGATACTACTTTTTATCTTGAAAAAACACAAAAACAAATCAATGGCAGCCTTATAGTCTTCGAGTTTGCTTCCTCTCTCTTTGGGCTCTTACCACCGATGGATGGGAAGTTTAAATGAGGAAAGTGAAGGGGGTGGATGTCTATATCAACCTCATAATTATTCTACATAACAAATTGGTACGGGATGATTGCAGATTGGTATCTTTCTTTTGTTTGGAAGGGGATGGATGGGGATACTCAGTCATGGGTCCCTACTCATTTCCCCTTGATTTTTTTATAGGGGAATACATAGAAGCTAAGTTAGAAATGGACTATATGATTTTTAAAATGTTCCTTGTTTTATGAACGGATTTCATCTAATGGCCAGATGTAGTTATTAGCCTTGTAGTCGTCACAAGTTCAATTCTTGAAAAGTTAATCTATTTAACACCTTAATCCAGGAAATTTCAGAATAAAGAAATTGTGGAATAAATAAAAAGAACTGAACAGGTCAAGGATATAAATTTTTTTCCTCATGAGTTGTTCAAGGACCATGTATAGTTTAACCGAAAGAGACAGAATCGATGAACAGGTCAAGGATATAAATTTTTTTCCTCATGAGCTGTTCAGATACCATATATAGTTTAACCAAAAGAGACAGAATCAATTCATTTAACAATTCTTTTTAGGTTTTTTTTTTCATTTTGTTTAAGTGGCAATTGCAGGGATTTCAAATAAATTTTAGTACCATTGGAAATTTTTATAATGGAATATGTATCCACAGGAATAGCATAAGCATGTAGTGCAGATGCGTTTGGAAACGACGAGTCATTGTTCTTCTCCTCGAGCGATTTGTTCAACTTCTTCTCTTTGGCACGAATAATTGCCTTGGTAGTCCTCTTTAACCAAAGATAATGCTTTTTGCAGGGACTCTTGGTTGGCATGGCCATGGCATGGCATATCCATTGTTTTCCATTTGACGTTTTACACCGCAAGAACTTGACTACTGGTTAATGCCCATTACCGAAATTTCTACGTTGAAGTCCACAAATTTAATTGTAAGGTGAGAAATTGAACTTTTCTACGGTGATGTTCAATTGTTTATAATATATATTATATGTATACATATTATATATGCATTAACCGATTTGTAGGGTGAGAAATTAAACTTTTCTACGGTGATGTTCAATTGTTTATAATATATATTATATGTATACATATTGTATATGCATTAACCTGTATATAATGGATATAAATTATTTTTACGAATCCTCTTTGTAATAACAAGTAATAACAAAAGAGTCTTACTCTTCCTTTTTTTCTTTTTCTTTTCTGGATGCATATATTAGCGTTTTATGTAGAATCTCATCATATAAATTTTATGTAGAATCTCATCATATAAATTCCTATCTTTCTATTTTTTAAGAAATGTTACCTTGTTTACATAAAGAATATCTTTCCAACTATTTACCTTTTTCGGTCTACATAGAGAATATATGTCTAACTATGTCTCCTCTACATTTACTTTCAGTAAAAAAGCTATAATCATAAGATAGCTTTTACCATCCTAACACATATATATTCATTCATTACAATAAATTCAATATCTATCTTAAAGATAAAGGAATTAATAGAATAATGATAATGATTAATATAATGATTATGATTAATACTCAGAATAATGATAATGATTGTGATAATGATTATGATAGACGATTTTACATCTAGAACTTTGACTTTTTGACTTTTAATCTTTGTTGTTTGGTTATTGCTTTGACTAGTTTGAATACACAATTAAATTGCCTTGTCACAGTGATATATATATATATATATATATATATATATATAGATATAAACTTTTCACCATTTTATTTGATCACAATATAAAATGTTTTTATTTATTTATTTTACTTTTCACCATTTTGTGTTACCAAAATATAAAATGTTTCAATAGTAAATATATGTGAATTGCAATAAATGATTAAATTAGGATATACAGTTCACCTACAAATAGATCTAGTTGATTTGAGAACTTAAATTTAAATTTAAGTATATAAAAAAACAATATTTTGGGAAGCCTCAACAAGTATGAGTTTTAAAATGTTTTCAAAACTAAGTATTTGTTGTGTTTTAATGTTTTCAAAATTACTATAATGACAAATGTGTCAAATAGATTTAGTTGATTTGAGAACTTAAATTTAAATTTAAGTATATAAAAAAACAATATTTTGGGAAGCCTTAGACCGTATGAGTTTTAAAATGTTTTCAAAACTAAGTATGTGTTGTGTTTTAATGTTTTCAAAATTACTATAATGACAAATGTGTCAATGAAGACCATTATAATTAAATTATATTGAAATTGTGAATCATTTTATTTAATTTTTATTCTATCTAATATTGTTATTTAATTTTTTTTTTGTTCTATATTATAAGGTGGGTACTAAGCTACATGCAGCTCTTGTTTTTTTAAGGTACTTTACATAGTGTATCTCTTTTAAGATCCAAAAACAAAACTAAAAAATTTCAATATTTGTTTTACTTTGTATATGCATATCTCTTTTAAGAACATTAACAAATTGACATAAGATTTTTCAATATTAGTTTTATTTTGTATATATATATTTATTTTAAGAGTATGAGACATAATTAATTTAAAAGGTTAAAAAACAACAAATCAGCAAATTATAATATAAATAACTAAAAAGGTAATTTAGTTTTTTATTAAAATATTAATAAATTAACAAATATATATTTTTCTATAATTAAAAGTAGGTGAATTAAGATGAATTTATTGTTTTCTTTACACATTGAAATCTTGAGATAATTCAATGTAACTTTAAGTATTTATTTGACATAGGTGGTGGTTCAAATCTAAATACATGTAATAAGAAATAATTATGGTGTTGTTTTGAGATCATGAATAATTCTAAGGGCATCTAAATACATGTAATAAGAAATAATTATGGTGTTGTTTCAAGATCATGAATAATTCTAAGGGTATCATGAGGTTACATGAGCAAGGAAATGTCGAAATAAGGTCTTTCAAAAAGATTGAACAATTAATGGAGGTGAAAAAGGGTTGCCCTCTTTCCCTGCATTATTCCGTTTTTACATAGATTTAAGCTAGATAAATGGATAAATGCAACACTTACAATTAGGACATTGAGGCTAAGTAGAACTTCCTTTAGCATGTTGGTTAGAATGAAAGTAAATATTGACAAAATTAAGATAGTAACACTCTTTAAAAAACTACTGCACAAACAAACATCAATGGAAAATATGAGCTCCCATAGATAAATCAAAACACTACTTTTAGGTGGAAAACATTCTTCATGTTATGAAATAGATAGCCAATAGGGAAAATGACAAGAATAACCATAAGGTTTTGGTCAAAATATGTCAAGATGAGGTAAAAATGAGGAATAAAACATAGAATTCCAAATGTGGGATATAGAAAGAAAAAAAGGTTCCAAATAGATTTAAAATATAAATATTTAGATTAGATTTTATGAGAAACTAAATAGGGATACACCCAAAAGAGATTTAAAATTTGAAAGTCATAAGAATGCTTTAAGAACAAAAATGAAGAAAAGACACATAACAAAACAACTCTATATAAACAACTTCAACACATAAGACGGGATTAGAGGTGTACATACCTTACCCCTTCCGGATTTGAACCCTACTCCCTCCGGATTTGAACCTATGACCTCTTAGGAAAGAACACATGTTCTTAACCATTAGGCCCACTCAAGTTAACCTCATAGGAAATATAAAATATTTGAAACTTAATATCCTTTAATGTAAAAAACACATTATAGAACATCTTATAACCAACTTACAATGACATGCGAATTAAGAAGAGAACAACTCAAAAAAATAGTGGAAAAAAAATACTAGGTCAAATATATAAATTGATAATAAAAAAAAGCAAGCAACATTTTTTCCTATATTATACAACAGACAAATTAAAAAAAAAAATACATAAAAACAATAAAAATAATATTTTAAAAATATCTCATCAAAATTTCAACAATATAAAATAAATAAATGATAAAAACAAAAAAAACACCTTAAGTAAGACTTATTATAATAAACCAATAATTTAAATGGTAAAAATACATGACCCAAGTCTATTATCATAATTTCTCACTTCATTATCATGAAAATTAATAATATATAATTATTTTAATAAACTATCCTTATTTCTCAAATAAAAAATTGACCATTCTATAAATTAAGATACTCCATTATTAAGCACACCAACGTCACTATGTTTCCTTTCTCCCTGGCTAACATGAATGTATACAAATAAGTAACTTGTGGGCTCCTTCACAATGCACATAGATAATAATAAAAAATGGAGAAGACACAACCAACGATCTCCGGCTGCTCAGAAAACACAAACAATGAATTTATTAACGTTTCCCCTCCCAACTCATGGGACTCAAAGAAAAGTAAGGAGTAAGTATATTGAAGACTAGCGAGTGCTCCGGCCTATAAATGTTCCATAGCTCTGTATATGTCAACGTCGCTATGGCTGTAAGTGTGCTATTGGCGCCTTTGCTAGTTGACGTGATTAATTGTAATACTGATATGGCCGATGTGAAATCATGTTGGGAATAATGGCAACATTCATGTGCAGCAAAAAGAAAAGCTAGTGGACAGTGGATTGTGCTCAGATACTTATTCGTGCTTCCAGTTGGCAAGCGCTAAGCATATTATATTCTACAATGGCTTGCTCTGTGATTCGTGTAGGGTAGGAGTTTGAAAAGCCAAAGCATTAGTGGCTCCCATCTTGCGTTTTCTTTGCATTCATTAGAAAGCAATTTCAAGATGAGCAATGACTCGGAAAGTATAAATCCTCTGCAATGGCTTTCTTATATGAGATTTCTTTGAAATAAGGGTTTGGAAAGCCGAAGAATTGGTTGCTACCATCTTCCGTTTTCTATTCACATCCGTTTCATCTAGGGTTACTCTGCTCACCATTACTAGAGCTACATCCACATTGATGCAACTCCCGACAGAAGCAGTAGATCAACAATATTCTTTGTACCTTTCAACTTTATCATCAACACCCATTTTCAACTTGTAGACTCATTATTGTCGGGAGCTACATCCACTTTGATCAACACCCCTTGGCTTGTTGCAGTAGATGTCGACATTCGACAATAATGCCAACTACGATATGGATCAGACCTCCTTCCTTAAGAAACAATGGTCTCCATTGTTTGCTCGTGAAGGTGAGGAAACTTGTCGATTAAGTCAGTAGCAGAGTACCACTTTCCTTGTGTTGGGATCTGGCCTACCTTAGAACCCTAAAACAAGGGAATTGTGTTCGTCCTTGTATGGCATACTCGTCGTCCCACAATGGTGTCACAAGGAAGAGGCTCTTGAACATCTGGATGGATGTCGTTGGGTTCTGTTGTCTGCAAGTCATTATGTTCCAACAGTGGTGCATGATATGGTCGAATCAGATCCACATTGAAGACTGGATGTAGACCAAGGCACGCAGGAATGTCAAGCTGGAAAGTGTTTTCACCAATCTACTGGAGAATACTGTATGGACCATATCGCAAAGGTTTGAGCTTCTTGAATGGGCCAGTGAAGCGATCCTTCTTAAGATGCAACCAGACCTTATCCCCAATTTGGAATGAATGGGGGATACGATGCTTATTGTGTCAGGCCTTAGCTTTCGCATTTTCTCTATGCAACATGTCCTATGCTTGTGGCTCGATGTCGCAAAATTGTTCTCAAAATTTCAATGCTCGGTCAACTTCTCGCTAGCTGTGGTCAGTGTCGGAGTTCGACTGTGTCGAAGAGCTGATCAAGTCAATAGGCGCTGAGGGTTGAAATCCATAACAGATCTCAAATGGATGCTTTCCCATAGAGATGTGTTGAGCATGATTGTAGTTGTGTTTTATGTATGGAAAATGTTCATCCCATGTTCGTTAATGCTTGTGGTTGTACATGCGAAGCAGTTGTACGACCAAGCGATTAACAACTTCCGTCTGTCCGTCACTCTGCAGATGGAAAGCTATCGACAATGAGAGTCATGTGTCTAGCTGTTGCCAAAAGGTCTTCCAAAAGATGCTGATGAATCTGGCATCTCGGTCAGAAATGATGGTTGTAGGTAAACCATAGTGTTTCCAAATATGTGTGAAGAAGAGTTGAGCAGTCTGCTGCACTGTCGTTATCTTCTTGCATGGTATGAGAATGGCCATCTTGGAAAATCTGTTGACTACTACTAAGATTGCGTCATGCTGGTGTTTCGTAGTAGGATACCCTGTCAAGTAGTCCATAGAAATAAATTCCCATGGTCGACTAGGAACTGGAAGAGGTGTACAATCCCTGTTGTTGATTAGGCGGCTTAGCAATGGCACAAATCACGCACGATCGAATGTACTTGTTGACATCAGTTTTAAGTTTAGGCCAAAAGACATACTTCTGCAGAATAGAAAGTGTCTTTTCTACCCCAAAGTGTACTGCAATCTTGCTATAGTGTGCGTCTCAAATGAGTTGTTGTTGATGCTCACTGGTCCATACATAAAGTTGTCCGAGCTTGTAAAGCAAGGTATATTTTAGGAAATAGTCGGCGATCGATGACTTGTCAATCTGAAGTTGTCGATAGATCGGTTCAAATTCGATGTCTTCTTGATATAAATAAGTCCAAGTAGTGGTGTCATATCCCTACATACTCATCACTGTGAAAATGAGAGTAATGGGTGGTCTGCTTAGACAATCAGCGACAGTGTTAGCTTTATATTTCTGATACTTAATTACCAATTGGAATTGTTGCAAGTAATTAATCCACTTAAGTTGTTGAGTTGTTTGAAGTTTTGATTGGGTCGCAGCAAACTGAAGAGGTTTTTGGTAAGTGAGAATGGCCGTTTCCTTGCCAAGGATGTAATGCCTCCATTGTTTGAGAGCTTGCACCATGGCGTATAGTTCTTTTTCGTATGTCGAATATCTTCTAACAATGTCGTTAAAAGTTTCGAAGTGAAAAGCGAATGGGTGACTAGATTGAGTGATCACTGTGCCCAAGGCATAGTCTAATGTGTTCATCTCAATCTCAAAGGGATGATGCAAATCAGGTAACACAAGTACTGATGTAGTGCAGAGCTTGTGTTTGAGCTGTTCAAAATCTGCTTGTTGTGTCGGTGTCCATTTAAAGACAGTTTTCCCACTTCCTTTCATCAATTGATTCAAGGGCCAGGCTATGTGACTGAAGTCGAGTATGAATCGTCGATAGAAATTTGCCAAACCAAAAAAACTTCTTAGTTCTTGAATGCTGTGAGGAATGGGCCAATCTTTGAGAATTTCTACTTTGTTTGGGTCAACATGATGGCCTGCAGAGTCAATTACAAACCCCAAATAGTTGATGTTGTTCATTGCAAAGGAACATTTGTCCATGTTCAAGTAGAGTCGATGTTTTTGGAGAGTTTCGAGGACTTGCTGAAGTTGTCCAACATGTTCTTCCCATGATAAACTAAAAATCAATATGACGTCAAGGTTGACAATGACCCATTTGCCGATGAAGGGTTGAAGAATGTTATCCATGTATCGCATGAAGGTCGCAGGTGCGTTGGTTAAGCCGAAAGGCATGATTCACCATTCAAACAATCCTTCCTTGGTCTTGAAAGCAGTTTTCCATACATCTAAGGGATCAATTGGAATCTGATGATGTCTCGACTTGAGGTCAAGCTTAGTAAAGAATTTAGCACCTTTCAGACAGTCGATGAGCTCGTCTATCCGTGACAGAGGGTACCAATTCTTGACCAAAAGTTTGTTGAGTGCCTTGTAGTCGATGCACATGCGCTAAGTCCCATCTTTCTTTGGAACGAGGACGATTGGACTTCCACAAGGGGAGGAGCTGGGTCAAATATGGCCTTTCTTGATCAAATCTTGGATTTGTCTACGAATCTCTTCATTTTTGAGAATGGATATTTTGTAGACAGATGCATTAGGAAAAGAAGAACCAGGAGCAAGTTCAATAGAGTGTTTTACCTAACAGTGTAGAGGTACTCCGTCTGAAACTTGGAATAGGTTCTGATACTCATCAAGAATATTTTCGATCTGCTACTTCTGTTGGGAGCTGCATTGGTCGGTGACTCCACTGGTTGCTGCAGTCTTCCTAGAATTTTGCTGCTTTATCATAATCAATGCGAACTTCTGAGCATGATTGATGAGCTTCTTTGTATGTTTCGCAAATACTAAGGCAACTGTTGGTGTAGGTTGTCGTTCTGGCATGTTGTATCGCTAATATCTGATTCTGAAAATCACCTTTCACGGTCATGACTAGTAACTTCCATGGCGATCCCATAGGTAAGGTTTCCCAAACAGGGCATCGGCTATGGAGAGTGGTTCCATGTCACAAAGTAATTCATCTTCAAAAGGATTTATGAAGTATGCGAGCTTGCATTGTTGGGTGATCCTTAGCTCTTATCCATCCTTCATCCAAACGAAGTTGTAAGGCTGAGGACGCAGAGTGGTCACAAGAACTAGCTTCTACACAAGTTGTTCAGAAACAAAGTTCTTCTAGCTCTCGTTGACCACAATCAGAAACAATGGATTGTTTTGAACCTATATCTGTGTATGGAATAGGCATTCTCGTTCCTCCTTGTCGATGATGGTTGAGGCTGCTGGAGTTGTTGATGTCAAAAGAGTCATTGCTTCTGGGCCAGATTCTACCACAATCTTGTCGAACGCACCAGATGTTGACACTTTTGCCAAAAAGGTCTCCAAGCTTTGCATTCGGATGTATCATGCCAAGATGAGTGATGGTAGTCACACCATTTTTCGGTCAGTTGCTTGCTACTGTCCTTTTTATGAAAAGGCTTCTTGCCGTGATTTGGCTTTTGGCAGAGTTGACTAGGAGGATTTCGACTTGTTGAAGTCGGATGGTGCCTTCTTGTTGGGTGGTCATCCTGATGTTGGCTTTGTCTCGAAACGCACTTTTTCCTTCTGCTTGGTTTCAAGTTTGTTGGCATAGTGGAATGCATCTGCAAGCGTATTGACAGTCAGAAACTCCATCTCCTACTGAATGTACTGGAATAAACCGCTAATGTACTTCAGAACAAGCAATTTTTCTTCTTCTTGGATGCCAAGTCTAGCCATGAGTCGATAGAATTTGTCAATGTAGCTTTGCATGGACTGGTCTTTCCATTGCCTTAGCTGCTGCCACTTCTTATACTGCTGCTCAAGGTACTTCGCGGGTAAAACTCCTTTCGGGTATGTTCGACAAATTTATCCCATGTGTCGATGGGATCTCCGATTTTCTCCATCTTTGTCGAAAGATTCTCCCACCAGCATTGCACAGATGTTGACATCTTTAAGGATGCAATGGTGATCTTATCGGCTTCTGAGAGTTGATTCACAGAGTAATAGGACTCCAATTGTTGAACCCAATTGTTGATGGATTCCGCGTCAATCTTTCATTCTAGATTTGGTATGTCCAAATTCATTTGCACTTTGAAGGGGATGATTTTGTCGGAGTTAGTTCTCGTCGAAAATGCTCCTGAAATCGAAGCCAATTGCATGAGAATCTCGTTGAACTGGGTGAACATATCAGTTCATTGTCGAGCTAGTGCTTGATCTATGAGATTCCATGTCTCATCAATTGCATGTCTTTCGCTTGTTTCTTCTTCCATCTTTGGAGTTAGTGTCTGCTTGGATTGTTGAGTTTGCGAGCAATTTTGAACTAGCATAAGTCAGGTAACTTCGATGGAAATGTCTACGCAAAACTTAGGCACTAACAAAACCGACACGCTTTGATGAAGTTCTGAATGAACTTGGAATCCGCTTTGATACCAATGATCCACTCAAGGCTAGGAAGCTGAGGGGGACAATAGTTCGACTGAATGAGTCAGCTCTGTTATGACGGAATCACAAAAAATAGAATAAGCAAGCATAAATTACACTACGTAGATAAACACAAATATGTAGGAATGCGAACTGATTTCTCTATTACTGTTAACTAGATAGATAAGATCCATCCTGATAAGATGTATATTACAATAGTTTACATGCTATATAGAGAGTACTGAGACGCTTGGGTGCCTGTCCGTTACGTTCAGTTACAAAAGAAGTTATAACGATTCGGCAGTTCAACTGTTACAGTCGACTAGAAGACAAAGAGACAGTCTGTTGAAGTTTGACAGTTGTAAGTCGCAAGATGGTGTTCCACAAGTCGCAGATCGACGTTGTATGTCGATGTCGCGAAACTATGAGGTCGCAGAATGTGTCGAAGTCATGTCGCAGTTCATCTACCTGACAAAGTTATGTCGAAGTCGCAGAGTGTGTCGAAGCTGTGTCGATGTCGAAACTCGTCGGAGTTGTGTCAACGATGGATTTTCGCAGTAGATGTCGGCATTCGACAATAATGCCAACTATGATATGGATCAACAACTTTCCTACCTTTTGGGAGTTCTACATGGTCCCATGTTTCAAATTCCTCTCGAAGGAATCCATTTCTTCTTTCATTGCTATTTTCCATTTAGCACTTCCAATACCACTCATTACTTCTTGATAACAACAAGGTTCCCCATCGTCAAAAATCAAAGAAATAGATGAAACACAATTTTCATACCTCTTAGGAGGATTTATAGCCCATGTAGATCTCCTCGTAGTTGGTTGCAGCATTTCAACATTTTCCTGTATATTTTCTAGATCCTCATATACTTCTTTAGGAGCTTATTCATGCTCCTCCTTTCCTAAAGATGGCTAAATTTCTAAATGAATTTGTTGATTTTGTGGTACTTGTTCCTATTTCATTTCAACTTCTACTATGTCTGATTTTATGAGAGGAGATTCATCAAATACTATATTTTTTGTTAATGATGATTTTGTGGGTAGTAGGATCCCATAATTTGTATCCTTAACTCCATTTCCATAACCAACAAGGATATAGTGCTTTGATATGGAGTCCAACATAGAACACTAATTTTTAGGAATATGAGGTGATAAGAATCACAATAAAAAAATCAGATTTGAGTAATCACAAGAATGACCTATACATGTCTCTTCAAAAATCTTAGAGTCTATTACAACTAATGGTGACTGATTTACTAGATAACAACTGTAATAACTGCTTCTTCCCATAACTCTTGCTGCAACTTGGCATTATTGATCATTCTCCTTTCTCTCTCTAGAAGAGTCATGTTCATGTGCTCATCCACACGATTTTGTTGATGAGTGTAAATTGTGGTATTATGCCTTTCGATCCCAACTTCTTTGCAATAATTTTCAAATTCAAGAGATGTGAACTCGCCTCCATTATTTGTTCTAAACACTCGTTTGACTTTCCAATTCTCTTTTAAACCAAAGCTCTAAAATTCTTCAATACATTAAACACATCATTTTTTCCTTTGAGAGTATAGACTCACACCTTTCTAGAGTAATTGACGGGCCTTGGATTTAGCATATTTTTACCACCATTTCACCTTATTTATAATTCCTTTTGCCTATCCATATTCATTCATTAATCCCTTCTTACGCTCATATTCGGGTTTTTATGCGCCTAAAGTAATTTTTCCATTACATGTCTTAGTATTTCATTTGATTTTTTACTAACATTGAGGGAATTAGTGTACTATGTATTTGCTTTGAATATTGAATCAATTGTTGGAAGCAGCTACAACATATTTGAGGGAGTTTGGTAGCAGTGCAGAACATTTGTTGCAGCATTACGGAAACTCTATATGCAACATTACAGAAACTCTATCTGCAACATTACAGAAACTCTCCAGGTATCTGCAGCATTATGGAAACTCTATCTGCAACATTACAAAAACTCTATCTGTAGCATTACAGAAACTCTACAGGCATCTGCAGCATTACAGAAACTCTACAAGATCCGCAACATTATGGAAACTCTATCTGCAACATTACAGAACAGTCAATAATTCAAATTTTACCTTCAACCACCAACTTTGGAGAAAGATATTCATTAGGAATAATGGATTGTTATAAATTCATTATTTCTATTATTTTTATATGTCTCAAATCATGATGTTAAATTAAAGTTGGTAAATGGAGGTGGATATGAGTGCATATTTGGCTTATTCACAAAGATTTGAAGATCTCTATCAAATATATGATGGACCTAAGAAGTCAAAAGTTGTTAAGAGACATTTGGGATGAGTTTTGACTATTTTATTATAGCCTCTATCCCTAAATTCAAATTTGATTTCAAGGGTATTTTAAATAGCATGTAGTTAGTAAGAATCTTGGATTAGTTTTGAATTAATTTTGAGATCCAAACTTTTAGGAATTTGTTGAAGATATTTTGGATCCTCATTTATTATTTGTTATGGAGAAATCATGTATAAATAAGAGTTTATTCTCCATTCTATGGGAGAACTCTTAGAGAAATAGTTCAATTGATGATGGAATAAAGCTATACTCTCATTTTGATTCAATTAGATCTTAGTTTTATTATTTTTTTTGTAGCATGATTTTATTTATTTTATGTTGATGTAGTTATAATTTGTTGCTTTGTTTTAATGAGATAATTTTGCATTTCTCATTATGTAGTTTCTTTCTACAATTTGATTTCAATGCATAGATAGAGATTTAAATGTTTATTTTACAATCATTGAGCTTAATGCAATAATGTTATTTACTCCATTGGATCATAAACAGTAACTTGTATTTGGCAAGGATAGATTTTAGATTTTATTTCTGCAATTTACCTTTCTATCAAGTATGTTGTGAACTTAGATTTATAATTTACTTTCTTGCACGGTGTGAACATAGTATTAGAATTTACTTTTTCAGCAAAGTGTGACATAGTTCTAGGATTTTCTTTTTTGCAGAGTGAGAATGTAGTTTCAGAATTTACTTTCAAATGTGAATTTAGTTTTAGCATTTACTTTCACGTCATGTGATTTACTTTCCTTGCAATTTAGTTTCAATAGTTGTTTAGATGGCTAGTTCCTTGCCAATACAATGTAACTGCTCATACCATTGTTTGTAAGTAAGATTATTGAACTACAACTTCAAATAGATAAACAATGTAAGAGGAGATTGTGGTTTGCACATACAGTGCATGGTAACTCGCAAGTTCTCAACGAACCCCAGGTTGACAATTAATTTACACTTCTTAGTTGTTTTCTAAGTAATTAGAATGCAATTAAAAAACCCATCAGTGCTCTAACCTATCCTGGAGAGCATACCCTACCAAATTATTCATAACCCAATAGAGAGCCATAGTGCGCTCATACAGGCTAAGCCTTCCGACCGTGTTTCCTGGGTCCATCACCTAATTCTCCAACTTTTGACGTTCTTCACGCAGAGTATCCTGATCAAGCTGATGCCACAATTGCCACTCCACACAATGAATTTCTTGCTGAATAGAGGAAGGAAGGTCCAGATAAAATATTATGGCCTCCCAATGAGCCTTCTGCTGAGCACAAGAAAACCTCCCACGAGAAATCCCCGAGGAATCCTCATAGTTGAGGCCTTTTCCATGATCAGTAGCTGGTCTTTTCCTATCCTTGTTACGGTGATCACCCATATTGTCCATTCTCTCACTAGTAATTATTCTAATAGACGACAGAGTAATCAGAATGTGCATGCAACGATTAGTCGGGCTCATACGATCATGGCTACCACCCTGACCGCCCAAAGGAAATCGCCACCCCCAATTCATAATGACCCAGGTACCAGTCTTTAAAATTGAGTCATGCTGAAAATAAAAGTGGTAATCATTCTGATCAACCCATCGGAGCCTCCACCTTCTCATAATCATGGTGAAAGTACAAGCCTTCTTCTTGGATAGGACATAAACCACTCTTGAATAAAAATGTTAAGATTTACTTCCATCCTCCCCTCGGGGGAAGGCAAAGAGATATAAAAGAGAAATGCTATAACGTGGCTCAGCTAGCCTCAGATTGACGTTGACTCACATGAGCAACATGATAGTTCATAATATCATGGGAAAGAGTGACCCTCCACTTGTCTCGCTCCACTGGATCTTGCATGTATTCCCACGAGTGAGCACAAATATCTAAGTGATTCACACTCCCAAGGTTTTCTAACAAATCTGCCAATTCGTTCCCATTTTGTTTGACGTGGGATAAGGTCAGAGCCATGCCTAAGCGAAATAGAGACTCCAGCCTCTAAAATATTCCCTCCAATCACCACGACGATGCCACCTTGTGGCTTTGTTTTCCATTGTACAGTTCAGAAGCCATATGGATGATTACTGCAGAGTCTCCCTCCACAATGAGAGGGGTCCAATTTCGGGTTCTCGCCAACTGGATGCATTGAAGAAGGCCCTCTAACTCAGCAGTATTATTAGACTCAATACCAAGATAGCCTATTTTGAACCCGACCATAATTCCAGCCACATTTTTGATAACGCATCCATAACCAACCAGACATGGGTTGCCTTTCAGGGCACCATCAAAATTAAGTTTGAAGAAACTAGGGAGAGGAGGCGACCATACCTCTAGGCTATCACAGACCATAGACAACCCCTTTGGTTTACCAAGACAATGGAGAATACCAGAAATGCCCCAAGCACAAAGGATTAATGACTTAGCTTCGTTAGCTTCCCAGTCTGAATTATTCCAGGAATGAGATTTAATAGTTTCAATCATCTTAGTCTGAATGGAGACCCAAACTCTTTCCTCCGAATTATCTCTTTCTCGAAATATTCTCAACTTACGCTCCTTCCAAACTTCCCAAGTCAGAAAGTATGGGAAAATTTGCCAAAACCAGTTGATCATGGGGTTCTGAAATGGTTTCTCTGTCCAACCACAAAGAGTTTGGATGGGGTTATCACGGATTTTGTTGGTCTTGCGGAAATCCATCGCTCACCGATCCCACAGGAAAGAAGCAAACAAGCCCGAATCCAAAAGGTGGTGCATGGCTTCCTCCACCGAGCTGCACATGACACACTGGTAAGGACCTCTCAGACCTCTATTTTGCAAATTATCCCCTGTTAAGGTGTGTTTTTTAATAACCAGCTAGATGAATATTGAAATTTTAGGCCATAACTTAGCATCCCACAATTTCTTCCATTTCAGCACCGGAGCCTGGTTATTAAAGCCCATCCGTAATCCATAAACTTCCTTGATAGAGAAGACACCTTTAGGTTCAAAACCCCATCATAATTTATGCTCCCCAGTATGCACTTTGATTCTTCGCTCATTCAAAGTTTCAATTACCTGGTTTAATTCCTCCTCAAGATTGAAAGTTCCTACTAGTCACGAGCAACCCATACCTTGAACTCTTGTTCCTAGATTGTTGCATCCCAGAGATCCTGGACCCGAATTTTGTTGCTATTACTACATGCTTGAATGACCCAAGGAGCTGAAATACTAATAGCAATAAGAGGTAATTGTTGCCAGGAATCATCCCAGGCTTTAACACATCGGCTATTCCTTATTTCCTAGAAGCTATTATCTTGGATAATGTCCCTACCTTGAATGGTTGTCTTCCATATATGGGAGCTTATTTTAGTCTCAAAGAAATGAATCAGGTCACTTTTATCCCATCCATTCGCATATTTGGAATGCTAGAGTTTGGCCCAGGGCTCCTAGTTATGAGAAACCCATCGCCACCATATTTTGGACCCAGAAACATAATTTGTTTGTTCAGGGTCCCGAAGGTTAAGATTGCCTAGCATCTTGGGGGAACCGAGGGTATCCCACTTGACTAGGTCCCATTTTCGGTGATCCCCCGGGCCACTCCATAAGAAACTACGCTGAATATTTCTTATTTCCTTCATAATAGATTTGGGGGCTGTCATGGCCGAAAACTTATAAATAGGCATAGCCTGCAGAACTGCTTTAACCAAGACCAAACGACTCACGAAGTTCAGGGGGCGAAGAGTCCAGTTGGATAATTTATTCCACATTTTATCAAACAACTCTTTCCACAAGCTATGCCTAGCCATGGAATCAACCAAGGGGGCACCTAAGTATTTGGATGGAAGGGAGATTGCTTGGAAACCCAAAATATGACAAATGTTTCTCCTCGTAATCTTGGGGTGTTGAAGAAAAAGACTCGAGATTTTTGTTCATTAAACTCAAGCTCAGACGCTTGACCAAAGATTGTAAGGCACGACCGGATATTCCTAGCCTCCTGTGTAGAGGGATGACCCATTACCATAGTATCGTCCACAAACTGTTGATGAGTTTGACACTTTACTCCAGAATGAATAATGAGCCCTTGCATTTCATGATTGCCTTGCATAGCGTTGATAGTTCTTCCTAACCCCTCTGCCATAATAATGAAGAGGAAGGGAGAGAGGGGATCCCCTTGACGAATCCCCCTGGAGGGTTTGAGAAGGCCAGTGGGAAATCCATTGAGCAGGATTGAAGATAAAGATGTTGAAATAAGGTTTAGAATCCATCTAACCCAATCCTCCAAAAAACCAAACAATTGCAGCATGGCCTTCATGAATTGTCAGTTTAACTTGTCATAAGCCTTCGCAATGTCAAGTTTTAACATCATGCCAAGGATTTTTTCCTTCTTGAGGGAATGGAGCACCTCGGGAACAAGGATAATCCCATCCATAATTTGTCTCCTTTCAACAAACCCCAACTGTTCAGGAGAAATAAGAGAGGGAAGGATGGGTTTCAAGTAGTTGGCGATCACTTTCATCACAATTTTATAGATCACATCGCATAGAGAAATAGGGAGAAACTTGTCTGGAGATTCAACCCCTTCACTCTTGGGGATGAGGGCTAGGAAGGTAGTATTGAAAGTTGGGAGGATTTTCCAAGAGCACCTAGAGGATTCAACAATCTGACAAACCTCCACCTTGACTAGATCCCAGAAATAATGGAAGAAGTTAGTCGTGAAGCCATTAGGACCAGGGGCCTTCCCATCCACCATTTAATGCACTTCTTCTTCAACTTCTGTCATAGATATTAGCCTCATTAGAAGATCATTTTTCTCCTGAGTAACAAGAGAAGGAATATTTTGGGTGATCATCTCAATATGTCTACTTCTATCTGGAGTGGGTTCAGTCATGATATCTTGGAAGAAATTACTGAGCTCCTCTGCTGTCTCCTCTCTAGTTTTGAGTCTTTCCCCTGCCCTGTTCTTTAGCTTAACTATCCTATTTTTCATCCTATTCTAAATGACCGAATGGTGGAAGGATTTTGTGTTTCTTTCCCCATCGTGGAGCCAGTTAGTTCTAGCCTTCTGATGCCATAGGATTTCCTCCTGGTGCTCCCTTTCAAGTAGTTTATTATAAACCATGGTTTCCTCATTCTGCAGCTCGAAGGTGTAACCAGAGTCCATACCCCTTTTCTGGATCTCCTCAAGACGCGATTCTATGGCTTTTTTGTCCTCAAAGATATTCCTGAACTCTTCCTTGTTCCACTTCTTAATTTTTCCTTTGAGAGATTTCAGTTTCTGTTGAAACTAGAACATACTCCACCCTTCCTCAAAACTGAGCTCAACCCACCATTGAGTAACCTTCCCCTTGAAATCAGGATGACCCAACCAGAATTGTTCAAATCGAAAGGGTTTCTTAAATTGAGAGCCCAAACCGCTCCACCAGAGTTCAACTGGCCAATGATCTGATCTAGAAGCTGGGAGAATGGAGGAAGCGAACTCACTCCTTGATTCCATAACTGTTTCCGAAACCAGGAACCGATCCAGACAAGAGTAAATATAGTGATCCCCCTTCCTCTTGTTGTTCCAAGTAAAATGAACTTCCCCCGCTCCTACATCCACCAATTTGAGGAATTCGATGGAATCCCTAAAGTGACCACATTCATTTTCAAGATGACGATGTCGCCCTTTCTTCTCCTCCAAAGAAGTGATAAGGTTAAAGTCACCCCCCAAAATCCAATGTTGATTCCCCATTCCATCCCCCATTTTCCTTAGGGAGTCCACAAAGGAAGTTTTCTCCAGGGGAGTATGGGGGCCATAAACATTAGTTAAAAGACTAGAAACTTGGAAGCCTGCAACCCTAAAATCAGCAAAAAGGTACCAATGATTCCCATGGAATCCTGACAAATTAACTTTACAGGGGTTCCAGAGAATACCCAACCCACCTGCCATACCTCTGGCAGCAATGCCCATTGCTTTGTTGTTTTTCTAGATGTTTTTATAGTGCTCTTGAAGTTGGGTCTCCGAGCATTTTGTTTCTTGAAGAAACACAATGGATGGATTTTTCTACTTAATCTTCTTCCTAAGGGATTTGATTTTCTGTGGGCTGTTAAGACCCCTGATATTCCAAGATACAATCTTCATTACAAAACAAACTTAAAGTTGTAATCCAAGAGTAGCCCTAATCGTAGGGCACTGACCTGATTCCACCAATTTCATTCATGCTGCTACAATACGTTGCCTGTTGGATTTTCGCCCAGGTTTCTTTATGTTCTCCTCATGTTTCCTCTTGTGATCCTTAAGGAACCAAAACTAATTCCTAGGCGATTGGACTCTCATGCCCTAATGATAGCCTCTTTTAGGAGTACTACTTGTTCTTGAGGAACATAACCTCTCCCCACATCCTCACATTATTGTTCAATTCCATCCAGATCTAAATCACCTATGTCCATATCTTCCATATCTGCATCAACATCCTCTCCAATATTATTAGATAGCGTTTCAGTCACTTTAGAATGAGATGACTGGGGGTCTCCAATATCCTTCTCTTGTTTGCTCTTGCCTTTTTGATCTTGATTCGGTAGAGAAGCAATATCTTCCGGTTTTTCTTTGAGAGCATCAAATTGATTAGAGGTCAAAATTTTCTTGGATCCCTCCATTATTTCCTATTTTCTCCCACTTCGCTTGCAATTTGAGACCTTATAAAACCCTTGATCTTTACTTTCCTCTTCAACCCTAGGGGAGGGTTTAGGGTTATTCATGGGACAATCTCTGAATAAGTGCCCATGTTCATGGCGGTGATGACATCGGAACGGGATTTGCTCATAGTCCAAAGGTTGAACCCAATCATCGTACTCACATGCCATCTTGATTGCTTCTGGTAGTTCTTTAGAGAGGTCCATGTACACACAGATCCAAGCATAAGCTGTGTACCTTTGAGCTTCGGTTTGCTCAGAAATTTTAACAAAGGAACCTAGGTTATTCCCAATGTCCTCGAGGATTTCAATATCCCAATATTCACTCGGAAGGGAGTAAAGCCTAATCCAGATAGGAGCAACCCGCATGTCCTCCTTTTCGTGGCAAAATTTTTCTTTCCAAGGTCGCAGGAAGAGGCCCACAGAGTAGAAAAAATAGGGACCGTCATCAAGAACCCTATTTCTATCTTCTAGACTAGTGAAAGAAATAGTAAAGAAACCCTTGGATCTCAGTTGGAGATCAAAATGCCCTTTTGGTTTCCATGTGGAATTAATCCACCAAACCAAGGCTTTTTCCGAGGGCAGCATCCCCACAAACATACCTATGAGCACATGGTCTTGCATATACTGAATTCGTTCTCTTAACTTGCTAGATCAAATCTTCATTGAGGGGATTGAAGCCGATTTGGGTATGCACTACCCAACTTTCCTACCCACAGAGGGGTCGGAAGCTCCCAGATCGAGCGAGTTTTTTCCCATACCACCCATTCCATCAAGAGAGATCGGGATCCCACCAACCTGAAAACCATCGAGAGGGGTATCAAGGGGGGGTAGAGAGCCTCCCCCCATAGAAGCAGCCATGATTGTTGTTAGGCGGAAAGTCAGTCCTTCCGCCTACAGAGGTCACCGTAAACCCTAGCTTGGCTTCTCTCAATTATTGATATCTACAACCATGGGGAGAAATGAATTTGATTAATCTCAATTGTAAATTAATAATTCTTTTTTAAGAATTCCAAATCAACTAAACATACTTTCAACAATATAACTACATACATAGAACTCTGCCCTTAAAAAAAGGCATTTTGAATAACTTTTATCGTGCACCTACTCCGTCAACCAATTGTAACGATTTGACGGTAGGTATACTTTTAAGTGCAGGGCTGCTTAATACTTTCTCGACTCCTTGCTGAGAATGTTCACTCTAACCAACGATTGGAGGAGGGGCTCCGACGGCCTACAAATATGCAGAGTGTAGAGTCCTCATGGGATGTGCCTCAACATTTTCTCAGCTCTTTACTAAAGGCAGCGAGGGCTATGTGCAGTCCACAATATAAGCATATATAGTGGTTGGTGCAACCACAAAGACCTAGCACCATTTCTGCATGGCTTTTATAAACCTTCTGCATTGGCGTGCTCTCATAATTGTGTGATAGGAGTTTGAAAAGCTTAGGCTATCGTTATTTGCATTTTATTCATTTCACACCCGTTTCATCTCCTCTCATTCTCTGTCATCTGCTTCATCTCTTCTCACTCTGTCCTTTTATGCAAATTTGAGGATTGCATGTATTTCCATTTAAAAAAATCTCATCCATCATGTTTGACAACTATGATCTTGGTTTTCTCCCTGGATTTATCGGTTTGGTATAAGTAGGTTGCACAATCACATTCATTCTTCAATAGAGCATGATCCTCTCTAGATTCCAAGAACAGTTGGAGTCTCTAGAAAAGCAGCTGGAGTACCATGACAATCAAATTTCCCCTCATGTCATCCATATAGAACTGGAAAAGCTTGTCCTAAATGCATCTAAAATGGTGGAACTGGGGCACAATTTTCTTTGGTTTGACGTTTTAGTCATCATCAACTGAGCAACAGTATGAACAAAATGATTTCAGCGATAGAACATGAAAAGCACCAGCTACTTATGCAGATAGTATTTATCCAACATGACATAATAAAAATACAGCAGGCGCGGCCTCCTCTTGCTGAGAAGATGCTAGCCAAGGAGCAAACAGAGTATACTATGACAGAGATGCCTGCCCCGGAGGAGGAGATGACTTGCTTCATGCATAAATATTGCATGCATACTGCAAATGCTACGGATTCGATAATCATCGACCCGGATTGCATTTAAATGCTGTGGACGTACCAAATATCGACCCACATGCGACAACGGAGGCGACTTCTTCAATTTGTCTTCCAAAATATGATGAAGAACCAATTTGCAACTGATTATGTTCAGAGAATGATGATTCCTTCCATAAATGATTCGGCACACTAATGGGCATGAACTTTAGTAGGGAGAAACAACAGTTGATACGTCGTGTAAAACAGCTGGTAGAGATGATCAAACAAGAAGTAAAGTCTCAGGGATATAATCATGATTCAACTAAGGGAAGATGGATTCTGCAGCTCGATCGACTGCTCAACATAGCAAATGAAATGGTTGAACCTAAGGAACCAGGGCAGGACATTTTACATCATTATCTATGGAGCAAAAGGATCAACCATTTGCTCTCGGAGATCGACGTACATCTGAAATTGATTCCTTTGCAGACTGTGTTGTTGTTGGAAAGATGAAGATAGGAGCTTATCCAAGTAACATTGTCAATATTTGAGTAATGTGAGGAATTATAGTAAATATTATTATGTTTAGTTATTTAATTTCTGGTTGGTGAACATGATAGGTTATAAGTTAAGTGCCATGAATAAGTTATCTGTTACTTGTTCGCCGATAGGCGCTTCAATGAGATTTTGTGTGTATATGGAGGGAGATCGCAGCTTTTTAATCGAGATTAAGGATGGAAGGCTAAGATGGGAAATCTAGGTATATTCTTCATTGAGCACATATATCCAACGACACAGATTTGTAGTTTGCTGAAAGGTTACCCAAAGGTTTTATCGGATTAGCAATAATCAATGGTTTGTTTTGTTTAATCGAATGGGAGAACGAAAGGTTGAGCCTGTGGGAGAACTAAAGGTTGATCCTGCCACGTGGGAGTCCGTTTGTTTAAATGAAAGAACGAAAGGGTGAATCATTTCTGAATCGCCATCCAATTCTTTCATAAAATATAGCTTCGAAGATTTCTGATCGCATCGCCATCAGAAAGAATGGCCATCACATTGGAAGAGATAAAGGGGAAGCTAGTGGAATTGGGAGTCATCGGACGGGTTGTCGAAGATTTCAATCCTCAGCTGAAGCTCTCTATATTCTATGTGGCCTTTGATAAAGATAATCAGTTTTTGTCATAGAACTATGCGGCCTCTGATAAAGGTAATGAGTTTTTGTCATTCTTTCACTTATATTGTTTTGTTTATATATTGTAGGTTCATGAGGGTGGTAATGGCAGAGTAGTTTTATAACGTCAACGCATCGAGGACTCTGTCATATACGGCTTACTAATTATGAGCAAATCCAACAAATAATATGATCAGACTCAGATACATGATTGAATCCATAGGTATAGGCATGACTCCGAGTCTTGCAACTAATAAAATAAATTGACAAGGACATGAGGAGGGCCTCCTCAATCTACCAAATCTAACTACAATTATTGTATTAGTCTATCAATTTGCAATATATACTTTTAAAAATTTGCTCAACAATCAAATCGAATCAGCTCTATCAATGTATACTTTCTTCTGGATCGTGTTGTTTGATCTTTGAGGTTTTCATTAAAGCTAAATAAATAGATGCTTCATAGAAGCTATACTAGAAGAATTATCCTCAACTCCACTCGTAAGGCAGGCTAGGGGCTGACCATAAATCGGCCAACTTTCGCATAGATGAATAGGTCTACAAATGGATGCTATGCACATGCTTTTGACGAGATTGGAGGCTCGATGGACCACTTCATATTGTTCTGTTTCCGACAAAGCTATAAAATACTAATTATAAAAGTAATGGTCACCATGTAAGGTAGTTCCGCATTGCGCTTTGAGCGGTTTGCAATACCATTTTCCACATGCGGATGTATCAAAAAATGATGCGTGTGATAGTGGTTTCATACCACAACCACCCATCATCCTTATATTTAGTGCATGTAGACGATGCGGGATGAATCGAGAACTGCCAATCCCTTCTTTATGGTTCTTGCAATGGCGGAGATGATAGACAAAAGAATCAACGACGATTGTGGAGCGCCACACCGTGGGTGATGGCACGTGGCAGATGTAGAGGCAGGTGGGAAATGCATCCACTTATTTGACGATGATCAGATGGTAGAGGGATGTAATATGGGAGATCAAAGGATGAGATCGTCTCCGCATCATGGAAAGTGCACACTCGGTAAAGGGGAAGGTGGTCACTTAGGCGAAACCACCTTAACAAGTGTCAATTGATAGTTGATTCGCATGGAATTCTGACTGGGAAAGAAAACCATTGTTAAAGGTCATGTATACTACCACAGAGGTAAAGCATAGGTGATCTGATGGCCTGAATTTCAACACGTGCGATCAACGGCTGGAAATAGGGTACGTTTGGAAAGTTGCAAGAAAGATAAGGAAAAAAGTCTAGATAAAATAAAAAGGGCATTCAAAATCGACATATTATCTATGTGTCACTGTTCTCAGAAGCTTCGAAGACTGGTGGGGAGTTCCAGTCGCGCCAGAAGAATAAAGGACGTGTCTACAACAGGTAGGGTCTGGTGACCTGGCTTGTATATTTTAAAGAAATTTGTTTTTAAAAGGAGTTTAAATGGAAACTGTGCACAATGTAAACCCCTTTAAAGCTAAATACGCCCTATAAGACAGGGATGGAGATGTTTATGATACCCTAATTAGGTTGAATTTGGCACAGTAGTGGACTTAATCCTTGTTGTTTTAACACATTTGATCAAATTTGATATATCTTTGGAAATGCACTATTGAGAATATTGATTCACCTTCTTACCAACATGATGCGTTTCTTGACAGGTTTTGTTCAACAATCATTTGGTAACAAGATGAAGTTTGGAATGCACATTAGTCATACAAGGAGCTTAAATACAAACCTACGATATCAACTAAGTTTAGAAGTATGGGTGCCAAAGTTTGTCCAACTTGAAATTGAAATTATTTTGTATTAGTCTATTACCTTAAATTTTTTGGTATTATTGGAATTGTAAACAATGTTTCTTTTTTTAATATGATTGGTGCATGTTAATGGTGATATATTTCTCTTGATACAATTTATACCACATAGAGTAGTGATAAATTTTCTCCCGTATTTTGATTGTTTAACCTACAACTAATGGTTTAAAATAATCTAAGTAAGTAAAATACTAAAAGTAATCTAAATAAACTAAAGAGTAAACTAATCCTAAAATAAATATACTAACTATAGAAAGGAACTTAAACTTGCTTGCTGAAATACTCACAAACATGCATCGAATTTCAATAGAAGTTCACTCCATAATGCTCATAAAAATATGCAATTTAAAGATATAGAATGTTAACCTACAACTGTAGAATGACAGCTGCAAAATGCAGAATGCAAGATAAATATCAAATAAAGATAAATCTCTTCATTACTCTGGCACTACTTTCATTGTCAATATGGTATTATGTTAATAACAAGTAGGCGTGATATCTGAAGGGTATTAATATTATTAAAAAATTGTTTACTACATGGAAAAAATCAAACATGGACATTGCAGCAGCTGGGACATTGAAGCAACCTGATTGTGCACAAGCAGATGGGAGGCAACCTACCATGCATTTTACTTCTTCCACTTCAGTCACCATGCAAAGTCTCCATGGACTTTCCGGTTTTCCTTCAACTTCAACTGCATGCTTATCTATTAAAAACCAATACAAAATCAATATAATCTATCAGTATCCAAATAAGAAAAAAAAAACAGCGTACAGTACAATACTTACCATAGCCAAATAGACTGTATAGATAGTGAAATGAATATTGAGACTACGAGAAAGGGTACTTAGATTCCAATTACGGTTGCGCATATACAAACCTCCATTCTTCACTGATTGCACTCTCTGTACCGGGTAGCAGGAGTAGGTTACCTCTAGGCATTCAATGTCGATAACCGGGTGTTCCTGCTAGAAATACGACCGTGGAAATTCCTGTTGCTAAGGCAGATAACTAGAATCCTAATACCTACATGCAGATGAATGAATGATTCTCATTTCCCATTGCCAAGAAGTAATGCAATAGAAGCAGATGAATGATTCTCATTTCCCATTTGAATATATGTTGTAAAACTAGCAGTACCGGTTTCATTGCAGTTTGAATGGACTTTTCATCATTATGTATGGTCACTTCCCTTAGGGATACATGAACACCAAATTTTGGGGGCAGGCGGGTCACTTCCCTCAGGGATACAGTCTTGATTTGAAAAATCAAGAACATGAGATAGCTAACCCTTCCCTCACGGATACAGTTTTAATGATAATGTACAGTAAAATATAATGTTTAATGCACAGTGATTAATAAGATAGTGAATGAACATAGAACAAGTAACGACTCTGTTAATAGTGATTAATAAGATAGTGAATGAACAAGTAAATGTATCAACATAGAAAACGGATCTGTTGCAATATGACAATGGCTCTGTTGCAACATAGAATAATTCCATATGAAAAGGCCTTCTTGCAGTAGCCGTTACTATACATTATGGATGGATGGACGCATTGCATTCAAATCGGTCCATCCATTCTTTGTAACGCCTCCCTGCCCTTTGCTGTTCGCACACTCTCCTTTAAAACCATGGCACAGCAGCACAGCAGCCTCACCACCACCAGCAGCATCACTAGCAGCACCAACATCAACGAACTAGCAACACCAGCAGCATCAGCAGCGCAGCAGCATCAGCAGGTGCATCATTTCTAATCCTTTCTGAACTTTAAAATCCTGTAATCGTGCATAGTTGAGATCTTGATTGTCTTTTCACTTATATGGAAATTGATCACGTAAGGATTGCCCTGTATGGAAATTTTTTTATATTGACTATCTTTTGAGTTATCCTGGATGGTCCAAATCTTCAGTGTCTTTTGATTTATATGAAAAGATGTCCAGTATTCGGCCTATGTTTGCCCTATCTGTCCTATTAGGGCCTGTAGTGATTTATTTATAATCTTTGTGCGTTATTTGCCTGTTTATTCCGGCTTAATATCTATATTTCGTACCTTCCATGTATATTAAAAAACAAAATTTCAAGTTCAAGATTTTTGACCTAATGGTTGTTATCCATCTAGTTTAGAATGTGTATATACATTTTCCTACCTTTGAAATGTGTTTGTCTGCAAATTTTTGGTCACAATCAATGCTTGTTGAGAGAAAGTATCCTTCACAGTCTCCTTCAAGAAATTCCTGCTGCAGTTCACTGTTTATATTTACTTTTTATTTAAATATAGCAGCAAAATATAGTCCAATACTTATATGAATGTCTTGGTCGATAACAAAAACTCAATGCATATATATCTGTAATGTTAACTTATGGAAAATATATAAAAGGCTAAAGATATATGGCAAATATATAAAAGGCAAGATAGTTATCATGTCACAGTCAATTTAATTTTGCAGGTCGTATAGAAAGAGATAATGACAATCCATCAACAACGGCCATCGAACTAGGATGAATCCATTGTTAACTTTGGAGAAATAAATGAATACTTAAATGCGATAAATTGAGGCAGAACCAGTATGAATGCCAATTTATTTCAGACGTTCATTTAAGCATGAAAGAAAAACATAAAGGAAGATGTGACAAAGAAGATAAACATGCACATATAAAGATAAGGAAAAGACAGACTGTAAAAATGATTAACACATGAATCTCTGGTCTCAAAAGATAGGTATTGACCTCAAAAACTTATTGTCTCTCAAAAGGTTTCCAACCCCTTCAAAAATGTTTCACATTTTCTTTTATACAAAATTGGGAAGAAGCATAACATAACTGCTTCTTTTAACTAATAACTGGAAATGTCTTAACTAACAAGTCTTTAAACAATATTACAAATTTTGAAAAATAAAAACATCATTGTTTGTCACTTGGAAAAAATTCCAAATGCATCTTCAGGTATGAAGTGAGTACTTTTGTCTTCCATACTTGTCTACGTAACTCCATTGGTCGGACGTGGGTAGATCATAGCTAGTCATTTCCTTCACTAGGACCCGCATCTTGATGTGATCTTTGTAAGATACAAGAGGGATTTTTTTGGAAATTAAAGCTATCTGATTTAAAATTTCAAAGTCTTCTGCCATTTTTTCCATTAAAATCTTTCCTGTAAGCAAATGATCCAGATGTTGGAATTTTTCATGATTCATCTGAATGTCAAATAATAACCTTTTATAATCATTCTGAGGAATCAAGTCCCGCTTTGCATCCCAGAAAGAAGGCAATCCTTTGATATTCAATTTTTCAAATAACCTTTTAAATTTGACCTCTTGCTTTCTTATTTCTCCAGCTGTGGCTTCAACATTTTCAACATGTGTATATTTCCCAACGATCCTTCTCGCCCATGTGATAACTACAATCCTGTTATTTATGTTCATCACTGTTAAATCTGCTTCTGTTAGACCATTTAGGAATGTAATTACATTCTGTGCAGTTTCCTTTGGTTTTCTATGCAGATTTTCCCTTATTGATTTGCAACTTTCAAAGTCATCTTCCACCACCTTCTCTTTAACTCTCATATAATCAAGATATGGCCTCAATTTTTCAACTTTTTTTATAATTTGGTCCCATACCAAATGCTTACACCCTTGCATCACAGCTTGTCCTGTTACATGAGCTGCCAACCTTTTATTATTATCAAATAATTCTTGATTTTTGCCTTGTAAATTTTTAATTTCTTTCTCTTTCATTTCATTTTCTTCCTTCAGCCTCTGCGTTTGGTTTTTCAGCTCTTTGATTTCAATGTCCTTTAGACTTATCTATGACATAGCTTGTAAGAGATTGTCTGCTCCATTTTCTTCTCCAATTGGACCTATATGTGCATGTTGTTGACCTAAGTCTCATAACTTTCTCTTTACATCTTCCAATTGCTCTCCTAGATAAATCTTCTCTTTCTCCCAATAAGTTTTTTCGTCAGTGAGTTTCAACATTTTTGCAGTGACATTTTTTACTTCATCTGACAACTCTTCTTTTTCTTTCTCTAGTATGGTCAGTTTGGGTCCTTGAATAAGTTGAGTTTTTGGGATCTTCAATCTCTTTTTTAACGTTTCAATCATGCTATCTTTTTCCTTTAGTAAATTTGTTCATGCGCCTCCCTCTTTATTTACCAAATCTAACTGTAATTTTTTGATTTGCTATTGTCATGATTTATTGTCTGCCTTTTCTTGTTTCAGCTGATTGTTTAATTTGTTTGCTATATCACTTAACTTGTCAACTTTCACGATTGCTTCCAAATACTTTGCATATATAAATTCTGCAGTTTGTCTATGTAGCAGAATCTTATCTGGAACTTTAATTTTTGACAAATCAAATTTCATTTCTGAAATTTTATCCTTGGTAACAACTGATAATCTTAGAGAATTCTCTTTGACATTTCTGCTTATAAATAAATTAACTTCTGTACTGGATAAAGCTCTAACTTTTGGAAATAATTTACTAGTGTGTCAGGATGATTCTTGCTTATTCTGACGATGCTCATTAAAAATATCCAATATATTGCCGGGTATTTTTACATCTTCTTCCATTTGGGCTTCTTGAAGAGTATATTCATTCACTATGACTTATGGTATTTTGATTTTAGGTTTTCTTTCATCCTCCATAAATGCCATTAGGTCGTGCTGCCCGTCCACCTTTGACTTTTTTACTTTTCGTCCTTCTTCACTTTGAAGGTCGACTATATCCTGGAGGGTTCTTTTAGACCCAACCACCTTAGTATCCATCATGTTTTCGGTTTCTACCGTTGCATCTGTGAGTACCATTTCCTTCCCTTTAGAAACGGGGATTATTTCTTCCTTTGACCTTTTTACTTTTCCTGCTTCTTCACTTTCAAGGTCGACTATATCTTGGAGAGTTCTTTCAGACCCAACCACCTCAGTATCCATAATGTTTTCAATTTCTGCCATTGCATCTGTCAGTACCATTTCCTTCCGTTGAGAAACAGGGATTATTTCTTCCTTTGAGTTTTTTACTTTTCCTGCTTCTTCACTTTCAAGGTCGACTATGTCTTGGAGAGTTATTTTACACCCTACCACCTCAGTATCCATCATGTTTTCAGTTTTTTCCGTTGCATATGTCAGTACCATTTCCTTCCCTTCAGAAACAGGGATTATTTCTTTATTTTCCTCATATTCTAACTAGTTCGCTGTGTCAAACATTCCATTAATCTCTTGATGATCCAGTGCTTTGATGCCATGGCTTACTCTTCATTTTGATATGATGTGTAAAGGATCATATTCAATACCTGCATCCATTTCGAAGTCCATTTCTTTCAATAATTTTTCTATATAGATAATAGCATTTTTGTTCTTTACAGTGAAAGGGCCAATTGTAAATGGATATTTAATGTCTGTAGCTTGTTTGAAGTACAAGAAATTATTGTCTTCCACAATCAATTTCTACTTGAGAAATTCAAGGGCGAAAACCCTGACAGTAAGAAATGCCAGTAGAATATAAGGTTTATGTTTGAAACCATATAACCTAATCACTGCACTATATTTCGACAAGAACCAATCCCCTACAGCAAATTCTACACTTAACCGCATAGAGGTCTACATCTCTGACAATACTCTGGGCATCTTTTCTCCAAAAATAATCTTGTAAACTTTGGAGAGCATATAATTTATATAATTGAACATATTATTTGCTAATGGACTTGTGAAAATTATCTCTTGAAAATGTAACTCTTCATGACTGGCCATCATGACCATTTTGATAAAAAATGACTGAAACTTGAAATGTCTGAGGGCAGGGAAATTGGCCATTTGCTAGTGGATTTTTTCAGCTAGGAACTCTTCAAAGTTTAGTCGGGGAATTTGACTTTCATCAATTCCCGGCGGACTCGTACTCATTCTATACAAAAGGCTCAATTGAAATTTGGTGACATACATATCTGTATCAAACCTAAAACTAAAGACAACAATGACAAAACCAGTTGGGTGTTCTCGTCAAATAAAGAAACATCTATAGGGTAAGGGACATCGGAAATGCTCAATTCTGGTTTAAGGCAGGTGGAAATTTTTTTTCTTTACTCTATGGAAGGGCTTGACGGTAATAGTCGATAATGGAGGTCTTGGAAAAAATTTCAGGTTCAAGGGTTTGCAATAAATTAATCTCCAGGGATTTCATTACAATTGAGGGTTCTATTTTGCAGACAAGTCTGGTTTTCTAACCATTTAAGATAGTCCTCTCGTCTCTGGAGTAATTAACAACACACCACGACACAAACTCTTGAAAAGACGCGGTTTGGTCTGGGAAAAAAGACAACAGGGAGGACTAGTGAATTTTATGAACGTCTAAACCTTCTTCAAGTAATTTCGTTAGTTTAAGTTTAATTTCAGTGACTGGCAACCTAATTAGGGTATCATAAACATCTCCATCCTTGTCTTCTAGGGCGTCTTTAGATTTAAAGGGGTCTACCTCGTGCACAGTTTCCATTTAAACTCCTTTTAAAAACAAATTTCTTTGAAATATACAAGCCAGGTGACCAGACCCTACTTGTTGTAGACACGTCCTTTGTTCTTCTGCCACGACTGGAAGTTTCCACCAGTCTTTGAAGCTTCTGAGAACAACGACACATAGATAAAATTTCGATTTTGAATGCCCTTTTTATTTTATATAGACTTTTTTCCTTATCTTTCTTGCAACTTTCCAAATGTACCCTATTTTCAGCCGTTGATCGTACGTGTTGAAATTGAGGCCATCAGATCACATGTCCTTTACCTCTTTGGCGGTATCCGTGACCTTTAACAGTGGTTTTCTTTCCCACTCACAAGTCCATGTGGATCAACTATCAATTGGCATCTGTTAAGGTGGGTTCACCTCCGTGACCACCTTCCCCTTTAACAAGTGTGCACTTTCCACGATGCGGAGATGATCTCGACCCCTTTCCCCTTTACCTCTTTGGCGGTATCCACGACCTTTAACAGTGGTTTTCTTTCCCGCTCACAAGTCCATGTGGATCAACTATCAATTGACATCTATTAAGGTGGGTTCGCCTCTGCGACCACCTTCCCCTTTACCAAGTGTGCAGTTTCCACGATGCAGAGACGATAGGACATCCCTTTACCATCCGACCATCGTCAAATCAGTGGATGCATTTCCCACCTGCCTCTACATCTACCACGTGCCATGCCCACGGTGCGGCGCTCCATGATTACCGTTGATCACACGTGTTGAAATTGAGGCCATCAGATCAGGTGTTTTGGTGGTATCCGCGACCTTTAACAGTGTTTTTCTTTCCCGCTCACAAGTCCATGTGGATCAACTATCAATTGACACCTGTTAAGGTGGTTTCTCCTCCGCGACCACCTTCTCATTTTCCGAGTGTGCACTTTCTATAATGCGGAGATGATCTCGTCGTTTGATCTCCCATATTACATCCCTTTACCGTCCAATCATCGTCAAATAAGTGGATGCATTTTCCACCTGCCTCTACAACTGCCACGTGCCATGGCCCACGGTGCAGTGCTCCACGATCACCGTTGATTGTTTTGTCTATCATCTCCGTCGTTGTAAGAGCCACAAAGAAGGGATCGATGGTTCTCGGTTCATCTCGCATCGTCTACATGCACTAAAGATAACGACAATGGGTGGTTGTGGTATGAAACCACTATCACACGTGTCATTTTTTGATACATCCGCATGTGGAAAAATGGTTTTGCAAACCGCTCAAAGCACAATGCGGAACTGCCTTACGTGGTGATCATTACTTTTATAATCAGTATTTTGCAGCTTTGTTGGAAATAGAACAATATGAAACTAATCTTTAATTTTGTCTCCTTCATGCATTTTATTTTGAACTACTGTATGATAATGATAATCGAGAAAAAATCTCATAAGAAAAGTAAGAGGGTTTGGAATAACACAAAATCTCATATGTACACAGACACTGATTCTTATAATATTACCATGGGCACAACTTGGGATTCATATGGTACCATAGTCACATTCAGTGTTTCTGCCTGCCCTGCGCATGTACCAGTGATAGTGAAGGAGAGGGAGTAAAGTGATCCCCTCTTGAGGCCTTGAATCCTCTGGGATAGCTTCCCATCATTTCCCAATCTTACACCGAATCCCTCTTTGGGAACAAGAAGATACTATTTGTCATTGTGCTTCTCTTTCAATGAGATGTACTGTACCAGTCCTTTGGTCTCCCAGTTGGGTAATAGGTTTTCGCCTATGATCACGTTTTCCACCATACCCCCAAATGAAGGATCCTCTTTGAAATCTCCGTTTGGGATGAAACCTATGTCCAACCAAATCAAAGCAAGTTGAAATCATAGTTTTTCCATTAGTCCAAAATCACACAGCATTTGTAGTTGTAAAAAAAGCACTACAAAAATAACAAAAATAACACTCGAGAACAACAACAACAGTGGATAACCATCTTAATTTTGAAGTGTTGATACCTTGGGAGACCAGTTGCAACTAAATTTGTATCATTCTTGGTGTTACTTTACAGAATCTGAAGATAAATGTAAATTTTCCATGCATTGACATTGAAAACCCTATCAACTATATTGTGCATTCACACTGAAAATCCTATATTGTACATTGACATTGAAAACCCTATAATATGCATTGATATTGAAATGACAAATCCTCATAAAAAAGAGAAAGACACTATCAACTATATTGTGCATTCACATAATCGGAAGAAAAAGATCAAACTATCAACTATATTGTGCATTCACACTGAAAATCTTATATTGTGCATTGACCTTGAAAACCCTATACTATGCATTGACATTGAAATGACAAATCTTCATAAAAAAAGATGAAAAAAAATAATAACAAAATGTTGGTATTTTTACAACTACCATATTCATATAACTTAATTTAATCAGAATTTATTAAAATTAATATTTTAATATATTTTAAAATTATAATAATGTTACTGGGGTATTGTAACTTTTTTTTATGTTTACTTTAAAGTTGATAAATGTAAAACTTTTTTTTTATGTTTATTTTAAAGTTGATAAATGAATTTTTTCTAAGAATACACTATTATAAAAGACTACAATATTATAAAAAATAATATGTAGATTTAAATTAAATTTTAAAATTTAAAATTATCTATATATATATATAAGTGTAAGAAAAAAATTACATTCTGAGAGATTTGATTCTTCTAAATATATTTGGTAGAGTCTCTTTAAATTTCCCTTTATAAGATAAATCTATACTAATAATACTAACAATTGTGTTAAAGTAATTTTATTAGATAAATCTATGCTAATAATACTTACAATTGTATTAAAGTTATTTTATTATTTTAAGATACTTTAAAATTATTATAATGTTATGTAGATATTAGTAGTAACAAAAAAATAAATTTATAAAAATAAATTATAAATTATTACTTCACAAATATATATTATTATGATAAATGTCTACGCAAGTTTATTTTCAACTTCATGACTTAGCATTAATTTGGTATTAATTATTATTTTTCTTTAAATTCAAATAAGCCATAGCACTCCCTTCATTATTAGTATTTAATATCATGTGTAGTAATGCACGTGTTGCTTGAACAACAGTTTAGTTTAGATTTTTGGTAGATGTTTATTGGCCTAGCCGTGTTTTAGTACATGAAGTTAAAGTATTCTCATACAAACAACCAAGGTGCAAACTCACAAGTATTAGTTTGTCTTATTGTAATTTAGTGCTTGAAATTATAGCTTTATATTGTCTTCCTATCGTGTTATCATTCTAAAATTAAAATATAAAGTATATATATTTATTAAAAAAATAAAATATATGTTGTTTTCATATAAATAAATTTATTTTTATTAAAAATTAAAATAATTTTATAAAAAAATTTGTAAATTTATATTATTTATAAAATTAAATAAAAAAAAAGTTCAACTATATAATTATTAAAATTAATTATAAAAATCAATGATGACTTAATAGTAATGCCAAATTCAATATAAATTTATAAAAAATATTAATATATGTCAATAATAAAATCAATTTAAAGATTGCATAATACATAGATTCTAATACCATTATACGATTCACCAACACATAGATTCTAACACCATTATACTATTACAATAACACCATTACTTTCATATTAAAATCAATACATATCAAATTGTTAGAGATACCTAAGAGCTATGGATTCTCATATATTACTAAGTTTTATATTACTATGTTAGGGATTTAAGCTCCATAAAGAACATATTGTTTAAATAACATTATATTGCAAATTTTATTTTTTATAAATAATTATGTAATATTAATCATTAATATTAATATTAATATTAATAATTATGTCTAAATTTCAGATTTGTTGATACTCAAATTGTTTTTAACAAATAAGATATTAATAAGAATATTATTATTATTATAATAACATCGTTATTATTAATAAAAATATTAATAATGACATTAAAAAAACAATAACATCAATATTAATAATGTTATTATAGAGTGTTAATATTATTATTATGAAATAATAATATCAACTTTTAAACATATTATTATAGATGTGTTTTACAAAGTTAATATTTATTTAATAGTTAAAGAGTAGTGGAATTATAATCAACCAATAGTGGGATAGTTGGTGTTAAGATGGAAAAATGAGGAAGGCCTAGTACGTGTGTTTAATTTTGTGAAATAGTTATAGTTAAGGATTTAGAATTTTCAAATAAAAAAATATAAAAGAAGTCTTAATTATCTGGTTAAAGAGGCATAGAAAGCAAAATGTTTTTAACAATGAGGAACATAACTATGTTGAAAAATTGTTGAAGCTGAACTCGCAAATAGATTGTGCATACTATGAATGTTAAAGTAGTCAATGAATTAGTTTGTTTAATGGATTATGATATCTATCAATGGTAGAAAGAAATTGGATCATATGTTTATTGGTGTTGTAAATTCAAAGAATTTGTTTTATATTCTTATATAAAGCTTTGTAATAGGTAATTTTTAAAATTTATGCCATGGAATCTTACTTGTTTTTATAACTAGAAGCTTAATGTTTTATGGTAAAGAACACTAGGGTGGTTTGTAATATTTCTATAATGATTGATCTTATTACTGTCTTATAAAATTGGAAACATTAATATTTTAAATAAAATCTATAGGAGATTGTTAGCCCTTTAGGCATATTAGTATAAAAGAAAAACAACATTGTTATTATTTAAGTGATATAGTAATACTATTTGTGGCATTTTTAATACAAACAGTTTCCATTACAACTTAGAAATACATTACACATGAATAGTTTAACATTGCACATTACACATTAGCATTATTAGCTTCGTTAAACTTAACAGATCACACAATGCCATTACTAAACATTTCACATTTGCATTAGAAATACGACTATTAGTCCAATAATATGGTTAAAGATTATTGTTACAAGGGGTGGGCTCAAAAATGAAACCGTATGCTTAGCCTTAAAACATGTGAATTTACTTCCGAAATTCGCACAATGTTTAATTTTTATTTCTATAACTATATACATTTGTGGTTGTTTTCTAAGTATTATTACATACTTCCTTCTTAAATACACTTTCTTTTCTTTTCCATATACAAATATTTTTGTATTATTAACTCTTTTTTTTTTTTGCAATGTATAGTACTTTCGATATGGATCCTGCTACATGGAGTTTCTTGCCGGTTGAGTTGCTTGAATTGATATTTACGTGGCTCCCTCTCTCGGCTTTGTTTCGGTTTCAAACTTTGTCAAAGATGTGGAATCTAATAATATGCAACCATCATCTTATTCAAAGACGTCACATAAATTGCAGAGAAGAAATTGGTTTCTTTATTGATGAATGGAATCCATATCCGAATCATTCCATATGTTCATACATTAATAGCAAAGGTGTGCTATCGGCTTTTTGTATCCCTTTCCCATACCCAATGTATACCATTGAACATTCCTGTGGTTGCCTTATGTTGTTATCTGTCCTTGGTCCAAATCCATCATGTCAAGAATATTATGTCTTGAACCCTTTTACCAAAGTCTACACATTCATAGGTTGTATTGAAACATGGTATTTTGGTTTCTTCACCATCTTGAGTAATATTAGTGAACACAAATATGATTGGATACAACTCAAACACAATTTTGATGAAGATCTTGTGTCAAGATATAGTGTTTGTAGCAGTATTAATATGACATGGATACCTATACACTTCTATGATGCAGAACCCACAACTCCCAGGGATGTGGTATTCTATAAGGGAAAAATATATTGGTTACATGCTGAGATGTTCTCTGGTGGATACCCAAGAACCAAGCACAGGTTATTTTCTCTTGATATCAAGAATAACAAATGGAGTATCCATTTTGTACATCGTGCATTTAGTAGGGGATCTATGTGCCTAACACTTTATGAAAATTGATTGTTATGGATTGTACATAACCGTTACGCAGTTGTTTGGTCTTATACTATCATACCAGATTTTGATCATCTTAAGTGCCCTCCAAAACGCATAAATGGATATTGGGAAGATGGTACCGGATTGAGTTGGAATGTTGTGGAAGATCTCACATCTGATATTAACAACAAGTGCAGTGGATATCTTCCTTTCCGTGCAATTGGAAACATGATACTTATGTGCAATTTTTCTCAAAGATCTTTGCTATATTATGATTTGACAAGTCGGACAACAAAATATGTTGGGGTTGATCCCTTATCACTATCTAGACATATTCATCTTCCCATGGCCAAAGACATACTTGTACTGATTTCATTCTTGGTGGGAATTTTTTCCCTCTATCCCTAGGTCTTGACTCTACATCTAACATTCCCTTCCTTGCTTCAGCTGAATGATTGTTCAAAGTTTTTTCAACTTTGAACCATGTAAGTAAATAAATACTTTTTTTAATATTGATCGAACATCTTTCTCTCTTACTTTCTTCTTTGTGGATTGGTGTTTCAAAATATCGCAAATTTTTTTTACTAATATGTTTTTGATTAAGCTTTTTTCATCTCTTCATTATTTCTCAAATGATATGGTTAAACACTTTTTATTAAGTTGTGAATTGATAATTGCATTTGAAATATTAATATTTTGTTGTTTTCATATGTGTTCACACCTTTTGTTAAGCTATGAATTGCTAATTGAATTTCAAATATTAATATTAACATTTGTTTGTTACGTAGAATGTTCTTCCACATGCCTTTACACATTTGAACAATATACTAAACATTACTAAACATTAAGAAACATTGAATAACATTATTAAACATTAATATTATTAAAAAATAATCTATACATAAATTTAATGTTTATAAAATCATTAATAAAACATTGATCAACCATTGGTAAACATTTGAAAACATTAAGTTGCCATTACAACTTAGAAAGACATTCAACATCAGCAATTTAGCATTACACATTAAACATTAGCATTATTACAATGATTAAACTTAGCACATTCCACATTGATATAAAACATTTGTTTCTTTCTTCAAATGTTCTTCCACATGTCATTAGACATTTGAAAAAGAGTACACATTAATAAACATGAGGAAAACATTATATAAACATTACTAAACATTAAGAAACATTAGAAAACATTACAAATATATTAAAAAACACTGGGAAAACATTATATAAACATTACTAAACATTAAGAAACATTCTAAAATATTACAAATATATTAAAAAACATTGATAAAACATTAATAAACACTAAAAAAAATAACCTAAGTAACGATACAAAGACGTCACATAAAACATTTCAAATTAGAAAGACATTAAACATTAAAAAAGATTATTAACATAATTAAACATTATTAAACATTAAAGAACATTTTAAATAACAATATTAAAGATGCCATTAGAAAAACATTAAAAGTCATTAGAAATTATAAATGTCATTATACATTTGAAATACATTAAATAGCATCGTTAAAAATTATTAAACATTAAATAACATATAAAATTATTCCTAAACATTAATACAACATTAGTAAACCAATTATTAAACATTAATAAACATTTTTAAACATTGATCAACATTAATAAATATTATTAAACATTAATAACCATTGTTGAACATTAAATAAAATTATTAAAGAAATTAGAAAGAAATTAAATAACATTATTAAACATTTATAAACATGCTAAAACATTAGATAACATTAATAACTAAATTACAAATAACTTAAATGACATTATTAAACATTAATAAACATTGTTAAACATTGAATAACATTATTAAACATTAATATTATTTAAAAATAATCTTTACATAAGTTAAATGTTTATAAAATCATTAATAAAACATTGGTAAATATTATAAAACATTAAGTTGCCATTACAACTTAGAAAGACATTATACATTAATAGTTTAGTATTACACATTACACATTAGCATTGTTACCATCATTAAACTTAGCACATTGCACATTGACATTATTAAACATTGCACATTGGCATTATAAATACATCTATTCGTCCAGTAATATGGTTGAATATTACTTATGAAGCTACCAATAAATGATCCACTTATTATTTTTTACTAATTTCATATTGAACTTATTACTGCTATTTGCATATTTTAATTCATGTTCACAGTTTAACCATATTTAACTTTAGTCATTTGATTATTTTAGCATTATAAATTAACACATTTTTTTTAAAATTACCACATTAAATGAGTTTAAACATTATTAAATCAACCTTCATAAAATACTTTTCACATTTTTATTTGTCCAATAGATTTCATTGTCCGCATTTAAGTTATTTTCTTCTACATCCCCAATTTTCTTTGTTTCTATCGTCAATTGCATTGCTTCACATTGTTTTTACCTTCTGTTTAACACACTTTCTTTTACACTTACTAAGAATGTTTTTCAACTTTCCACAGATGTTGCTAATAGAATCTGATAGATTATTTAAAGCGACAAACAAACAACATGGTTCTCCATTTTCACATGGGCAATTTACCAGACTTGAGCAGTCAAACTTTGGAGATACGAGTTATGAAAATATTGCACAAGACATGGAATTGGCCCCTTCACGAACGAAGTATCAAAAGAATAAGAGTTTGGCCCATATCATGCGAACCACACTTCCCTTCGAACACCACCATGGTAGAGGGCAAGGAGGGCCTTCAAATACCAATAATCACCTACATCAAACAATGCAAATGGATATGCAACGACAAGTGCATACATATTCAAATAATGTTGAGGTAAAGAATAGCCATGATGTTGAACATGGTTCTCGAGATAATCTTGCTATGAACCAACCCACTTTGCATACATTGCCTCTTTCTACAACTATGCAGCATGGGGAAAACTTGCAGATACCTACTATTAGAAAATCTCATTTACAAAGAGAAATACAACAATCTCCTGTCTTATCTCCCAACAATGTGCTTCATCAAGTTTTGGATGAAGTTAAGCATTCAGAGGAGAACACCGGAATTGTTCACCATAGAGAATACAAACATGGTCTTCAAAAATACCCTTCGTTGGTTCATAAACCGGAATGTTCAAGTTCTGTAGCATCACGAATGAAAAGAAATGCAATTGCTCGATTAAGGTATGCCAAAACTAAGGAAGTGCGCAATGCATGACTTTGAGAGTTGTATTGTTTAAGAAGTTCAACAACTTCAGTCCCCTCTCATATTTCTTTCAATGGTATGTATAAAAACGTACACTATTCTTATGAAAACATTCTTTCACTCCCTTGTCCTTTTCCCATATTGTGTTTAAGAAGATATTAGTAAATACTTTCTCTTTTGCTTTTCCTTGATGCTTTTTTGTTCATAAGGTCCTGCAACTGGAAATGTTGTTATCAACGAATACGTTGAATTGTCTCCGCACCTTTCTCAAACATTGCAACATGGGGAAAATGTGCACTTACCTGATCTCAATCCACGTTGTTTGCAAAGAGAACAAAAACAATCTTCTCTTCTATCTAGATCGAATGTGGTTTGTCAAATGTTTCATGAAGTTAACCAAATAGAAGACAACAATGCAAGTATTCGCCATAATGTAGTTGAACCATGTCAACACAATATTCCAACACCGGTTGAGTCTGTTGTGCCAAATACTATTTCCCTTGGCACAACGAAGGTATTGAACAACTCCATTTTACCCATTTGTCTAATTATTTCTCTTCTACATATGCTTTTGCTTTTCCTTATCGCCTTCGTTCTTTTTTGCTTCTTTCTGTAATCACAGGACACTCCTCGATCTAAAGGGCTGCTTCATTGAAATGTTGCTGAAATACATTTCGATGCCATTTGTATGGAATCACATGTTAGACATAAATCAACTGCATCAAATATTATCCATGTTGTGAGTTGCCCATATATGAATATCTATTCTCTTGTTCTGACTTGCAAACATCCTTTCTTTTATCTACTTCTTTGACAAGTGTCACTATGTTGTAATTTTATGCTTCTGTTGCACAGGACAATATTGAGATGATTCAATTTGCTCAGACGCAGGGTACAGATGATTTTGAAGCAGAACCTTCACATTTTAAAGATTCTGTAAGTGTTTTTGATGATTTCCCATTCTGTTGGCCTCTTTCTCTACCATTAAGAGATCCATCTCTAAGATTTATTTTCAGTAATAGATGTAGGAGTTCCTCTTTTCTTAAATGCCTGCAACAATAGTAAAATATCTCCATTCCTGATATTTTATTCACTTCACATGCCCATGCAGCACACTATCCAATGCAATCAGTTGGGCGTCCGTAAAGAAACCATCCTTGAAAGCACTCTTGTTGAAGGACCTGCAGAAAATTTGTTTGTCCTTGCTACATATGTCGATGGTATCAATGCTAGGAGACATTTTGGAAATCATGTAGTTCACCAGCGACAGTGTGCACCAAATTCCCATAATGTTGGTCACTATAATCATTTTTCTCCCCATTTTGATGATGCAATGTTGGCATGCCATCAAAAGTTTCGTTCTAGGATTGACAGCCTCTCAGTTGTGCAAATGTGTCATGTCTGCCATGAATCCTATGTTGGGATGAAAGTACAAAGAATGTCGGATGGACCTACTTGTGCACGATGTAAGAATGAGCGAGGGTCGCATCGATTTTCTCATTGGAATGAAATGGATCCTGGTGAACAACCTGATGTTTTGAGGGTCCTGACACAAGTGGAGGAGATGTTGATAGCCCATGTAAACCCTATATTGCAAGTCTCACATGCTCGTGGTGGCCAATATAAATATGGTGGCCATACTATTTGCTTTCCATAGGATGTATCTATGGTTGTGAAATCCCTTCCACGTCGTGTAGAAGACCTTGACATCATCATTGTTCGGAGACAAGGCCCACAAGCTAGATCTTATGATTGTTATGTTAAGAGATTACGAGTGTTAAGTGCATTGCACTACAAGCTCCAAATGGATAAATATTATAGGGATGTTGAAATTGACCTTAACTCTCTAGCTTCTTTTCCTGAAGTTGCGACAGATGTTTCAAATAGGCTAAAGTTCGTTGATTCTGATATTCAAGAACAACGTGCTGACGCTACAGATGGGGAAGAGGAAGGCATCGAAAGTCATTGCGTACATGCTCATCCTTCATCTTTTTCCGCTTGCCAACCAAATGCACGTACAAAGATGGAAGAGATTAGAAATTTTATTGAAAATGGAGATGGTTCAGATATACAACAAATGCAATGGCCGGATATTGGTCTTGGTCCTATAAATGAATATAATACAGAAGGGTTGTTTGATATGGCATTCCCCACATTGTTCCCAATAGGTGCTACTGATTGGTTGCAACCAAGAATATGTACTGTTGCATTTCATGAATATGGACTGCATCTTCTCAAGTACTCTAACCACCGCTTTGGGAGACACCCTCAATTCCATTATTTGTTATGGAACATGATTATGCGTCATCGAAGCCAAGATTTAGCTTCTGTGTTTTTTCAAAAGAATATGCATGATGCTTCTCCCATGACAATACAAGATTTGCGTCGACAATTGACCGAACTTCCTGATAGTAAGTTGGTTGAGAGTTTAATGAGGTTTGGTTCTTCTCTTAGAGGTACACGACCGTATTGGAATAAGTGTCGTGGTGAGTTAATGGACATGGTCACTCAATTGGGATGCCCCACATTTTTTTTTACCTTGTCTGCAGCTGATACAAAGTGGCCTGACTTGCATTCGTTGATGTTGTACAAGCGACCTCATAAATCTTTTAATGAACATGTTACAAAGATTCAACATGTTATAGATTACCCGCATATTGTTGCATTGTATATGCACCACAGGTTTACAATTTTCTATGAGGAAATATTCGAAAAGTATCTTGGATCAAAAGACATGTGGTACAGGTTTGCAATCTTCTATGTGCCTACTTCTATTAGAAAGTTTTTTTCTTCCTTTTGTCTTCAGATATAGTTATATTCTTATAGTATGTGGGTTTGTTGTAGGTATCAGTGGCAACATCGAGGATCTGCACATATACATGGATTTTTGTGGCTTGAAGATGCTCCTAACATGGACATGTTGGATTGGTCTAATGCATCTGTCGTGCAAGATGCAAAACATTATTTTGATAGATATGTGAATGCTTGGAACCCTCGTGATTTTCACAGAAGAAATACCATTATCCCTCGATCTTTGAATGATGATCCTTGTCTCTTGAACACTAGGCATATCTTTGAATGCAACCCACTTGAAGATTATGAGCATTTAGTGAATCGTGTTCAAAGACATTCAAAGTGCAGTCCCTATTCTTGTTTACAAAAAAAGGGTTCTATGCTTAAATGTCGTTACAACACTCCATGGGAGGTTTGCGATGAATCTATCCTAACAAAAAATGCTAAAGGGGAGAAAAAATATGAGTCTTCAAGGAATGATGATAGGATCAATGTTCATAATGCTTCTATTCTTTCAATATGGCATGCAAATGTCGATTTCCAGCTAGTTGTCTTGACCCATGTTGTCTCGCAGTATATCGAAAAGTATGCAGCTAAAACAGAAAAAGGTTTGAAAGTTATCATGATATGCTAACAAGAATTGTAGACACTTCCAACTGTATAGATCCTTGTCTGTTGGCTTATAAATGGTTTTTTGTTGAAACTATAGTTGATCGAGACATTGGAGCACTTGAAACATGCCATATGCTATTGGAACTTCCACTTGTGATTTGTAGTCGACAAATATTGTCATTGAATGTCGGCAGGAAGATATTACGAAAAGTGTCTACTGACCCGAATGATATTTCTGAGTCCTCTAATTTCATAGATTTATATCGAATGCATCCTGCATTCTTGGCCCATTTGTGCATGATTGACACTGCATGATCTTGGACCTATAATGCGAAGCATAAGAAGGAGCCTTGGAAAGCTAGAAAATCCTTTGCTATTGTTCGTGTATGGCCACCTTTTTTGTCCATTCCTCCAGAGGATTCTAACGATTTTGAGACTTTTTGTTGGAGTGAATTGCTTTTGTACAAACCTTTCAGAGACATAGAGCAAGATATAGGACTTTCAAGGGAAACAATTATTGAAAATTGGAGGCATCTTTGTTACCGTCCTTGGCATGTCAATCGTGCACCAATGGTGGAGGATGCTATTGATGAAAATATGGATGTAGATGATGAAGGTGTCCATGTGGATGAATGGGAGTTGTTGTCTCATTTGGTTCCTCCACATAATATTAATATTTCAGATCTTTGCACTCTTGGATGAAGAGACTTTGATTTAAGTTTCAATTGGGAGGACCTAATGATAGATGCTGTTGTTGTGGAAAAGGAAACCACTTTTATAACAAGTGCGCGTTCACGTGGTGAACTAATACAAGTTGCAGACAATAATATTCCAAATCCATCTTTGTTGTCTTCTAAGCAACGACTTTCTTTTGACATGGTTATGCGTCATTCTAAGGAGGTTGAACAGAAAGAACCATTCAAAATGATTATTCAAGGCACAGCTGGAACTGGAAAGTCCTATCTAATTAATTGTATTTATCATGCGCTTGGTTCTTCAAGTGGAGATGGAAAAAATCCTTTGCTTTTACTTGCTCCAACAGGGATAGATGCATTTAATATACATGGCCGCACAATCCATTCGGCTTTGAGAATTCCTATTCGAGACATGCGACCCCTGCAAGGTCGAGCTCTTTTTGTGTTTCAAGAGGAAATGAAACATATACATTATGTATTGATTGATGAGATGAGTTTTATAGGGCCAAGGTAATTGATGCAGTTTGATTCTCGATTGAGGGAAGCATTTCCAGATAAAAGAAATTCTCTTTTCGGTGGTAGGTCTGTAATTCTTGTTGGTGACTTGGGTCAATTGCCACCTGTCAAAGATAGGCCAATGTATGCAGGAAAAACAACAGCACAAGTGTTATGGCACAACTTCGGCATTGTTGTCACCCTTGAAACAATATTTTGTCAACAGGGTGACAATCCCCGTCAAGCTTCCTTTCGACGTTTATTGTGTAACATACGTAATGCAAAACCTTCCATAGATGATTGGGATGTTCTGATGTCTCGATCCGACAATTGTTTTCCTTTTCCAGAAAGGAAATTGTTTGATGCAGTTGTGCATCTTTTCCCTTCAAAAAATCTTGTCTCCTTGCATAATAGGAAGATGTTAAATTCTTTGAATTTTCCTATTGCAAGGTGTATTGCAGAGCATGGCCGTTGTACAGAATTTCTTGGATCTGATGATGACCAACTTGATTAGGAGGTTCTACTATGCCCTCAACAACGTGTTATGTTGACTTGCAACTTGTGGGTTGAGGCAGGTTTGGTAAATGGTGCATTGGGTTACATTCAAAATGTTTGTTATATGCCTGGAACAAAACCTCCTCAACTCCCAATGTACACAAATGTTCTCTTTGACAAGTACATTGGTGTTCCATTTGACATAAGAAACCCTTGGAACAGATTCCTCTAAAGATGGCGTGGGCTTTAACTATCCACAAGTCACAGGACCTCACATTAGAACGAGCAACTATTGATATCGGTAATACCGAACGACAAGGAATGACTTTCACTGCCATTTCATGTGTTAAATCCATTGATGGATTGCACATATCTCCACCTTTTTCTTTTGAACGATATCTGAAGATGGAAAAATCTGCTTATGTGACATTGCGCAAACAAGAAGAAGAACATTTGAAAGGGATAACATTGTAACTAAGGACAACCATTTCTCATTTCATGTGGTTTTCCATGACGTTCCTTTATTTTCATTGTTTTCTATAAACTTGTGATATCGTTCTCACAATTTTTGTTCAATATGTTGTATTTCATTTCCATTCTTGCCACAACATCTTTTCCACGACATATTTTACATGACTTTAATTTCAATTTATGCTTTTTACACAAATCAAATTTATCAAAAACCATTCCCAAGAAAATACCATTCCAATATATTTATCAAAAACCATTAAGAACCCCTCATATTATGCAACTAGACTACATTCAGATGCGTATAAATATATATGACATAAACATTCACATTCAAGTAAAGCTATATAAAATACACATTTTAATGCAAATAAATCAATGATGAAGATCTATGAAGAATATGCATATACTGAGTATTTCCATTATAAAATATGACAACTATTTGTTCATAACTATGGCAACATTTTATATAAGGCATTCCATCTTCATGTACATAGCATCGGCAATCTTGAACATTTTGCAACTTAACAAAATTTTGTTCCAAATAAACCTATATGACATAAAAATTCACACCATGCACAACCATGATCATTATGTACATACTTCATTCCTCTTGAAGAAAAACATCTCATTGCTATGTATCCCAACTTTTCATATTTTTAGTTGCATATTCATCTACATACTTATGCATTGCTTTCATTTCATTGAATTAAATGGAGTTTCGATTTTACGTTTTCTTCCTGCTGGAATTATTGCAATGTAAAGCTATATAACATACACATTTTCATGCAAATAAATCAATGATGAAGATCTATGAAGAATATGCGTATATTGAGTATTTCCATTATAAAATATGACAATTATTTGTTCATAACTATGGCAACATTTTATATAAGGCATTCCATCTTCATGTACGTAGCATCGACAATCCTGAACATTTTGCAACTTAACAAAATTTTGTTCCAAATAAACCTATACGACATAAAAATTCACACCATGCACAACCATGATCATTATGTACATACTTCATTCCTCTCGAAAAAAACATCTCATTGCTATGTATGCCAACTTTGCATATTTTTAGTTGCATATTCATCTACATACTTATGCATTGCTTTCATTTGATTGAATGAAATGGAGTTTTGATTTTACGTTTTCTATCCGATGAAATTATTGCAATTTACATTTTCTTACATTGTTTCGGTTAAACATTATTTTTACTTTCATAATTCCCCACAACTTTTTTTTACATTTTATTAAAATTTACTTTATTTTAGATTTTCTTTCATAATTTCACATAACTTTTTTATTTTATTTTATTACAGAACATATTGTTTGTTTTGTTTCTTCACAATTATGGACAATGCTCTTCTTTCTAGATTTGTTTTCGTGATCCATGAGACAACTTTGCAAGAGGATTTTCTTTCCTATTTCCGAAATAAGATCAGTATCAAAAATGGTTCTCCATGCAACTTGTTCAATGATGCCCTTTATATTTTATCTAAGATTAAATCAATACTTCAACAATTTAAACATATATGTCAAAGAGAGGCTTCCAGAAAGGTTAGAAAAGAATGGTTGTATAGGCAACGGGGTCGATATGTCAAAGTCGATCTGTATTGGTGTTGCATATGTCGTGAATCTAGTTGTAGATTCGAAAATGGCGAGATATTAACAAACTTTTCTTATAGAAGCACTGTTTCTTCTTCTAGGTATGTATTTTACTTTTTATTATATTTTTAATATTTCTTTTTTTCCTCTATTATTTATATAACAACAAGTATATTTATTTATTGTCTTTCTCTTGATGCAGAGTTCCTGAAAACAAAGAATTTTCTAAATTTACTTGGATTTCTTCAGAGATTTCCAAACAAGAACAATTTTTCAATCATATACACAATACAATCTCTAGTGTGCTTGCTACTCTGGCACATCTTTTTGACTATACACTTTATTTTTTTTCTAGGCTTAAGTCATCGATCATCCATCTTGAACATACATGTCTAAGTCTTGGTGTTAACATCTATTGGTCGTGCATTTGTCATGGATATAGTATTTAAATATTTCTTTCATTTTTGCATTCGAATATTTTTTGTATGCTTTTTGAAAGTTTTATACTACTTTTTAATATACATGTTTATAGATTTAAAGCCTTCATATATTCATATTTTTAATGTGCATAACAAATTCTACTTTTTCCAATATATTTATGTTCTACATAGTTTTATTTTACACTAGATTGTATTTCTTTTTCTGGCACTGATTTTTTCTCCTATGTTGGTTCGATATTGATTTTGAAATAAACATCTTGTGTTTGAATATATATGAGATAGTAGATTTTTCCTTTAATAAATAATAATATTAATCAATATTGTGATCTACTTTTGTATACCATTTCATCATACATTTTTTATAGCACAAATTTATATATCATGTTTTTTTTTCATTCCCTCATTTACAAAAGTTCTTCTGATTTCTAAAGAAAATTGTTTTCTATGTTATCATCTATACTAATGTATTTTCTTCTGTTATGTTATAGAAATGGATTTGTTGCCAGCCATATGGAGCTCCTTACCAACAGAAATACTTGAAATGATATTTTTAAAAGCGTTTCCTTATTTCGCTATTTTCCGTTTTAAAAGCGTTTGCAAGGATTGGAATCAAATATTATCAGATGACAAGTTTAGGTCGTCATGGAAACAATGTGGACGAAAAGAACTTGGAGTTTTGGTTCACTTTCCTTCTGAATATGATAGTCATTTCCAAGCAGATTACATAAATGAAGTGGGAAAATTTTCAACCGTATCTATGCATTTTTTTAGTAATAGATCTATAAAGTTGAATCTACATGTGGTTCACTTGTTTTGGTTTCCTTACCCACGACCTCATATAGAAGAAGGAAGTACTACATAATTAATCCTGTCAGAATGACTTCTGCTTATATAGGGTGCCAAGATCTTGGTGATTTCGGTTTTTTTATACTGCTGAAAAATGTGGAAGGAAATGTGCAGTAACCAAAATATTATTGGGTGGCTCTCAAACATGTTTATAGCACATTTCAATCCAAATATTTCATTTTCAATAGCCTCCACATGCATTGGAGACTGACAATTCCTCCAGATGGTGATGTTTTTCCTCCAAAAAATCCCATTATGTATAATGGAAAAATGTATTGGGTGCATACTCATGTTGTTTCTTTAGTCGGCCCCATATGTTCACACAAGATATATTGGATAGATGTTGCCAACAACAAATGGGACTTCGATTTTATTCAACAATCACCTGGTACATGGTCTATTTGCTTAGTGACTCATTCTAATCAACTGCTTTGTTTCATGAATCAAGGCTCGACTACAGTATGGTTATTAGAAGATACTACCTATGCAACTACTCCACTAGTTCCAGGTAATTTGTCAGCCAGCTCTTTGCAGCATGGACATGGTTTGCGATGGAATTTTTTTATCTGGGTTGAGCTCGACCATGAATATGAACTACCCTGGATATTTTGTTGTTTCTTCAATTCATAAGCACTTGCTTATGTGCAAGTACAGTGGACTTCACTTTTCCTCCTATGACTTGAGTACAACTATTTCTGATGATGTGCCTAATGGTGAAGTATTACAATCGAGTTATTTTGGACTTAATATTCCAACACCTACAAATGTGCATGACCTCATTCAAGATATTTCGCTCTTCCCAGTTTATCCTAATATGGATTCAATGGATAATGTGGTTATTGAGGTTTAACTTGCTCTCCCTGTAAAAATAATTTTATGAATAAAAACTTCTATGCAGTGTTTAATAATGTTTTCGCATTGTACATTTCCTTCCAAATCAAATTTATTCTTATATGTTGTTTTTGTATGTGTTCAATAGAAATTCCAGTTTCAAAGTATTTAACTTTTGCTTATATTATTTTTCTTCATTGTATACACTATATGTTTTTTACTTCCATGCTTTCACAATATCAAATACATTTACAAATGTCATTTCACATCTTACATGCATGGATACCTTCCCCATATTTTCCATAAATAGTAGTATTTTTTATTATGAATTATTTCATGATTATAATGTTTTTCAAAATAATATTTATTTATTTTACATTTATTTTTATTTTTTTTAATTTAAGTAAATTTAATACAACAAGAATATAAAATATTTTTTTATATTATATAATTTAATTTTGTATTATTATTATGCATATTTACAATTTCATTAAATTCAAAGTAATTGTTTAATTAAAAAATGGTAAGTTCCCATACTTTTATGATGGTCTATACAAAACTATTTCATAAAAGTTAAATAATACTTATTTTTCTTACTACTATAAAAAAATTTATCCTTATTATTATAAAAAAATTAATTCATAAAACATTTAGGGTACAATAACCTACATTGCGAAAAAAACCCTTAACGATAATAGCATTTAAAGGCCACTCTCTTCCATATTTCACATTTTATAATTTAATGTAAACTACATTTTTATTTACTTATTTTTATTTCATTAATTTTAATATCAATTATTTTGTTCTTGATTTATATATTAATTTTTTTTTTCAATTGTTTTTAATATCATTGCTTTAATTTTTTATTTATATTTAATATTTTTTTTTACTTTTATCCTTTTATTAACCATTATTTAAATTTTCTTTAATATCAATGAAATATTTTATTCTCAACCTACCTTCTATTTTATTTTGCTTTTATTTAATTTTTTACATTTATTTAATTTATTTTATATTTTTATTTACTGTATTTTACTATTTTATTTTATATTTTACTTTTTTTTTATTTAATTTTTTTTCACTTATTTTTTTTATTGTTTTTGTTTTACTTTTTTATTTTACTCTATTTATTTTCTTTGTTTTTTTAATTTACTTTAATTTATTTATTTTTAATTTCCTTTATTTGTATTTCTTTATTTGTATTTTATTTTGTTTCCACTTGTTTATTTTTTTATTTTTTATTCTATTTTAATTCTTTATTTGACTTTATTTATTTCCATTTTTTTTTTAAATTCTTTATTTCACATTATTTTTTTTTTTTTACTTTATTTAATTTACTTTTCTTTCCTTTTATTTATTTATTTTTTATTTAATTTACTTTAATTTACTTTTCATTACCATTTTTATTTATATTCGCTCATTTTTACTTTTATTTATTTTTCATTTATTTCTTCATTTATTTAATTTCAACTTTTTTATGCTTTTATTTATCTATCTATTTTTAATTTAATTTAATGTAATTATTTTATTTTAATTAATAATTAATTTAACTTAACGTAATTTAATTTAATTTAATTTAATTACTTTATTTTAATTTTACTTAATTTAATTTAATTTAAATTTAATTTTTAATATGGTTTAATATGTTTTACTTAATTTAATTTTTAATATGTTTTAATTATTTAATTTATTTTTATTTATTTTTTAAATTATATTAAATTTATTTTATTTTATTTTGTTTAATTTTATTTAATAAAATAAAATAAAATTAAGTTAAATTAAATTACATTAAATTAAGTTAAGTTAAGCTAAATTACATTAATTAAATTAAATTAAATATTTAAAACGTATTAAAAATTAAATTAAATAAAACATATTAAACCATATTAAAAATTAAATTTAAATTAAATTAAATTAAGTTACATTAAATTAAAGTAAAATAATTAAATTAAATTAAATTAAGTTAAGTTAAATTATATTAAACTATTTATTTAATTTAATTTAATATTTAATATGTTTTAATATTTTTATTTATTTTTTTAACTCTATGCATTTCTTTTATTTTAATTTCCAAATAATATTTTTATTATTTTTTAATTTAGTTATTTCTTGGGTGGGTCGGTTGGTCACTAGCAACAACCACATTTAAATTGAATGTGGTTGATATTCGCCAATCAACCTATATCAATCAGTTTTTAAATGTGTGGCCATGGTTGATATAGGCCGATCGGCGAATATCAACCACATTCAATTTAAATGTGGTTGTTGCTAGTTCTTTATTATTAGTTGTAATTACTTGTTGTCTATAGGTTGTATGCCATTAATTGTTATCTATGCATGAGTTACAAGTTATCCATCTATCAAGTACTAGTTATATTTTATTTTTTATATAATTGTTTATTTTGAATTTTGAATGATGCCCATAAAATCAATATGGAGAGTACACTTGTAAATCCTCGTTTAATCCGGAAAAACATAAATGGTAATCCAGCCTAAATTCTAAGATATAAATACCTATTAATGTAAAAATGTACTTTGATTTTTTTATTATTAGCTTCTGATTTGACAATTATGCTTAAAATGCTTTTTTCATATTTCAGACTTTTGATTGATGATCTAGTATTTAATCTTAAACCTATTATCGCTTTTGATATAACTATAACTTATTATAAATTTGATTGATGATATTAAAAATATTTATCTAAAATTTTAAATGAATTATATATAGAGATGGTAGTTGAGTGTTTTGAATTGAAAACATATATAAGAATCAAAACAAAATGAAACAACATAAAGTGAAGAAATAAATACTCTCTTCGAGACTTTCTCTTTATTGCAGTTCGTAATATAAAACTATTTGAAAATGGACCTACGTTCCATACCCTAGATTTGTAAATGAAAATGGACAAACCTTCCAAATACATAATTTTGTATTCCTTTGATTGCAATTGCCATGCCCATCAAATATTATGTTCCATGAAAACAAATATCAAAATCCTAAGTCCCGTACATGCTACTGTGCTTAGTAAAACAATGTTTTAGGTTAATTTTGTAATAAACACATTCCATTTTCAGATTAAAAGTGACTAAATCCATAAACGTGTAGTTTGCTTTAACCTAAAACCTAATCCAGGTATCACAAAGAACAATTGCCCTTTCTAAAATAAACGGCACTGATAAAATCCAAAAATGAAAAAATACTCTCTAACATATAGACATTCAATTTGGAGCCAAATAAACAGGCAATGTCTACCCCTGAGTGCAAGCATACTATATCATCCTTTTGAAAAAATACTTTCTAACATATATACGCATTCAATTTGGAGCCATATAAAAAGGCATTGTCTACCCCTAATCCTTTTGAAAAAATACTCTCTAACATATATACAAATTCAATTTGGAGCCAAATAAATAGGCATTGTTTGCCCTTAAGTGTGCAAGCATACTATATCATCTTTTGTTTTTTTAAACACTCATTCTTTGCCCATATCATCCTTTTTTTAAAGAGTGTTTTAGTGAATAAAATCATTTTTTTGGGGTAAACACTCATTGTTTGCCCATAAGTGTAAGCAGTTTTTATTTTGTTTTGTTTTATTTGGATAAGATCATTTTTTTTTAATCAAGTTTTTAAAAATAGTACATTACTTATATTATAGTTTATAGATATTGAGAGGAAGTAATGTGTGCATTGTTTGCCCCTAAGTGTAACATACTATATCATCCCTTTTTTCCAAAGAGTTTTTTGGATAAGACCGTTTCTTTTGGTAAACACTCATTGTTTACCCCTAAGTGCAAGCATACTCTATCATTCTTTTTTTTAAAGAGATTTTTTTTCTTGGTAATCAAGTTTTTAAAGATAGTATATATTAGGTATATTATAGTTTATAGATATTGAGAGGAAATAATTATGGTTATGCAATGTTACTATCTTATTTTTATATGAAGTTGTTAAATATTTCAAGGTTTATGAAATTAAAAGAAATGATTTTTGAATGTTTTGTAATATGGAATAGCTATCATTATTAATATAGCTATCATTATTAATAGTTCCTTGTTTTTTAATTTGGTGGTTTATGAAATTAAGACGAAACATTTGTGAACATGTTGTAAGCAACATGAATCATGAGTAAACAAATCCACTTGAAAGTTGTGATATAGTATTGGGTGAAAAAAAAACTTTTTATTGCTCCAAAACATTTTAAAAGTAAATGACCAAACATTATAGTAAATGAGTAACTTCTCACTAGTTACAGTGTGTTCCAAAATTATAACTTCTACTTATCTTCATGTGATATATTCTCACATTATAAGGTTGCAATTAGTTAACTTATTGGTAATTTGTTAAGTTTTAGGAGGTTGTTAAGATTTAATTAAAGACTGATTGGGTGAAAAACAAACTTATTGTTGCTCCAAAACATTTTAAGTGTAATTATGTGCTCTAGAATTTTAACTCATGCTTGTGGTCATGTGATATGTGCTCATAGTATAACATTGTAATTTGTAATGTATTGGTTATTTGCTAAGTTTTAATAGGTTGTTGAGACTTAGTAGTTGATATATATTCGGTCAAGAGTCTATTAATGTGGTTGGAGGAAAACTTGAAGTATAAATATGTACAATATTTTGAATAATATACAACAATTAGCATAGTTTTACACAGTTTTGGTTTGTGTGAGGAAACATGTCTACTCTCCCATTTTCTATCATTGTCTACCCTAGTAATTTTTTCTTCAATTATCATGTAGTGGACAATGGATTCCATGATGAATAGTTCCTATCATTGGTTTTGAGACCATTTATTGATATTTAAGACAAACCAAATCCATGCACATAGGAAAATGTTGTGCTTTCTTCATTCAACCAACACCTAGATTCATGGCTTAGTGAGAAGCTCCCTCACTTGGAAATGTAAGTGCATCTATATGTGACAATGAGAAGTCATCCTTAACTATGGATTTATGTTCAAGGAATCAATCATAGATTGAAGTTAAAAATTACATCAAATAGCCAATTAAAACAAGTCAATTAACTCTTTGTCCATAAAGAAATAAAAAAATTATTGATGTATTTATGTAAACTAGTTTAGATCTTCCTCCATCCTTGTGGTAAAGGAACCCCTAATCCAAATACTTCTTTATAACTCTAAATTTTGTTATACAACTTTAAATATATGCATTGGTATCATAAAAACATGTACACTCTAACTTAATTTTATATGCATCATTATCATGAATGCATGCACAATAATTTTAAATATACCACTATCATAAATGCATTCATTATAATTGCTCAGTTTCATGGCACAAAAGTACAGAAGTTGTTTCACTACTTTCATGGCTCAATTTTGGAAACTAGGGTTTTGCTGAGTAAGGGAGTGTGCAATTTTTGCACATCGGAGTCAAATTTGTAAAATCATCGACCGGGAACTTATGGCTAGTGTTCCTAGCTGGAACCTTCCTAGACACACTTGCAGAACTCCTCGAAACCTAGTTTTGTTGCACGGTTGTAATTCTATGCCCTCGGTAGGTATCCAATAGGTGTCCCTGAAGGCCTTTTGGATGCGAGCGGAACGAGCCATAGAATGACGACTGTGGCTCGAATCGACAAACCATCAAATCCATTGGATTCAGGACATCGGGATAGTGCTAGGGGTGCCCCTCTCCTCCAGTCCCATGGCCCAGGTGTCATCTTGTAGGTCCATTTTGGAAACTAGGGTTTTGCTTAGTAAGGGAGTGCACAATTTTTGCACATTGGGGTCAAATTTGAAAAATCATCGATCGGGCACTTATGGCTAGTGTTCCAAGCTAGAACCTTCCTAGACACACTTGTAGGACTCCCCGAAACCCGGTTTTGTTGCACGGTTGGAATTCTATGCCCCCGGTAGGTATCCCACAGGTGTCCCTAAAGGCCTTTTGGATGCGAGATGGAACAAGCCATAGAATGACGACCGTGGATCTGATTGACAAACCGTCGACCTCATTGGATCAAGGACATCGAGATAGTGCTAGGGGTTCCCCTCTCCTCCGGTCCCATGGCCCAGGTGTCATCTTGTAGGTCCATTTTGGAAACTAGGTTTTTGCTTAGTATTTCTCCAGAATTTTTGTTGTTTGTCTATTAATATAATTTATGCGGGTTATATGTAGTTATTATTATTAGTACTGATGTATTGCCCAGTACGGATGAGATTGTAACTAGTTTTGGGAGGGTTTTGAAGCTATATTGGACTTGATGTAACTTTCACATTTTCTTTGATTCACAATAATAGAAAGAAAATGGTATTTTTTTCTCTTGAAAAAAATATATATATTTATTTTAACTTTTTAATAAAACCAACTATTTTTTTTTTTAAAATATTAAACTTAATTCTTTTTCAATCTCTAAAATTAAATAAGTTTTTAAATCAAATTTAATTTTTAAAATCAAAATCTAGATCCTTATATGATCAAGGAAAAATTATCATGAATGTTGCTAGTGTTATTTTAGAGATAAGTATTACAAACTTGTCATGCTTATGGGTCTATTGCCGACTCTTCCACTTACCATACACATTAGTGGTGGCACAGTTTTGTTTGGCAATGGGAGGTGCCTTTAAAAATACGATGTTTCTTATGGATGGCTCTTCACAATAAACAAAGAGGCTAAATGGCCTAGACTCCAATGAGCATGATGGCGACAATGGTGACCATGAGCACAATGATGACGATGGCAATAATGGATGTGAGGACGGATATGGTGACGGTGAAAATGAGACAAATTGCATTAGGTTGATGGTGGATGACGGATGATTTATACCATATTTGAATTTCCACCTGTCATCCAACTCACGGTCCCTCTCATGCAAGAACATCAATTTTACTAATTGTTTATGGGGTAATCCCGTGACCTATTAAAATGAGTTAATAGTTATGTTATTGATTGTATGTGATTCCACCATTTAAAAATAAAATAAAAAAATTCATGTTCTTAATGAATAGGTAAAGGTGAATTGGAAGCACTTTGGCCCAATGATGTTATGTTGGAAATAGAGGATGTCATTAAAAAGGTGTACCTAGTTCGGTTTTGATCTCAAGCTACATTGAAACCAATGTTATTCCAAAGGGGAGGAGATTCATGTAATACCTTGTTTTTGACACATGGAATGTGTTGTATCAAATTGTGTACTTATCGTAAATGGGTTTGATCCATGTAAGCTAAAATAAATGACACCATGTGTAAATGTTGTAAATATGCATCTCAGGGCCAAGCCTCGACTAATGAATGGCTAGTCATGTAGATGTTGTAAATACACTTGTATGAATGATGTGGTAGGCTTACCACGATGAACTCAAAGCTATGAAAATCTTAATGTTAGAATTTAATATATAGAAATCAAAGATGGTTGCAAAGACCACAGGATGGGTTGTGATTCCACTGGAGAAGAAACATAGAGGGATCTTATGAGAAATTAATCGTCCATTACCAAGTTTCATTCTAAGAACTCCCACCTTTTCATCACGTGCCTTCAATAAAGTTCATCCACTTCCTTTACCTGTGAATCCAATCATAAATTCATGTGGAAGTTGGTGAGGGAGTATACCTTGTGTAGTTATGCAAGCTTGGGAAAAGTAAAATTAGTTTGTAGAAGTGTGAGGAGTACTTCATTCTCCTACATCATTGGGGATCATTATCCCATTATTCTCCAATTCTCAAGTTCATACTCTCCGCTCCTCATGTTGTATTCTCTATATTTGTTACCCATTAACCAAATTTGAAAATAACAGAATGAGTAGTATAAAAGAGGAATTTGTAGATGTTGGGGGAGAGAGAGAGGGGTTGTAGACAAACATATTAAATCTTAGGAAATGTAGAAATTCTTCACCTCTTGGTTAATGTTTCTCATTGGTTTCTTAGGAAACAAGTTGTATTCTTTATCTAGTTATTTCCTAAAATAATTTATTGGATTTGATTGTTTCTTTCTATACTAAAGACCATTGTAAGGGAACAATATCCCTAAGGGATTATTGAGTAGAGAAAGAGCATATATTCATTGTGTTAAGTAGGGTAGTGGAAGAGAGTGGTATGATTTTTTATGGTTGGATGAGTTGCCTAGAGTACTATGTAGTCAGAATATTAACTTAGTTGTGAGAGAACTTGTCTTGGATTCAAGTGAACTTGATCTCCGAATAAAAAAATGGTCCTCCAAAATCACCTTCATTTTTATTCGGGGTTAAAATTACATCTTGTTTGAAATATTGGCCTTAATAATTGTTGTCATTGCAATAAAAACCCTAAAATGGTGCTCTAGGTTTCATCCAAAATCACCATGACATACATTTGAATCCAAATCATTATACGCATATATAGAACAAAACTCAAACAAAACTATATATAAATCCATGAGTTAAAACCATAGTGGAACAAAACTCAAACAAATATATAAATTTTCAGGAAAATAGTGGAACATGGTTCCCAATGTACATATGATGGCAACTCGTGCCCTATACAAAATACAACAACTTGTTTCGTAGATCCAAAATACATGGAAACTAGTGCCCTATAAAAAATCCGACAACTTGTGCCGTATATACAAAGTACATGGAAACTGGTGCCCAAAGGTTCCACATCGTGGCTAATGTAGATAACATGGCGTGTCAAGCATTGTGACCACCCCGATCACTCTTTGGTGCATCTCCAAAATCGATCTTTCTCTTCTTGGAGCTACTACTATCTTGTTTCTTCTTCCGTCTAGGAGTAGATCGTCTCTCCACACTCTGAAACAAATGATATAAGGGTTGGTGCAAGCTAATGCTAGCCACTCATGACGCATTAGTCATAATGGACTCCTGGAAAAACATAAATATTTCAAGGTTCATGAAATTAAAAGAAATGATTTTTGAATGTTTTGTAATATGCAATCACTATCATTATTAATAGTTCCTTGTTTATTAATAGTATTGGGTGAAAAAAAACTTATTGTTGCTCCAAAACATTTTAAAAGTAAATGACCAAACATTATAGTAAATGACTAACTTCTCACTAGTTACATTGTGTGTTCCAAAATTATAACTTCTACTTATCTTCATGTGATATATTCTCACATTATAAGGTTGCAATTAGTTAACTTATTGGTAATTTGTTAAGTTTTAGGAGGTTGTTAAGATTTAGTTAAAGATTGATTGGGTGAAAAAACAAACTTATTGTTGCTCCAAAACATTTTAAGTGTAATTATGTGTTCTAGAATTTTAACTCATGCTTGAGGTCATGTGATATGTGCTCATAGTATAACATTGTAATTTGTAATGTATTGGTCATTTGCTTAGTTTTAATAGGTTGTTGAGACTTAGTAGTTGATATATATTCGGTCAAGAGTCTGTTAATGTGGTAGGAGGAAAAATTCAAGTATAAATATGTACAGTATTTTGAATAATATACAACAATTAGCATAGTTTTACACAGTTTTGGTTTGTGTGAGGAAACATGTCTACTCTCCCATTTTCTATCATTATCTACCCTAGTAATTTTTTTCAATTATCATGTAGTGGACAATGGATTCCATGATGAATAGTGCATATCATTGGTTTTGAGACCATTTATTGATATTTAAGACAAACCAAATCCATGTACATAGGAAAATGTTGTGCTTTCTTCATTCAACCAACACCTAGATTCATGGCTTAGTGAGAAACTCCCTCACTTGGAAATGTAAGTGCATCTATATGTGACAATGAGAAGTCATCCTTAACTATGGATTTATGTTCAAGGAATCAATCATAGATTGAAGTTAAAAATTACAACAAATAGCCAATTAAAACAAGTCAATTAACTCTTTGTCCATAAAGAAATAAAAAATTATTGATGTATTTATGTAAACTAGTTTAGATCTTCCTCCATCCTTATGGTAAAGGAACCCCTAATCCAAACACTTCTTTATAACTCTAAATTTTGTTATACAACTTTAAATATATGCACTGGTATCATAAAAACATGTACACTCTAACTTAATTTTATATGCATCATTATCATGAATGCATGTACAATAATTTTAAATATACCACTATCATAAATGTATTCATTATAATTGATCAATTTCATGGCACAAAAGTATAGAAGTTGTTTCACTACTTTCACATATATTTGAATTATTTTTTATTTTATTTTTTACATTTTAATTGAGAAAAGATTTATTATATTTTATTAGAAAAAAAAATTATATTATTTTTATTAATTATTTGATAGGTAAGGATATTAATTTTTAGTGATGAAAAATGAACACACTAAGTAAAAAAAAAGTCAATATTTCATATTAATTATTATTGAGAATTTAACAATTTTATTTTTAAATACATAAACTAAAATACAAAACCAAATTACAAATTTACTTCCAAAAATAAATCAACATAGAAAACCAATGAAATAAATATTATAACCTACGTCCAAGGGTGCGTTTGAGAGGAAAAAGCACAATGGGAAGAAATATGCAATATGATGAAATAAAGTAACCTAAATTCCAAGCGTTTGAGAAGAAAGATGCAATCTCATTTCTAAGAGACTAAAGATGCAATCTCTTTTTAAAGAAGTATGTGCATTTTAAAGGGATAGTATCTTCTTTACTAAAGAGAAAATGCAAAGATTTCCATAAAAGAGATTCCATTTTAATACCCAAGAGACTTTCATTAGCTTTACCTTATAATTGGGCACGTGTAATACCTTAGCTTTCAACATAATTGTTTATTTACCTATAATCAACTTTGGAATAATTGTTTGTTTACGTATGATCAGCTTTGGAATAATGCAAGAAAATGATTACGAAGATTTTTTTCTTCGTATATCACATAACTATTAATTTATATGAGTACATTGAATATATGTAATGTATATTAAAGTTCAAATATTTTTTTTATTTTTTATTAAAATTTCTTGGAATATGATTGAATTATAAGTTTTGAATTGACTAATTTTATCATTGGATATTATTAGAATAAATATGAAAATAAATTAAAATACTAGCATACCTTTGTTAATATAATATATAAATAATTTTCACTTGTCCATCGGCAAAAGAAACATCTGTTCCATTTTAGTGTACTTCATTGCATGACTAACATTTGGACTGAAATCTATGGTTTTCTTCACTAGTGTACTATTTCATTTCCCCTTGTTAAACAAGCTTTCTTCAAGAAATTATACTAGGAACCAATCCTGCAGGTAAATTGTTAAAAGTTTTGTGGCACATAATCGAATCATAAGCGTAGAGAGTGTTGCTGTAGCTTACAATGGTCACATTGTGGAAGACATTTTCAAGGATTTCAGGGGCTGTCAAGCTGGAATGATCAAAGCCCTCACCATAGATCGAAATTTCATTCTTTTTAGTGATTTTTTCTCTTTATTTTTTCCATTCAATTTCCCACAGTTGTGTATGTTTCAACCTTTTCTTCCTGGGATTTAATTTTTCTGCTATTTGATATTATATTTGAAGAATTGTACTTCTGAAAACTATAATTGTTTTCTCAGTGTTAAAATTTAATATGCTAAGACAGAAAATAGCAGCATTACATTCCATTTCACAATAATAGCATATACAGGATCACTAAAGAAACAACAAGCATAGCATAAACACAAGAGACACAGATTTATCCTAGGAAACCCTCATGGGGTAGAAAACCCAGTAAAGCTTCCTCAATATAGATGACCAACAATATACAAAGATGCAAACCAAAGACATGATCTCCTTCTCCACCATAGCAGACCTCTCCTCCACAAGTGCGCCTCTCTCAAGTGTGTGTGTGTATCAAATGAGGAACATACCTCCTCTATTTATACACTACACTGACATGTATTTTACACAAGTACATGTAGGCTCATATTTAACCATTAGGTTAAATACCCTATTATAACTGACTGGGCCAACCCCCACATGGTGGGTCTAATAACCCTAGTTACCACAACCAATTCGGAGGAATAAACATCTCCGGATTCATAGTATAATCACATCGGAGGTATGGAACATCTCCGGAATAAATAATATACAAATATAATATTCTTAGAAGTTACATTATTCAACACTCCCCCTTAACGAGAAGGATATTATAACAATATCTGCAGGAGCAACGAGTCATACATCATACATGATACATCTATAAATCATTGGAAGCTTTCTTAACATCATCAGTAACTCAACCAGTTACTGGAACATCAACATCTTCAGTACTGAGTCTTTATCTTCTGCAGCACTCGAACAACTATAGCAACATCAACGTCTGGATCCTCACGATCATCAACATCATCATCTAGACCATCACGATCAGCATCATCGTCATCATACGATCATCAGCATCATCATTACACGATCATCAGCATCGTCATCTCACGATCATCAGCATCGTCATCGCACGATCATCAATATCGTCATCTCACGATCATCAACATCATCATCGCATGATCAGCATCGTCATCACACGATCATCAGCATCGTCATCACACAATCATCAGCATCGTCATCACACGATCATCAGCATCGTCATCACACGATCATCAGCATCGTCATCACACGATCATCAGCATCGTCATCACACGATCATCACCATCGTCATCTCACGATCAGCAGCATCGTCATCACACGATCAGCAGCATCGTCATCACACGATCAACAGCATCGTCATCACACGATCAGCAGCATCATCATCACACGATCAGCAGCATCGTCATCACACGATCAGCAGCATCGTCATCACACGATCAGCAGCATCGTCATCACACGATCAGCAGCACCGTCATCTATATACATGATCCTTCCTTTCAGAATTACTGGATCAATCTCATCACAATCATATTTAAGACTATCCTTCCTTTCAGAATTACTGGATTTACTGTCTAAGGATGATTAGTCCAACCACAATCATATTTAAGACTATCCTTCCTTTCAGAATTACTGGATTTACTGTCTAAGGATGATTAATCCAACCACAATCGCATTTAAGACTATCCTTCCTTTCGAAATTACTGGATTTACTGTCTAAGGATGATTAGTCCAACCACAATCACATTTAAGACTATCCTTCCTTTCAGAATTACTGGATTTACTGTCTAAGGATGATTAATCCAATCACGTGCATTTTGAACCAAGGTCCAGGGACGATGCAGTCCTATCATCTATTGTCGAAGACACCTGTCTATGGCTCACTTTAGAACTTGAGTTCAAGGATGATCCAATCCTCATCTGTCCACCAAGGACTTTATTCTCGGAGACCTCACGTCTACGGCTCTCTTTAGGACTGAAGTCCAGGGATGATCCAATCCCCTCAAGTCCACCAAGGACTTCATTCTCGGAGACCTCACGTCTACGACTCTCTTTAGGACTGAAGTCCAGGGATGATCCAATCCCCTCAAGTCCACCAAGGACTTCATTCTCGGATACCTCACGTCTACGGCTCTCTTTAGGACTGAAGTCCAGGGATGATCCAATCCCCTCAAGTCCACCAAGGACTTCATTCTCGAAGACATACGTCTACGGCTCTCTTTAGGACTGAAGTCCAGGGATGATCCAATCCCCTCAAGTCCACCAAGGACTTCATTCTCGGAGACCTCACATCTACGGTTCACTATAGGACTAAAGTCCAGGGATGATATAATCCCCTCAACTATCCACTAAGGACTTCATTTTCGGAGACCTCACATCTATGGCTCACTTTAGGACTGAAGTCCAGGGATGATCCAATCCTCCACTAAGGACTTCATTTTCGGATACCTCACGTCTACGGCTCACTTTAGGACTGAAGTCCAGGGATTATCCAATCCCCTCAACTATCCACTAAGGACTTCATTTTCGGAGACCTCACATCTACGGCTCACTTTAGAACTTAAGTTCAAGGATGATCCAATCCTCATCTGTATTCTCATCTATACAGGTACAAATATCCAAGAGCATGTATCACATCAAAACATGTATACATCACTAATCAAAACATATATACATCACTAATCAAAACATGTATACATCTAGCATGTATTCTCACTAATACATCTAACATCAAAACATGTATACATCACATCAAAACATGTATACATCTAGCATGTATTCTCACTAATACATCTAACATCAAAACATGTATACATCTAAAATAAAAGATATATAAGAGTTCTAAATATAAATAATTGTAAGTAGCTAAGTGCAACAAAACAAAATTTAAGGGACATAATTGTTATCAAATAGTATACTACTCCCCCTTTTGAGGAGGGTCCTTCTGGACTATACCAAGCTTGTCTCTGAAGTATTCAAACTTTACTCGAGACAAAGGTTTAGTCAGGATATCGGCAATCTGATCCTCAGTGCTTATATACTCGAGCTTGATAGCTCCTCTCTGCACCATGTCTCGTATATAGAAGTAACGGATCTCAATGTGTTTTGACTTATCGTGGAACACAGGATATTTAGACATCTTAATGCAGCTTTGATTATCACACATAATCACAGTGGGATCCATTTCTAAGTCAAACACTCCATATAAAAGCTTCTGAAGCCATACTGCTTCACAGCTGGCAGAGCAGACAGCCATATATTCTACTTCAGCAGTACTAGAATGTTTCTTGCTGAACCATGAGATCATGGCAGATTCAAGACTATAACATCCACCTAATGTACTCTTTCTGTCTGAGACACTTCCTGCCCAATCAGAATCTGAGTAACATTGTAAACAGAGTTCATGAGCTCCAAGATAATATAGACCAAAAATCTAATGTACCTTTTAGGTGCCTCACTACATGCTTTGTAGCTATTAAGTGAACCTTTCTAGGTTCTACTAGATACTGACTTAGGGTATTTATAGCAAAGCATATATCTGGCCTAGTATTTGTTAAATACATCAATGACCCAATGATTTGTCTATATAGGGTTAGGTCCACTAAATACGATGAGTCATTAACTAACAACTTCAAGTTGGAGTCCATGGGAGTGGCCATGGCTTTATACTCCAACATATCAAATCTTTTTAGAAACTTCACAGCATACTTACCTTGATTTAAAAGATTCCTTTTGGATCTTGCCATACTTCTAGACCTAATAAGTAGTGCATTAATTCGAGATCTTTCATTTTCATTTCTGCAGCCATTTTCATGACCTGTTTCTCATTCCTTGTCAGAAAGAGATCATCGTCATACAATAATGGTATGATAGGTTCATCATCCACAACCTTAAGGTAAAGGTTAGGAACAGTTTTACTTCTGGTAAAGCCCAAGCTTTGTCATGAAGCTGTCAATTGTCCATTATTCACACTCAGCATTGAGTGATCTTCTGCATATCTATCTGTGCCATCTCTCATCAGATGGGTCTACTAATATGAGCCTCAAAATCATTCGAACTCTATGGTGAGTTCCTTCTTGCATCCATGTCATGTGTGTATAGAACCCATATTCAACCTTGTAGAAAAAGTTGAGATCCACATCACCCATGATGATCATTAAGCTCATCAATTGACTACCGATCCTGGGAACCCATACAGGACCTGATTACATTATTAAGAGAATGGTCTTATCTAGTCCCTTGGAGCAAAACATCTCATCATGATTCTCTTCCTCTTTCTAAGAGAATCTCTTAACGAAAAGCTTTCTATAGTGTGTTTGATTTGTAAATCTTTTGTTGAACATCCATCGCTTGTTCAGAGTTCATCATTCATCATGATCTTTCCTACAAATCAAAATTAAGTACATGATTAGTAATACTTCATAATCATCAAATCATATTGACATGATAACCTATTATGCATACATATATCATTTACATAGTTATGCAACTATTTTGACCAATACTTTGGCACAACACTTTCCCATATCCTGTATGCATATAGTGGCTATCTAGATGCCTTCCATCTCTACCAGAACATACTATCGAGAGTGTGCACAGCTCTCAGTATGTCAGCAAAGAGGTTTCATTCTAGACAAGCAACAATGGAATGTTTGTCCAATTTACCAATCATATGCATATTAGTAGTATACTGTTCAATGCTTTATGAATGTTTACACTCAGCATGATATATCCTATGCATACAAGCAATATCATTTACTATTTCTAATAACAACTCAAATACTTATCTTTTATGTTTGTGTGGTTGTCTCCCGCTTGATCTTCTGTATGTCTTCTGAACTTCTATTCATTCTGTACCACTGTGCATGCTCAAGTGTACACTAGTGTCATCCTCATGATCTCATACACAAACATACATTCATTAGTATATTCTCAATATTATCAAAACATTCTAATTCTAAATAATCTTGAATATGTGTAGTCATGATCATTAGTATTCAGGGTTTCAAGGAAGTCTTCTTTTACTCATGCATATTCTTGTTTGATCTAGTATGCATAAACCCTTGATTACTAACCAATCATACCAAGTATACTTACACAAGGTAAGATTCTAACATGACATAGGAAAACATACCTGGATTAGTATACCTGCTTAGTTATGTACAACATACCTAAACAATCTCTTCAATGATTTAGAGATCCTGAGCTAGAACCTGCATGTCTCGTAGGTTAAACATAATATAACAAAGTCATACATACCTCGTGAGTCTTTGTCTTCATGTTGTCATGGTCATGGAACTTGATTTGTCTTTTGTGATGTACCTGTGTCTTGTTAGCAGACAACATCAACCTTACACAACACCATAATGCATAAGTACAATCATATAGCCCTAATCAATGAATGTCTTCGATCATTCACATGCATTCATATTGTTACTAGGGTGATAAGACAATTAATAACATTAATCAAGATTGTACTAATAAATAACATGAAGACAAACACATTATGAACTTAATCAAGAATCAGATTTCAAGGCATACCTGAACCTCCTTAAGTCATACATGTCGAGACCTTTTGTAGTCTTCTTATGTAAGGCCTTAGCCTCAAATCCCCCTGAAACTTGATCTGGAGCTTGATTAGGGTTTGCTAGAGAAACTCTAAAAATTCAATCTTTGACTTTCACACTTCTGAATGGATGGAAGAATGTGTCTTGCTGAGCTGATCAACCTAGCATTCTTCAATTTTGAAATCTCCAAAATTTGACCCCTCAAAATTGCCTTTGAAACTTGTGGATCTTCTAGACATGAACCCGAACTAGGGTTTGATGAAGCTCGGTCTTCTACCCAACCAAAAAATTCGATCTTTGTCTCTAAATTTCAATTTTCTTGATTAGCATTTAGCCGTGGACTCCGATTCCAAAAATTCTAACTTTCTCCGAAACCCTAAATTTCGGAAGCCATGAATAAAGGTGCTCCAAAAATAATTCTGTTTTGACAGAAATATGCACCTGATTGTTTCTGCTATAACTCTAAAATTTATTTTCCACAGGGTCTGAAAACTTTTTCTGCAGTAGCCTGACCTATCATCTTTCCATCCTGACAGGTCTAACCTCAATTGGATTTTCTGAGAGAGAGTTATGCCAAGTGTCGCAACGTGACTTGTTTATGGGATAAAATAGGAGAGCGAACTTGTACGGCGTGCCACGTGTAATTGTTTGAACTTCGGCCTCTGAAAACTTTTGACATCTTTAAAAAACCTATCTTAGATGACCAAGATGATCAACGAACTGTGGTACCATTTATTCTATTTTCCTCTTGGCCATGCTCCTTCTTCTCCTCTCGGGTATGCATTGATGGGGTCTTATCCTCTTGGCCAGTGGTGATGTGGGCTATGGTCCTGCAGTTTTCCACAATGCCCGTAATGGAGACGTGGGTTGGGTTGAATATCTCTTGCTTAGTTGCGATCTTTAATATGTTTAGCAGTGTTATAAAGCAATCTTGCTTAGTTATGATGTTTAACATGTTCAACAACATTATAAAGTAATTTCTCCTGACAACTACTTGAATTTGAATTTCTGGTTAAAAATTTTGATATTTGCAAGTTGCTGACAGCGCATGGTGGTCACAATGGCTGCGATGGAAACATGTTGGATTGAATATATTTTTCTCAATTGTGACCTTCAACATGTTTGGAAGCATTATAAAGCAATTTTGTTTGATAACTACTTGAATTTATGGTAAAAAAAATTGATATATGCAAATTCCTTCTCAAAGTTGATACCCAAAACATGGATTACGTTTGATTGTTACTTGTGATTTTAATTATGCAGGTGATAATAGTGTTTTCAAAACAAGAGGTCGATAGGATTAGCACTAATAGGGCTATCGTAAAATAACTTTTTAGTTGGTTTATGGTCTAGAGGTATTGATGCCTATCCAACTACAACTATCTATCATGAAACTATTGCAAGACATAGTGCCAGAGCTAGACAGCAGAGTCACGAGAACAATAAATATTTTGGTGGAAGTGAAAGCCTATAAGAATGCATGTATATTTATCCCTTTCTATCTTTTCATGGGTTATGTCTCAGGATTACCCTGGGTGCATTAGTCTAAAGTGGTATTGGAGCATTGATTTGAGAATAACTAGTGGACATATTTTCAAGGAAGAAGAAATAAATTCTTTGAGATACTCAGTGTCATTTTATGTTCTACAAGATCTATTTCCTTGTGCCACCCTATATTTTAACATGTTGAAGCCAAGTAATTTCAACAGCTTTGATATACATGCATTTCATTTGGCTGGTTCTGCTGGTCAAAATATGTTTTCTACAGTCTGAGTGTGTTGTATAAGTTTATTGGGTTATTATTCCTACTTTTCCCAGTAAGCTCAACTGAGTATTAATTTATGTGTAGGAGATTTTTTTAATTTCTATTTGTCTCACCCTGGTAAACAATGTGGGATCTAAATTTTTTCTAACTGAGGAGAGGTGGTCATTGTAATTCAACACATATCCTTGAGGCCACATTCGACCATCCTTACTATCTCCATTATTATCACAAGGTAATTTATTATACTATACAAGGCTACTATACAACATCTGCAATGAGTAATTTCACCATTATTATTCTATTCTATTTTATTATATAGCTCGAAGGCCTACAACATTTTATGTTGGAAACATTATCTTAACTTTTATTGTAAAGTTTTATATTTGGACAAGTGTCCAAGGATGACTGTAATTGCACATTATTATTATTTAAATAAATAAAATAGGAGACATTCACCCAAGGAGAGCTGTTGAAAGAGTGTTTACTAACCCACTAGGTGGAATGGAATCTAGGGTAGAAGGCAATGGACAAGTGGCAGCATCATGAGGCAAGTAACTAGCTGTTGGTATGGGACAACTCCCTTGAATTGTGGTCATAGTGCCCTGAAAGATGGGACTGGAGCTTGAGGCTCATTTATTGAAAACTGGGCCATCGAATTTTGGATTGAGGTTCATCACTTTTCCTGACGAGGAAACTTACCTTGTGGTTCTGCTGTATGCACACAAGAGATTCGATGAGGGGAAGTATGGGTTTTTGATCATGGTGTAAGTATGCCTTGCTTACTACTGAGTGCAGAGATTGAGGTTTTTAGAAAGTCCCTATTGATTGTTGGTATTACAAAATTGAGTGCCTTGCTTCTACACAGAGTTCTTCTACATGGTGGTTCAGTAAACAAGCTCGGGGGTCCAAAGGAGGCAAGTAGATTGGTTGCTTCTTCTGGAGGAGGTTGGGAGGAACAGGCCTCCTTGGGTGTTTGTCCACCTTATCTACAGTTACAGGTTCTACTTGTTATTTCGGCCACTAAGTACTTAAATTATTTTCTGTAATTTTTAATTTAGTACTCTTTAGTTAACTAATGATAATGCAGAAGTATAAGTGTGATTTTCTGATCTATTTATGATTTATAGACTGTTGAGAATATTTATGAATTGATTGAATAAATGTAACATCTCCATAAAACTGAGTTAGAAATCTTGGGGATCTTCTTTATCAAAAATTTTCATTGAGCGAAAAGAGATAAACAAAATACATATACAGCATGCATATACATTCGTTTCGATTTTACCTTAAAATTTCTTACAAATATCCTTTGATTATTTCCTAACTTCTCATACAGTAACGATTAGTTCTTTTAAAGTTTAAGTAATAACCAACTTAAAACATAAGACTTTATGAGATACACTATTAACATCTTCACTTAACGAACTCATGGGATTCAACCATTTTATAGTTTTCATCCTACCCTTCACAGAAGGAAACACTAGCATGAAGATGGTGCATTCCTTATAAAGAAGAATCTCTTTAAAATAATAAACCTAACCGATTCAAGTTAATGCTCTTATAACTAGCTTACCTACACAACCGTTCAATATATATGTTGAATACTGCATATAAAATAAAAGTTCATTGCCACAAAATCCTGAGTTTACTTGCGAACATAAAAGCTTGTCTTCAACATCAAAAATCATAATTTTACTTGCTAACATAACAATTTATAATTTAATGCCACCATTCATGAAATTCATTACCATTGTATACCACGATTCTCAAGAAGAAGAAAACACACAATTACACAAAAGAGAGAGACAAGATATACACGTGGTTCACCCAAAACTTTTGGGCTACGTCCACAAGGAAGGTCGCGTCATGTATTATTTTTCAAACATAGGGAGAAATTACATCATGCCACCAATGGCTACAATACAGTTATCAAAATCTCTAAACTTCTCTCATAAAGAGTCCTTTCACAACATTCAACGCTACCCCAAAGCTGTTTGAGGGGAACTCCTTCTGGTGAAACATAAAAGAACTTATCACAGTTCTGCTACTTTATTCTTAACAATCATACATATACATATGTAATTCATAACCTTCCGTCAAAGGAAAGAAACAAGGACATCTCGTACTGAGCTATGAAGGTAAGGGTCGACTTCCAACACTGGTCTATACAACTAGAACTTTCTAATGGTCATTCTATTAATGACAGAGTTATGCAGTACACAACTTTATCCAGCAGAATAATACTAAATTCCAAACTATTTAAACAGAAAGCGATCAAGTGTGGTTTGAACCTATCACAAGTAATTTACTGATTCACGCTGACATCAACGCACAAATAGAACACAACGTGGATCCATGCTAAGATGAATCTAACTCAGAGTAAAATACTGGATTAATTAAGCGGCAGTCTATAACTTAACAAAATCTTCCTAATATTCAATCACTACAACAACTAATCCGCAGTTTATAATTTAACCAAATTTTCTGAATCTTCAATCACTTCATCAACTACTCGGCGGTTTATAACCTAACCAATCTTTCGATTACTCAACACTACATCATCTAACTTAACACAATCTTTTCAATATTCATCACTACAATACTGTAAAAGAGATCTACATATAATTAAAGGAGTGGGGTTAGGGACTCGCAGTTTAGATAACCCAGTATTATATATATAGATATAGAGCATACAACAAGGCAGCGATGGTATAATGTATATACATAGAGAGAGAGCAATCAAATGAGATCAAATCTCAATTTAATGATATTATAATGTATTTATATATATAGAGGACAATCAGTCTGAGATCGATTAACCAACTGCAATGTGTTCATGTACAGATCGATCAACTTGAGATTTATTAATAATTAATAAATAGTATTTAGTGTCTTTCGAAATGGTATGGGTTGATTCCTTATATTGATATCATGCGACTTGCCAATGTAGTGCATATGGCCCGAATAAAAGACAAAGCTATTCTTCAAAATATAAAAGGAAAACCCTGCAATCTATGCATCATCTAGTTCACGCTAATGCAGAGATATGTGATGAATAAGATACAACTCTATTAAGCGAAAGGTGTAGAGATTGACCTAGAATAGGTAATTTTAGTAACTTCGGACTCTATCAAGTGGATGTATGTAAAGAAGATCACGTTCCACAGAGTATTACAAACTCTATCAGATAGACTGTTGTGCAGAATGCATTCCTACAACTTGTATGCGCAAATCACATTCTACTAATCGCATCAATATACTACGGGAAACTTGCACTCTACAGAGTATTATAATCTCTGTCAACAAAAATGGTGCACATATTTGAACCTACAATATAAATACAGTGTCCAAAACTGAAAGCGAATACAAATGCAACATGTTATAATTATACAACGATCAACAATTCTGAGATCCTCATCGGCTATGCAGAGTATAATATAATCAGGTAGCAATCAATATGAAATTGAATCGAGAGGTAAGGCATAACATTTTTTAGTCGGATATTAAATCAGCTCTAAATATCTCTCTCTCTCTATATCAATGCTTTTAGCCAGGGTCAGACTCAATCTGTATCACAATGCATAAACCCCAAATGACTATGCCTGGGTAGAGATGTGTTTAACCCAATATTCAGATATAAACAACCCAAAATACTATATAAAGGAAAACACGTTATTCAATACAACCATAACAGGCATAAACGGTTACCTTCTTCATGCAGAGATGGTCTTTCTCATTGTATTGTAGAGTGCACTTACATGCTTTCATATCGCCGAAGTCGTGCCTCCATAATGTTATTTCCAAGTTCGAACTTTGTTGTAGTGGTCGACTCACACCGAGACTGTTTCGGGTTTCCATCGCAGAGAGCAATTCTCTCTCTCTCGCAGCAAGGAATTTTCCATTTTCATCGCAGCTAGAATCCAGTTTTCCCCGCAGAAATCCCATTCTAATTTCTATCACTCCCCACAAATCTATTTCGCCCCGCCAAATTTAACCGTGCAGAAGGAATGTAAAAAGGAGATCACCACCGCACTCTAGCTCGACGATCTATCCCCTCCCATACAAATCTGGAAGGGAGAAAACTCGACGCATCCCCAGAAACTCTTGTAAGCGCCAATCCAAATACTCCAATGCAATGCACCCAAAATCCCTCCACGTAACGCCCCCTCCTCCCAGATATTTAAAAAATGCTTCCATTAAAGAGGAGAAGGAAATCTTCCCCCTCGAAATCCCATTTCTTCTTTTCTTCCTTTTACTGGTTGCGACTGCATCCTTCTATACTCGGCTTACCTACCTTCTCTTTGGAGACTCCGCCCATGCTATGAGGGAATCCCTTAATTTAAGGTCGGTTCCCAAACCAAATCACACCATCATTACTTCAGGAGGATCGTGATGGCTGTTAGTTAATGTCGAAGAAGATCTTACATGTGTCCAATCCCAAATCCAGGAAAGACAACGCCATGCAACAAACAACTTCCATAACTCGAGGGTGTTACCTCTGCTGTCGGCGCATTTCTAAAAGTGTAAATCCCTAACAATTATTCTTCTCATTACAAAATATACTTTATAGAAATAATCCTTAATTCCCCAAGGAGTCATTTAATCGAACTGGACTAAGTAGATATCACCTTCTTACCTATAATGTGATTTAGTCTCTACTTAATATATAAGGGTATTTTTCCTTACTTCAGTTTGTTTTCTATGTGTCGAACGTATGTTGGTCTTGTCTAGGATTATATTAAAATAGCAAGCAGATGTTAGTCCTACATAGGTTTTGGACCTTACCATACTTTTTGTTCCAAGTATCCCATGCATGAGGTGCCAGAATAACTAGATCCTCTTGATTTCCTAGTCATTAAGGTCTCCCCTAGAGATTATAACTGGAATTCCTTCGACATCTTTCCCATTAGTGGATGGGTTATCCTGTCGTTGGGTTGCATTATTATAATTTTATTTTATATATTATTTTTTTTTATAATTTATAACTTAGGAAGATTTGTCGCATAAGTTACGAGGCTTATTGGTGGGCCTTAGCCTTGATCTCCTCACCAGAAACCCATACAATAATCAATTACAATTACAAGGCGTAAAAAGAGGGATATTACATCCTTTCCCCCTTAAAATTAACACCGTCCTCGGTGTTCATACTTTTCGGCAGTTCGTCTTCATTTCAGTAGTCATCCTTTTCTCGCTTCATTATTTCTATTTTGACCTTCTTCGTACTTTCATGAATTTCTTGCAAGTCGTTATTGGTCATGCTTGTACTTTCGACTACAAAACCATAACAACTTATCATCAATTCCACAATCAAATTCTGAAACATATACAGTGAGCCTTTTATTGCAACAAACTAGTTGTAATTCATGGGATATCCTTTATCCTTTGTTGTAATTTTACTAGCAGACATAAATCCAGTGTTCCATGAATTCAATTGTTAAGTTAATCAAACGCATCATTCACTTGATCCAGGAAATTCTTGCCTAATACCCGTGTGCTCACACAACAATCCTTTCGAAATTCTTGCCTAACACCTCAGTGCTCACACAGCAATTATTTTACAGATTTCTTGCCTAACACCATAGTGCTCACGCAGCAATACTTTCTCTCATGTTTTGCCTAACACCTTAGTGCTCACGCAGCAAACATTTCTTTCATGTATACTAAGCAGCGTCCTGCCTCCCACATATACATTTCCTTATAGCTTGCCTAGGTCTTACAGCCAGCCGATTCTCCGAGAATCCTAGTGGCTATTCAATCCCTGATTTTAGGGAGTATTTCAATGCCATTACAACATTTTTTTACACAATTCCCCTCAAGCCTTCCCGCTTGAGTCCCGGAATTTATTTTCCCCAAGCCGCCTTGCTTGAGTCTAGAAAATCTCTTTCAATTTAATCAATTTATTTCATCATATTACATTCTGTACCCATACGATTACTCTGACCAATCTGGGTCGAGTGCTTTTTTCAACAATAATTATCAACATTTTTTAAAAGAAATAAGTAACAATTGTGATGTGAATCTTAATTCCTCAATCCTTACTTTACCATGCATAATATTTACGCTCTTGTCTTTCCACAGGTTCCACAGAATTTCGACCATAAACCTAATTCACCTGTTAACAACAAATAAAATATTTGTAAGGAGATCTTTCCCCTATGCATAAAAATAAGAAGATCATCATCTAAAATGAACATCACTAGCTTAATTAATATGATTACATAATGCCTTGAAATACATTCTTCCTATGGACATTACATTCAGTTCACCTCAATCCTTAACTTTAACTGTGTCAAGCACCCATTAAATTATACGACTTTTCTTGCACATGCCAACATCGTGTAAGTAACAATAAATCGTCTTCATATATACTTGTATAGTTTCATAAAGATAGTCACATACCTTTATGAAGGAGGATGCATACCACTTTATTGTATGACCGCACATGTCAAGGTGTATGTTTACTTGTATTAACACACATTAGTAATCCCCTCAACATCATAAGAATATATATATCAAAAGTAAAATCCTACAGTTTCATCATATGCATCTTATTAACTACTTAGAATACACAAGTATACTTCTATCATAACCATCATCCCTTCTAAAACTACAAGCAAGGGTACAAGCGTGTTCCTGTGTCACACATTTATACTTCCTTATTCTATACAATCCCATGCCATAAAGAGATAATAAGGACAACAATTTCCTAGTCATAGAAAATTTCACATAGTAGAACGTCTATTTAACCAATTAAAGCTAATTCCTATACCTTTCAACCCTTTACCCTGAGGATGACCCTTTGCTAATCATTCATACAACTCTTCTAACCACCTATTGTTTGTATAGTATTCCTCTTGGATGTGAAATCATAGAATAGCACATGTAACATCACTTACATTAACGTTGAAGATCTATTGCGTATTCAATATTAACCATCTTATTTGCCATATCATGTGTTTCGTAACTTAAATAACGCATAGAAGTACGAACACATAACTAACATTCTAGATTGGAACCATCATCTATAACATCCAATATAATGTACAAACATCTTCCAGACCTTCTACTTGTCAAGGGGTAAGATCAATATAACTCCCTCAATAACATTTAGTCAATAGCCTACACAGAGAATTTCAGGAGTTACTTACTTAGTACAATTTATGTATTTTTCTAACATGATAAGGATCATCTCCACTCTACAATCTCATGTACATACTTAATACAATCATCCCAACATAAGTGCGTGAAATCAATAACTAGGTAATTCACGACAATTTTCCAATCCTTCTTATAATGACCTAATTGTACCTTGCACCCTTTCATAATTCACATACTATATAAACTTTTCGGAGTGCTTCAACTTCAACCTATATCTACATATCTTTATATGACCTAACCATCATCCATTCAATATGTTTGCTATCCTGCCTTCATTTGTATAGTCACACTTCTAAGCCTAGAACTTTCCTAATCCTCATAAAATAGAATTGAAGCAATCAAGTACTTATGATGAATGTCTATGACTTGACTCCTATATGTACTAAAGCCCTACCAATGGCATCAATCGACCAGATATGAGTGTACATCATTCATTAGGTAAATAATCCTAAATATGTTTATACAACCCTTATAAATGTTTGAACACGCAAATGCTCCTATTATTCTCATTACTATCATTATGATAAATGTACATGAAAATATTTATCACGATCACCAAGATAAAGATAGGAACATAGTCCAACTATTTTAATCATTTTTAAAGAATACTTTCTTATCATTTAATGAAACTAATTGTAGGGCATGAGGAGATATTCATCCTCTAGTATTTATTAATAGAATATTATTCAACTTCATAAGGAAACATATAAACTGCTCACATATCGTCAATGCTTTTCCTTTATAACGCTTCAACCAGTGGAGCATACTTACTTGCGTTTTAAAAGACATCTTGTCGATTACCTCTTGCTGATTCTTTGGAACATAAATTCTTTGTTTGCGTCCTATCGATGGAGTTCCCTTGACCAACTTATATTCCTGTCCTCAACTGAGCCCAACTAAGCCCGAGTGTTTGCAACCTGTGCTCTGATACCATATGTAACATATCCATAAAACTGAGTTAGAAATCTTGGGGATCTTCTTTATCAAAAATTTTCATTGAGCGAAAAGAGAGAAACAAAATACATATACAGCATGCAAATACATTCGTTTCGATTTTACCTTAAAATTTCTTACAAATATCCTTTGATTATTTCCTAACTTCTCATACAGTAATGATTAGTTCTTTTAAAGTTTAAGTAATAACCAACTTAAAACATAAGACTTTATGAGATACACTATTAACATCTTCACTTAACGAACTCATGGGATTCAACCATTTTATAGTTTTCATCCTACCCTTCACAGAAGGAAACACTAGCATGAAGATGGTGCATTCCTTATAAAGAAGAATATCTTTAAAATAATAAACCTAACCGATTCAAGTTAATGCTCTTATAACTAGCTTACCTACACAACCGTTCAATATATATGTTGAATACTGCATATAAAATAAAAGCTCATTGCCACAAAATCCTGAGTTTACTTGCGAACATAAAAGCTTGTCTTCAACATCAAAAATCATAATTTTACTTGCTAACATAACAATTTATAATTTAATGCCACCATTCATGAAATTCATTACCATTGTAGACCACGATTCTCAAGAAGAAGAAAACACACAATTACACAAAAGAGAGAGACAAGATATACACATGGTTCACCCAAAACTTTTGGGCTACGTCCACAAGGAAGGTCGCGTCATGTATTATTTTTCAAACATAGGGAGAAATTACATCATGCCACCAATGGCTACATTACAGTTATCAAAATCTCTAAACTTCTCTCATAAAGAGTCCTTTCACAACATTCAACGCTACCCCAAAGCTGTTTGAGGGGAACTCCTTCTGGTGAAACATAAAAGAACTTATCACAGTTCTGCTACTTTATTCTTAACAATCATACATATACAGATGTAATTCATAACCTTCCGTCAAAGGAAAGAAACGAGGACATCTCGTACTGAGCTATGAAGGTAAGGGTCGACTTCCAACACTGGTCTATACAACTAGAACTTTCTAATGGTCATTCTATTAATGACAGAGTTATGCAGTACACAACTTTATCCAGCAGAATAATACTAAATTCCAAACTATTTAAACAGAAAGCGATCAAGTGTGGTTTGAACCTATCACAAGTAATTTACTGATTCACGCTGACATCAACGCACAAATAGAACACAATGTGGATCCATGCTAAGATGAATCTAACTCAGAGTAAAATACTGGATTAATTAAGCGGCAGTCTATAACTTAACAAAATCTTCCTAATATTCAATCACTACAACAACTAATCCGCAGTTTATAATTTAACCAAATTTTCTGAATCTTCAATCACTTCATCAACTACTTGGCGGTTTATAACCTAACCAATCTTTCGATTACTCAACACTACATCATCTAACTTAACACAATCTTTTCAATATTCATCACTACAATACTGTAAAAGAGATCTACATATAATTAAAGGAGTGGGGTTGGGGACTCGCAGTTTAGATAACCCAGTATTATATATATAGATATAGAGCATACAACAAGGCAGCGATGGTATAATGTATATACATAGAGAGAGAGCAATCAAATGAGATCAAATCTCAATTTAATGATATTATAATGTATTTATATATATAGAGGACAATCAGTCTGAGATCGATTAACCAACTGCAATGTGTTCATGTACAGATCGATCAACTTGAGATTTATTAATAATTAATAAATAGTATTTAGTGTCTTTCGAAATGGTATGGGTTGATTCCTTATATTGATATCATGCGAATTGCCAATGTAGTGCATATGGCCTGAATAAAAGACAAAGCTATTCTTCAAAATATAAAAGGAAAACCCTGCAATCTATGCGTCATCTAGTTCACGCTAATGTAGAGATATGTGATGAATAAGATACAACTCTATTAAGCGAAAGGTGTAGAGATTGACCTAGAATAGGTAATTTTAGTAACTTCGGACTCTATCAAGTGGATGTATGTAAAGAAGATCACGTTCCACAGAGTATTACAAACTCTATCAGATAGACTGTTGTGCAGAATGCATTCCTACAACTTGTATGCGCAAATCACATTCTACTAATCATATCAATATACTACGGGAAACTTGCACTCTACAGAGTATTATAATCTCTGTCAACAAAAATGGTGTACATATTTCAACCTACAATATAAATACAGTGTCCAAAACTGAAAGCGAATACAAATGCAACATGTTATAATTATACAACGATCAACAATTCTGAGATCCTCATCGACTATGCAGAGTATAATATAATCAGGTAGCAATCAATATGAAATTGAATCGAGAGGTAAGGCATAACATTTTTTAGTCGGATATTAAATCAGCTCTAAATATATCTCTCTCTCTATATCAATGCTTTTAGCCAGGGTCAGACTCAATCTGTATCACAATGCATAAACCCCAAATGACTATGCCTGGGTAGAGATGTGTTTAACCCAATATTCAGATATAAACAACCCGAAATACTATATAAAGGAAAACACGTTATTCAATACAACCATAACAGGCATAAACGGTTACCTTCTTCATGCAGAGATGGTCTTTCTCATTGTATTGTAGAGTGCACTTACATCCTTTCATATCGCCGAATTCGTGCCTCCATAATGTTATTTCCAAGTTCGAACTTTGTTGTAGTGGTCGACTCACACCGAGACTGTTTCAGGTTTCCATCTCAGAGAGCAATTCTCTCTCTCTCGCAGCAAGGAATTTTCCATTTTCATCACAGCTAGAATCCAGTTTTCCCCGCAGAAATCCCATTCTAATTTCTATCACTCCCTGCAAATCTATTTCGCCCCGCCAAATTTAACCGTGCAGAAGGAATGTAAAAAGGAGATCGCCACCGCACTCTAGCTCGGCGATCTATCCCCTCCCATACAAATCAGGAAGGGAGAAAACTCGACGCATCCCCAGAAACTCTTGTAAGCGCCAATCCAAATACTCCAATGCAATGCACCCAAAATCCCTCCACGTAACGCCCCCTCCTCCCAGATATTTAAAAAATGCTTCCATTAAAGAGGAGAAGGAAATCTTCCCCCTCGAAATCCCATTTCTTCTTTTCTTCCTTTTACTGGTTGCGACTGCATCCTTCTATACTCGGCTTACCTACCTTCTCTTTGGAGACTCCGCCCATGCTATGAGGGAATCCCTTAATTTAAGGTCTGTTCCCAAACCAAATCACACCATCATTACTTCAGGAGGATCGTGATGGCTGTTAGTTAATGTCGAAGAAGATCTTACATGTGTCCAATCCCAAATCCAGGAAAGACAACGCCATGCAACAAACAACTTCCATAACTCGAGGGTGTTACCTCTGCTGTCAGTGCATTTCTAAAAGTGTAAATCCCTAACAATTATTCTTCTCATTACAAAATATACTTTATAGAAATAATCCTTAATTCCCCAAGGAGTCATTTAATCGAACTGGACTAAGTAGATATCACCTTCTTACCTATAATGTGATTTAGTCTCTACTTAATATATAAGGGTATTTTTCCTTACTTCAGTTTGTTTTCTATGTGTCGAACATATGTTGGTCTTGTCTAGGATTATATTAAAATAGCAAGAAGATGTTAGTCCTACATAGGTTTTGGACCTTACCATACTTTTTGTTCCAAGTATCCCATGCATGAGGTGCCAGAATAACTAGATCCTCTTGATTTCCTAGTCATTAAGGTCTCCCCTAGAGATTATAACTGGAATTCCTTCGACATCTTTCCCATTATTGGATGGGTTATCGTGTCGTTGGGTTGCATTATTATAATTTTATTTTATATATATTTTTTTTTATAATTTATAACTTAGGAAGATTTGCCGCATAAGTTACGAGGATTACTGGTGGGCCTTAGCCTTGATCTCCTCACCAGAAACCCATACAATAATCAATTACAATTACAAGGCGTAAAAAGAGGGATATTACAATAAATGCCCTCTCTGTATTTTTCCCCATATTGTTTTATGTATCGTACTCTAGTACAAAGAAGGAGAATTAAGATAGATGAATGATAGGCAGAATGTTAAATGAATGAATAGACTAACACAGTTGTGTTTCCTTAATATTCCTTAACAGTTATATTCTGTAATATAAATTGTATATATGTCTAGTCTCAGGAAATATAACAACATTTCATATTATAGGCATTATAATATCTTCTTTTACATGGTAATAGAAGTAAACATTTCATCTCTGTACAAAACCTAGGGTTTTCACTTTAGGTCATTTATTTCCTTACAGAAGGCATATGATATGCATTCTCTTATCATTCTTTTCAAACAGTATAGTGTTAAAATTTCATTTTATTTCTTTCTTCAACATTCATGAAATATGATAGCTGCAAAATAAACATTACTAATTAAACATAATTGCTACCAAGTACGTATATCTTTAAATAGATTCTTATCAATTGCAAACAACAACATTGTTGTATAGTACTCAATATTCATATCTTTTATCTTGATTTAACTATCAAACTGCAGTTATAAATTCAAAACATTTCTTTTGTAGAATAAAAACCCTAAGTTTCCAACCCTAGCTTCTTCATCATAACATTTAGAATTTCTACAACACTTATCAAACCAAATAATTAAAAACAAAGTTCGACCTTTTTGAAAAACATTTTCTTACATAACGAACTTCAGGTTTGAAACTCTTGGAAGAATCAAAATCATCTTAGGTTCGAGACAGGCCCATATAAACTCTATGGCCGAACCCTTACATTGGAAATATTAACTCAGATATTATCAGGTTTCAAATAAGATTAAGGATACATGTTCAACATCGTAAAATACAGTCACAAAAACAATTATCCTATACATTGCTTAAACTAAAACAAAGGAATATCTCGGCATCAACATCAAATAGTGGTATTACTTTCCTATTGTAAACCTTATCTACAACGAAACCATATAGATACACGAAAATAGGTTACTATTTTCAAGTTCAACCTCTCAAAATTTCCAAAGTCACCTCCTGAACCGAATAGGTTAGGGTTTCAAGGTTTCAAAACAAAACATTGAATTTTGGCTCTCAGCCATTACCAAAAACGAAAAACATTGACATCAATTAACACAGAGCATTGTTTTTAGGCACGGTATAAAAACCACAAGCCGAATCCTTCATCATTATCCAATAGTCAAGGGTTAAAGTCGTGATAAACAAGTAATACATTTTAGCATACAGTAAAAATTGTAGAATACATCATAAGGGTAGGTTGAAGATTCCATCCTCCCTATGCATGCTTCACAGCATGCAAAATTTACAACAGCTACCACATCTTCAGAAATCGAAAGCTCTGGCCAAGCCAAACACAACCAACAATTTCCAGGAGAAACCACAGGGGGAAACCACCAAGACTTACCATTACATGCAGTAGTTTCCCACTTTAGCTTGAGCGTAGAACCCTGTAAGTGAAAGCACCTGCCAATAATACAAAAGGTGGTTAAACTTAATTTCCAAGCTTAAAACAATACAGACGATTGCACATATACAAAAATTTCAGAAGAGACATTACCTTTACATTAAATCAAAGGTTGAAACCAACAACTTTTGCAACCGGCTTGAAACCCAGAGTCACATACAGCTCATTGATGAATGCAGCTTTTACATCTGCAGTAATTGGCTCGACTATTAAACCTTGAAAACTACCAACCCTTCTCTACAGGTCGTGATTTTAAACCTGAGGAAGGAGTCCTCAAGAACCAATTTCAAAATCCAAGCACCACTACAACTAGCATGATGTTTCCTGAGCCATTCAAATATCAAAACTGCAGTGAACTTCCACACCAGAGCTCAACTCTTATCATGTAGCGAGTAACAATAATGTATCGCTCGGGTCGTAGTATCGAATCCGGGGAGGAGCTCTAACAGAACCAGTTAATGAAACCCTACAAGCTCGCAGGCTGGTCAGCCTCTCCACTTTACCACTGTCTACACAATGAAAACCTAAGTCATGGCTTCGTAATACAAAACCCCATGCAGTTAATGCAACACCTTAACCAAAAAAGTCTTCACATGAAGGACCTCCACATAGGATTCCATTTAGACATTTCACTATACACCACTCTTTAATGCACTTTAAGAATCATAGCTACCAAAGTACGTGGAATCCCTGTCAACGAGTTTATGCATTGAGTTTAGTACTCAAACCTTCTATATAGTCATTTCCTAGGTTATAGCTTATATCTATATTATCATATGATTCTTGAGTCTTGATTATGCCAAGTTATTACACACGACTTGACCTTTCAATAGCTTAGGGTAAGGTCCAATCATGCATTGCACTAAAACTTATCACCATAATATCATATCTAGTTGAACTATGATTAGAACCAAAAATTACGTTACATATTATAAATCAACTTTTATCAAACCCTACGTATGGCATAAGGATTATTTTATAAACCAATGTTAGGTTAAAATGTCCTTGTACCCTAGATATTATTTTACCAATGGTTTGTAATAAGAGTGAACATCACAATATTTAGAAGTATTACAATACTCATTACAAAGTGGAAGAACTCTAAGATATAGGGTTACAAAGTATGTCAATATATCTTTAGTAATATCTTGTCATGGAATAGATATTGCATAGGAAAAAATAGGAGAAAGTATTTAAAATACATTAGAATCAATATGAACTTAGATATGATCTTATCTTTATAAATTATTAAACACCTGAATACTTAAGCTAATGCTAAGCATTTCAAAGTGAAATACACATTACATATACAGCGAAAAAGGGATGTAACCCCATATAAACAACATAATGCAGTTATAGCTTAAGAGCAACTAATTTAGATCTCACCTTGACTTTCTTTCTAGCAATCTTTTTCTCTTTTTAAAACTTGGAAACTAACTGACGACGTTTAGGACTTATGCATTTCAGTTTCGAAATGATAACTATCTCTTACTTGTGATCTGCGAAAGAACGATTCAAATGCTTTAGCATAAATGATAAGTAAGCCTCGGGGTGCCATAGGGCCCCTTCATCATCAAAAGAAGAATAACCAGTTAGCACACTTAGACAATAGTAAATCAATGTATAGAGCATCGGCAGTAAGACATAAGTAGTTTGGGATGCATAACTAAGGCATGAAAACAGTCAACATTATCCTAATGCAGATATATCTACTTTTCACACACACCATAAAACAATACATACGTATGATTATTATAAACATTTATCTTAGCATGTCAATATAGAAGCATTTAATATGATTTCTGCACAGCAAAGTAAGCATTTAATTCTACATTGAAAAATTTTAAATGTTGTGAATTTTCGAGATGTTACATGTGGTATGAGAGCACGAGTTCAAACTCTAGGCCTGAAATAGGCTCACGTGTGCAAAACAGAAAATGAAAACAAAAAACTTAGTTACTGACTTTTATTTAATTTTGTTTATGTACAAAACATTTTGATATTTAATTTGCAGGTATGGATATACCGGAGGAATCAACAGAGGACAAATCTCCTCATAATGAGCATAATAACAATGTACATAATAATGGTAATGAAGGAATTTACATAGAGTTAAATAATCAATCTTTTGAACTACTACGTACTGTAAAAGACTTAAAATCTGAAATAAGAACTGTTAAAGAAGAGAATGAATGAATTTTGAAGGCATAAGAAGAGTTAAATTAGATTTTAATGGCAAACTACCAAAATGAGGAAAGAGGAAGGAAATCAAAAGTAAATTCTGATTCTGGTACAATGTCTCACAAACATAAAAGCAAGAAAGCAAAGAATGGTAAAAGTATTAGTTACTCTTCATCTGAATCTGATCGAAGTAACTGTAATTCTGATGAGGACAGCAGTGACAGAGATTACTGTTCTAAGAAGAGGAAGCATAAGCATCATGAACAAATTATAGGAGAGTTTAAAAAGATTAAGCCACCAACCTTTAATGGAGAAAATGAAAAGGGTGAGACAGTTGAAGCATGGCTGTCTAGCATGAAGAAATACTTTCATATTTATGATTACTCTTTTTAGTTAAAATCTAAGATGGCTATTTAAAATCTGACCGAAAAGGTACATATTTGGTGGCAGGATCTTAAAAGAATTAAGAGTATTAAAGAAAGAGACATAACTTGGAGTATGTTTAAAAAAAGTTCTTGTCGGAGCAGTACTATGAAGGTAAATCAAAGGAATTTTATGATTTAAAATTGGGTACTATGAGTATGAAGGAGTTGTGCAGCAAGTTCCTTAGCTTGCTGAGGTATGTACCCTACATGGTCGAAGAGAACCCTAAGGTACAAAGGTTTCTAAGTTGTCTACCTTTCAACATAAAAGACAGGATCGAATATGATAACCCTTCCACTTTGGAAGAGGCTATGAGGAAAGCTAATTTCTGTTTTGAGCAAAACAGAAAAAGACAAGGAATTTTTGGTTGGAGAAGTAATAAGTCTAATCATTTTGAGCATAGAAAGAAAATTTTTAATCATAATTCTGGAAATTTTAAGAAAATCTTTAATAACATAAATTTTCCAAATAATAATTACAGAGGTAATGCACCACCGAATTTTACTGCTACAAGGAATGTGCCTAATAATAACAACAACAATAATAATAACAACACTAGATATGCTAAACAAAAAGCACCTTTGAAGTGTTATGATTGCGGTGGACCCCATACCAGAGCTCAATGCCCATGCAAGATAAAGACAGTTAGAAACATTCACACCATACAAGTAGATCCTACAGTTGGTGATGTAGCAAGAGAATTGCCCAGGATAAATGTAGCACTGGAAAATTGTCAAGCAGACCATCAAATATCTATGGTCGAAATCGAAGGTATGATACAAAACAAATCTATTTCCATTCTAATAGATCCAGGTGCAAGTTTGAGTTACATTTCACCTGATTTAGTGAAAAGTTGCAAGTTAAAGGTAGAAAAATTTGATAATTCTTGGTTAGTTCAGCTAGCAATAGGCACTAAAAGAAAGGTTACAGAATTTGTCAAAAGTGGTGATGTACTTATGAGTGAGCTGAAAATGCAAGTTAATTTGAATGTTTTAAGCTTAGGGTCATATGACTTGTTGATTGGCATGGACTGGCTTGAACATCATAGAGTAGTACTTAATTGTTATGAGAAACCTTTTAATTGTTTGAATAATGAAGGTAATACATAAACAATAAAAGGAATTCCTAGGAAAACATTTGTAAGAAATTTTTTTGCTTTACAAGTAAAGAGAGCTGCAAGAAAGGGTTGTAAATTGTTTGCTGTGAATATTATTAATGACGAATGTTCATCTAAAGAAGATAAGTTAAAACTTGAGGATATACCCATCCTTAGGAACTTTTCTGACGTATTCCTGGAAGAAATTCCAGGATTACCTCCAAAAAGGGAACCTGATTTCACCATTGAGTTTGTACCGGATGCGGTACCAAACTCAAAGACTCCCTACAAAATGAATATTCTAGAGTTAAATGAACTAAAATATCAACTGAAAGAATTAATAGATAAAAACTACATAAGGTCTAGTGTGTCTTCTTGGGGAGCACCAGTTATCTTTGTTAAAAAGAAGGACGGTACCATGCGACTGTGCATAGATTACCGACAACTTAATAAAATGACAATTAAAAATCGATATCCCTTGCCCCGCATCGACGATCTATTCGATCAGGTACGTGGAGCAGAGATATTCACTAAAATTGATTTAAGGTCTAGATATCATCAAGTTAGAATAAAGGATGAAGACATATTCAAAACTGCTTTCAGAATGTGTTATGGGCACTACGAGTTCATAGTTATGTTTTTTGGGCTAGCTAACGCACCAGCAGTGTTCATGTGCTTAATGAATAATGTTATGCATAAGTACTTAGATAAGTTTGTAATCCTATTTATTGATGATATTCTAATCTATTCAAAAACTATAGAAGAGCACGATGAACATTTAAGAATAATTCTGCAAGTGTTAAGAGAACATCAGCTTTATGCTAAGTTCAGTAAATGTGACTTTTAAAAGATAAAATACAGTACTTAGGTCACATAATCTCTAAAGACGAAAATTCTGTCGACCCCGATAAAATACGAGCAATTAATGAGTGGCCTGTCCCTAAAGACGTAACTGATGTACAGTCATTTATGGGAATAACAGGTTACTACAAAAAGTTTATTGAAGGATTCTCTAGAATTGTGAATCCCATAACTTCTTTGTAGAAGAAAGGGACGAAATTTGTTTAGGATAAAAAATGCGAAGAAAGTTTTAAGAAGCTAAAAGAGTTACTAACAACAAAACCTATATTAAAAATTGTTGATCCTAATAAGGACTTCCTTGTATGCACTAATGCATGTAACAAAGGACTTGGAGGGGTCTTAACTCAAGAAGGTCATGCTATTGCTTTTGAGTCTATAAAGTTAAAAATCCATGAAAAGAATTATGCAACTTACGATCTAGAGCTAGCAGCCATGATATATGCACTAAAGGTGTGGCGCCATCACTTGATTGGAAGAAAGTTTATACTAATAACAGATAATAAGGGTTTAAAATACTTGTTGGATCAAACAAATCTTAACGCAAGGCAAGCTAGGTGGCTAGCTTTCCTTAGCAAGTGTGATTTCAAAATTCAACACATAAAAGGTAAAGAAAACAAAGTTGTTGATGCCTTGAGTAGAAATGCCAAATTAAGTTTTGTGGCAACAATCAACACATTTAAGACAGATCTGGAAAATTAGATCGAAGAAGGAATTAAGCAAGATGAAAATTATCAAAAATTGCATGATAAGGTTGTTCCAAATTTATCTGAAAATTTAATAATAGATTATAGCATTAATGAAAAGGGCTTAATGACTTATAAAAACATAATTTATGTACCTAATGTGTCAACAGTTAAATTGTTGATTTTGGATGAAGTGCATAAAAGTCGTTATTTAGGACATCATGGTTATCAGAAAATGATAACTATGTTAAGGAAGGATTATTTTTGGCCCAACATGAAAAATGAAGTGGCTGAGTACATAGATAGATGTTTTGAATGTCAGACCATTAAGGCTGAACATCAACATCCAGTAGGCCTATTGCAGCAATTGCCAATTCCAGAATGGAAGTGGGTGATTATAAGTATTGATTTTATTACAGGTTTACCTAAGAATAAAAAACAGAATGACTCCATAATGGTAGTTGTGGATAAAATTAGTAAATATGCTCATTTTATTCCTGTTAAGACTACTTTCAAAGATGCTAACATTGCAGATGTGTTTATGAAGCAAATCTTTCGCTTACACGGAATTCCAAAGGTAATTATTTTTGATCAAGACTCCAAGTTTACTGGAAATTTATGGACAACATTGTTTAAGGGTTTAAATACTAAATTAAATTTCAGTATTGCTTTCCATCCATAAACTGACGGATAGACTGAAAGGGTTAATCAGATTTTAGAAGACATGTTAAGAATGTATGTTAAAGATCAACCAACTAAGTGTGAAGATTATTTCCATTTAGCTGAATTTGCATACAATAATAATTATCAAGCATCTGCTAGACTTAGCCCATTTGAGATTTTATATGGAAGAAAATGATGTGCTCCTATTTATTGGAATAACCTTGTGCACAGATTAATGTTAGGACCACATTTGTTAAAAGAGATGGAGCTAACCATGAAACAGGTACAAGGGAACTTAAAAGTTGCACAAGATAGACAAAAAAGTTATGCAGATATGAAACACAATGAAAGAGAATTTCAGGTGGAAGATCATGTTTTTATAAAGGTAAAACCCAAGAAAAGTTCTTTGAAGCTTGGGAGTTGTGCTAAACTAGCACCAAGGTATTGTGGACCATTTGAAGTCCTATCAAGGATTGGACCTGTTGCATATCAGTTGGCATTGCCATCTAATTTAAGAATCCATAATGTTTTTTACATCTTTGTTTTAAAGAAGTATGTGCACAATGCTACTCATGTGCTGAATTGGAATGACATATAGGTGGAACCCAAAGGAGATTTTCAGGTGGAACCGGACTGTATTCTTGACAGGAGGGAAATTATGCTCCAAAATCGTACCATAGGGAAGGTAAAGGTGCAATGGAAGCACCCGAGCCTCGATGAAGCTACCTGGGAATTGGAAAGTAACATGCGGGTAGCATATCCAGTTCTGTTCCAGGGAGGCTCTGATGAAGAATAAGCAACACCGAGGACGATGTTGAGCTTAAGTGGGGGTGTTTGTAACATACCCCTTTTGCTGAAAAAAACATTTTATGTTAGAAACATTATCTTAACTTTTATTGTAAATTTTTATATTTGTTCAAACAGGACTCCTTGTTTTCATGGCACTAATTTCGTCGTTGTAGCAACACTTTCCAACATTCGTGGCTATAGCAACAGATGTTTATATTTTAAAAAAAAAGTAAATGAAGAGATCTACGTCTCTCTAGCCACAAATGTTCGTGGCTAGAGTACCGACAGTTTGTGGCTAGAGCGACGAATGGTCATTTTTAAAAGAAATAAGTGAACTGATCTCTGTCTCTTTAGCAACTAAATTTTGTGGCTATAGCACCAAAAGTTTGTGGCTATAGCGACGGATGTTCATATTTAAAATAAATAACTGAACCGATCTCCGTCTCTCTAGCAACAAAATTTCGTGGCTATAGCACCGAAAGTTCGTGGCTATAGCACCGAAAGTGCGTGGCTATAGCAACAGATGTTCATATTTAAAAAAAATTAGTAAAGTGATCTCCATCTCTCTAGCAACGAATGTTCATGGCTATAGCACTGAAAGTGCATGGCTATAGAGATGGATTCACATATTTAAAAAAATTATGTCCGTCGCTATAAAAACGACAGGCTCCGACAAGTTTCGACGAACTTGCTATACTAGTGACGAAAATTTCCGTCACTAGTGTAGCAAGTTCGTCGAAACTTTCTAGCGCTTGTCGTCTCTATAGCGATGGACATGTCTATTTTTTTAAAAACTAGCACTTGTACCTTGGGGTGCAATAAAAGAATGCTGTATTGCTTCGGCATACCCATAATTTGTTGTTTAAAATTGTTCTTGCTTCAACAAAATAATACCGTCAATTAAAGATTCCATTGAAGAAATTCTATATGCAAAAGCCATGGAAATCTCCTCATATTTTTCTCACAAAAAAATAAATAGCTGATAGAGCCAAGACTTGAAATCCCAATAGCTGATAGAGTCTTGCATATTTACTACTGTCAAGGCCAGGAGGATAGAGAACCTAATGGCCATAGCATTGCTAGAGTGAAGTCCAGAAAAGTGGTGAATTTAACCACTTTATGACTATGAATTTTATCGTTTTTGTGGCATGTTCATAAGTTAACTGCCCATTATAAGTTGGAAGGCTGACAAATGCTTCACTACAAGGTACCTATATATAAGAAGATATGTTGAAATGCCTATAACTTTTTTGTGATGTTTGTTTCCACAGTTGGAACAAACAACCAAAGTATGTGCCAAAGAATTATATGGCAATGGCATGCTATTATATTCTTAAGTTAACCGCCAATTAGTTGTTCAGTTGAAATCCTGACAAGATGCTTTATTACAAGGAGATATGCTGATTTTTAAGCGTGGTGATGTTATCATAATTTTTGTGAGTACACCTCTTTTTCATTTCTTAAGTTAAGGCAACATCATACACAGATCTCAAGAATACATAGTGTAGTTTAATAGCAAGTAGCTCGGTGAGATTATTTAAATATAGAGACATGGATTCAAAACTTTTTGTGAGTATCACTGTAAATATGTTTTTATAAATATAAGAAGTATTTTATAAAAAAAAATATCTAATTTGTTAATGATGTTTATAATAAATACATGTCAACTTATAACTATCTTTTTGTCTTATCAAATCTATTTAAAATAAATTATTTTCTAAAATGAAATAACAATACAATGTACATTAAACTGGTTAATTTTTTATAATGAAATAACAATACAATGTACATTAAATTGGCTTGTTTGTATGGTTCACAAACATGTCACCCAACTGCATTTAATACAAAATGATGTAAAATTCAAAGTAGCCCTTGCTCATATATTAATATATCTAATGCTTAACCTCTACTAAAACAATAGTATGCCCTTCCTCAAAAGAGAAGAACATCAAAAAGCCCAAAATTCAAGGTTATTGCTAACAACTACATATAAAATTGTCAACCCACAGGTTTTGATAAATGTAGAAAGTACACATCGAAATTATTTGTGCCTTCTAACACTAAACAAATGTAGATCTGGTCACCCCTATCCTTTCGTCATGGACGACTACCTCTTTGATAGAAAAACCAATATAGGATGTCTAGGCTACATCAAATCAGAATTATCTATCAAATTGTAAGCCTATGTACATATGGTAACTCTAAAAAAATCCACATGAAACAACTAGATTACATAAAAAAAAACCATTAAAAACTAAATCATGTTAACTATTAGAATAAAGGAATCTCTTTTCAATTCTGTTTGACACTATTTATGGTTGTTTCCTTTCATAGTTATGTCTAACATTATTCAGTGTTGTTTTTAATTAACCAATAGTATTAACAATGAGTTACATGAATTGGCTTTTTTTGGATATATTGGTGGTTTACTAATCAAGAATTAAAATAGATCTAGGTTAGTAACACCCAATTTCTAGTTCTCTTAACACTCAATATATCAAGTGATCAAGTGGTAGTGATTGAAGTAAACTGTAAATGAGTGGACTTGAAACAACTAAAATGAATGTCAAAGCATCAGTCTCAAACAAGCCAGCACTTCCAAGAATCTCTGGTTACCAAATGCAAGTCTAAAATGACTATTACTTCATTTCACTTGTTTTAATTCTACTTCTTCATATATATAAACATCATCTAACTACTTCCCAGAAGTAATGAAAAAATATGTCTAATTTCATGAAAAATGAGTAATGCTATGCTCTTTCATGTGTATCTAGTTGTATGAAGAATTGATTAAAAAATATCCTCCTAACCAAACAAATACTATAAATATGTAGCCTCCATACCTTGACTAATAACCACCAGGGCCGCTGAATGAAGTAGGAGTTGGCTTGAACCCTTGTATTTCCCCATCCAATCAAGATTTGCTGTGGCCAATTCATCTTTATCCTGAATGACATTTTTCTCTCCAATTATATTTTGAAAATGAAGAATATCTCCAGCTTCTATCTTAGAAAAGGAAGGCTTTCTTTGTATTTTCATAGCTGTAGTTCCATAAGATCTCCTCTAGGAGTCATATAAACCTTCTAGCTCTAAAATTGGAGGAAAATGTGAAAACCAAAAAGAGTTGCATGCCAATTGAAAGGGTTGCCGTCTTTTCCTAGGCCTCATGTTGAACTGAGGGACCTTTCTACTGGTAGTTCCCAATTGAGGTATAAATTCAAAACATAATATCTCTTCTGACCTAAATGACTTGGAGCACATGGACCACACATATTCTGCACGAAAGAAACACAAAGTAACAATATCTTAGAACATGTAATTCCTTAGTTGAAGAGGCATACACCAACTAAATATTTGTAAGACTATTAGGATTGCAAATGCTATTTGTTTTTTCCAGCACAAAATAAAAATAAAAAATATTTTAATCATAAGAATCTAAGCAGAGTGTTGCCTCTGTATTTCTTGTTGAAAGTCGAAACACAATAATCAGCTGCAAACTGGAGCACATTAGCGCCAGTTTTGTATTGAACACTCCCATAGACCTATTTTTGGTCATTTGCTGGACATTAATAAACTTATCTTATCGTATCTCCCTTGAAGAAGATACTAGAGTCCAACGCTGATTTCTCTCTCCACCATTGCAGGGAAATGCTCCAGACTGGAGATCTTCCCATAAACTATCAGTAGCATTTTAAAGGCTGCAGTTTGAACCTGAAATGTGAAGACATTTCCAAGGTCTGCATTAATGAACAATGCATACACAACTGCATTCCACTAGAATGACACTTAGATTATACAAGTTGAATAAGGACAAGCTCAATCTGTTAAGAGTTTATTGAATTACTCATTCAGATAAGTATAATTAACAAAAAGTGTTAGCAATACTTCAAGAAAAACATACATAAGTAGCCATTAAAAGGTAAGTGTGATATGTATTCCATTATTTCCATCAGCCACAACTATCATGTGAATAGTATGTAGGGGCCGATATCCCACTACTAACTTAGTCAAGTTGTCAAGTTGTCACAGACATCCTGATGATGGCTGATGAATGGAAATAATAACTTTTTGATCCTGCCTATAATCCGACCTCCTCCTCCCATGGAATAAGAGTTATAGTTTAGGCATTCTATTTGTAAGTATTTTGAATAATGCAAGAAGGTATCTTCCTTTCAGAGAAGAAAATAAACTTGAAAAAGTGACAACCTTTTTTTGTTTGATTGTTAGGAGCAAGGTAATCTATTTCAGCCATTTAAATGATCACTTGCATTCATCTAGTTTCACTTCTTAAAATGCTGCGTAAATTAGAGTTGAACTTTCTAAAGCATTAAAGATGTAGACAATTATGAATTTTGTCAAGATAAGTGAGTTTATTACCTTTAATGAAAACATACAATTCTTACAGCATCATTCGAAAGTTGGCTCCCCAAATGTGGATATTGTCGATCAATTTATTGATTTATCTTGAGAAGATGTGCTCATCATTTTCCAAATTTTCCTTATTTTCATGTTGACAATTCTATGACATAACCCATTATCACTTACAAATCAAATCCACTACAGTATAAGAAATAAGTTAGTATGGATAGCTATTGAACATTGTCCTTGTTAATGCAGGGTTAATAGACAACAATATTTTTAGTGTGGCAGAAGCAAAGACCAATCTTATTTTGAAGGGTGCTAAATGAGAACATAACAGATAGGACAGTAAGATTTACAACAATTAATCTGTGATAATCATTATGCCAATGACCTAGAAGGCTTATTTAGCCAAGAAATCTTCAATGACAATGTTGACATCTAATGTCTATGGCCTCAACCACTAGGAAGGAGATTTTATGCATGTATTGAGCCTTTTCCTCTTGAGAAGGGGGGAGGGGTGAAGAGTGTGTTCTTTTCCTTCTCTAATAATTACTCATGTACCCTAAGAGGTTGGGGATTATTTGAAATAAACTAAGGTTCAAACTTCATACCTTGATTCATTGAATACAATCTTTTGGGATCAAGGACACGGCTTTGCCAAACTCATATAGGTCACTCATTGGGCTCAATGGCTATGGTACTGTAGAGGTTATGGACTACATTGCTACTAATCTCTAATGTAACCTCTTGGAATGTTAAGGGGCTTATAGACCCTTATAGAAAATCCATGGTCCAAAAGATTATATAATAGATACTTCATTGAGATATTTTGTGCTTGTAAGTTGTAGGAAGTTAAGAATGTTTGTTTTTGCTTAGAATGACTGAATGTTATATTCCTGAATGACTCTGTTTTATTTCTACTCACATGGACGACAGGGGGGGGTGCCACTTTGGTCTCTTCCAACTTTTCTTTTGTTGTTGTGGGGTGGGGCACACAAACCCATTGTGGAGACTTGTTTAGATCATGCTAAATGTAGATGATTGATTGCTTGACCTTTTTAACATTTATGTGCCAAATGTTGATGAGGAAAGGGATACCTTTTGGAATTGGATGTTTAATGAGTTGCCAAAATCTCTTTGGTTGGTCTATGGGAACTTCAGTATGATTGCAACTCAAGATGATAAAGAAGGTGTGCCACCTATCAGAATGCCCCAAAGGAAATAGGTAGCTTAGAATGGCCTGAAGGCTAGGTTCAACCTTTATGGCCCTAACAAATTCAAGATAAATGAGTCATCTAAGCTATGGCTCACTTGGTCAAACTTCCAAAGAGGCAATGAAAGAGTTCTTGAAAGACTGGATAAGGCCATGGTCTTGGAGCATAATATCGCCTTCTTTCAGTTCAATAGAGGACGACCTATTTAGGTTTTGGGAGAGATGATTCTCTTTGAACATCATGATCATCCTATCATCTTCTCAATCTCTTAAAGGACAAAATAATGAGGATTCACAAGACTTGCTTCTTGCTTAATTCCTTAAATGTTCAACACCTTTGTTGTTTGAATTCTATGAAAATATTTTGGAATCTTATTCCCAGGACAAGAGGCAAGGAGAGGATGGCTGGATAGTTTGGTGGGAGGATGGAATTAATTGTGTGGTTACCTTCTTGTGTGGATTTGGGAAACAAAATTGCAGCTGTCTGGAAAAAATGCCACAAGGCTATGAAGGATGAACTTGAATAGCTTAGCCAAAAGTTTCATTTTAGCCTGTTTGATGAGGAACTTCAAGTTTGTGCATGGCAAGGTCTGCCATGTTTTGAACATGTTCAAAGTTTATGGAGCTAGAGGGGCCCAAATTCATGCTAGAGTCTGAAACACCTCGGAAGCTACGCAGACTTGAGAAGTTGGACAGCCAGAAGACACAACAGAACCTTGGTTGAATAAGAAAGAAAACTGCAATATACAATGGCCACTTGAAGAAGAAAACAGACAAAAAACCGTGGATGTCCAAACACTACTCATCCTCCATATGTTCGTGAAGGGTATGAAGGGCACATAGAAGTTTCCCATTCATCTATGGCTGTCAGTTCAACTCAATATAGTAATACTGGGAATGACTATGCTACCCAAAATTTTGCTCGTGCTCCTCTGCATAATGGACAAATGGAAGCGACCTCTAGAAGTCAAACTATGCATCAGTACCTTGCTCATGCAGAGCCACAGAGGTTGGGCCAATTTCATCCTGCAGAGAACTATCAATTTGGTTCAACAATCAGGAGGCCAACACTTGACTACTGTAGAAACCCATCTTCAGTTTGGATGCCATTGAATCAAGTTACGAATAACCATTTCATGTCACCAATTCATGCAAATTCTAGGACAGAGTGGATAGATAGGTATGGAAAGAGGGTGTGTTTCCCTGGAAGATCACTGATCTGCAAAATAAAGCCCTCAAATTTGCAGTAAAAAATCAAATGGCCAATCCTTCGTCGAAAAGATCCAAAGGCATCTGGATAACTCTAGGGAAAGTGCCAATGTTACCGCACACAAAGTCTCTCAAAGCAAGTTACGAAAGTCAAGTCAACCTGAAAATAGGGTGCACAGTCTGAAAACAGGTGGCACATGTCAATGAATTGCACAGCAACTTGCTCTCCAAGCAATCACTCAACTATGGCCCACTACTTTTTTGGTGAAAATATCCTGAAACTGATCATCAAGAAGGACAAATCTGTAGGTCAAAGTAATGTCATGAAAAATCACAAAGGGAATCTTGGGAAACTTCTTATAGAACATGCAAAATCCCTAGTTTTGATATAATTTTTGGGTCTTTTGGACTGACATGAATTTGACCCCCATGCTATTCACCACAAAGGGAACCCAAATATGACCAAGCCTTGAAACAAGGAAACCCTATTTTTTTACCCAATTTTTCACAATTTTGGATCATCACCAAAATAGGCCAACACATTGTCCTCATTAAAGGGTATCTATAAATATAATTATTTTTGCAAGTGCATAAACCTAATTTTAGCTTCATCTCGAAATGCAAGTTTTGACTTTCACCAAATGCTGCCAAACTTGAAATCCTATACATATCTTCTTAAAGAATATCCAAAAATGTGATCAGATGTCAAGAAACATGAAATTTCTTAAAATATAATATTACCAAGATAACAAATCTTTAAACTGTTAAATGTTTTCCTTTTGGAGTCCTTCCCCGCCCATATTTGTCCCAAGAACTGTCACAAATGCAAGCATAGGGAACCTATTGAATTGAAGAACTTTGACAAACTATGTACCGATATGAGTGTAACTTGCTCTTCGAAGATAGTTTCTCTAAATATCGCCTTCTTTTAGTGCAACAGAGGACGACCTATTTAGGTTTTGGGAGAGATGATTCTCTTTGACCATCATGATCATCCTACCATCTTCTCAATCTCTTAAAGGAAAAAATAATGAGGATTCACAAGACTTGCTTCTTGCTTAATGCCTTAAATGTTCAACACCTTTGTTGTTTGAATTCTATGAAAATATTTTGGAATCTTATTCCTAGGACAAGAGGCGAGGAGAGGATGGCTGGATAGTTTGGTGGGAGGATGGAATTAATTGCGTGGTTACCTTCTTGTATGGATTTGGGAGACAAAATTGCAGTTATCTGGAAAAAATGCCACAAGGCTATGAAGGATGAACTTGAATAGCTTAGCCAAAAGTTTAATTTTAACCTGTTTGATGAGGAACTTCGAGTTTGTGCATGGAAAGGTCTGCCATGTTTTGAACATGGTCAAAGTTTATGGAGCTAGAGGGGCCCAAATTCATGCTAGAGTCTGAAACACCTCGGAAGCCACACAGACTTGAGAAGTTGGACAGCCAGAAGACACCACAGAACCTTGGTTTGAATAAGAAAGAAAACTGCAATATACAACGGCCACTTGAAGAAGAAAACAGACAAAAAAACAGTGGATGTCCAAACACTACTCATCCTCCATATGTTCGTGAAGGGTATGAAGGGCACATAGAAGTTTCCCATTCATCTATGGCTGTCAGTTCAACTCAATATAGCAATACTGGGAATGACTATGCTACCCCAAAATTTTCTCGTGCTCCTCTGCATAATGGAAAAATGGAAGCGACCTCTAGAAGTCAAACTATGCATCGGTACCTTACTCATGCAGAGCCACAGAGGTTGGGCCAATTTCATCCTGCAGAGAACGATCAATTTGGTTCAACAGTCAGGAGGCCAACACTTGACTACTGTAGAAACCCATCTCCAGTTTGGATGTCATTGAATCCAGTTACGAATAACCATTTCATGTCACCAATTCATGCAAATTCTAGGACAGAGTGGATAGATAGGTCTGGAAAGAGGGTGTGTTTTCCTGGAAGATCACTTATCTGCAAAATAAAGCCCTCAAATTTGCAGTAAAAGATCAAATGGCCAATCTTTCATCGAAAAGATCCAAAGGCATCTGGATAACTCTAGGGAAAGTGCCAATGTTACTGCACACAATCCCTCTCAAAGCAAGTTACTAAAGTCAAGTCAACCTGAAAATAGGGTGCACAGTCTGAAAATAGGTGACACATGTCAATGAATTGCACAGCAACTTGCTCTCCAAGCAATCACTCAACTATGGCCCACTACTTTTTTGGTGAAAATATCCTGAAACTAATCATCAAGAAGGACAAATCTGTAGGTCAAAGTAATGTCATGAAAAATCACAAAGGCAATCTTGGGAAACTTCTTATAGAACATGCAAAATCCCTAGTTTTGATATAATTTTTGGGTCTTTTGGACTGACATGAATTTGACCCCCATGCTATTCACCACAAAGGGAACCCAAATATGACCAAGCCTTGAAACAAAGAAACCCTATTTTTTTACCCAAATTTTCACAATTTTGGATCATCCCCAAAATAAGCCAACACATTGTCCTCATTAAAGGGTATCTATAAATCTAATTATTTTTGCAAGTGCATAAACCTAATTTTAGCTTCATCTCGAAATGCAAGTTTTGACTTTCACCAAATGCTGCCAAACTTGAAATCCTATACATATCTTCTTAAAGAATATCCAAAAATGTGATCAGATGTCAAGAAACATGAAATTTCTTAAAATATAATATTGCCAAGATAACAAATCTTTAAACTCTTAAATGTTTTCCTTTTGGAGTCCTTCCCTACCCATATTTGTCCCAAGAACTATCACAAATGCAAGCATAGGGAACCTGTTGAACTGAAGAACTTTGACAAGCTATGTACCGATATGAGTGTAACTTGCTCTTCGAAGATAGTTGCTCTAAATATCACCTTCTTTCAGTGCAACAGAGGACGACCTATTTAGGTTTTGGGAGAGATGATTCTCTTTGACCATCATGATCATCCTATCATCTTCTCAATCTATTAAAGGAAAAAATAATGAGGATTCACAAGACTTGCTTCTTGCTTAATGCCTTAAATGTTCAACACCTTTGTTGTTTGAATTCTACGAAAATATTTTGGAATCTTATTCCTAGGACAAGAGGCGAGGAGAGGATGGCTGGATAGTTTGGTGGGAGGATGGAATTAATTATGTGGTTACCTTCTTGTGTGGATTTGGGAGACAAAATTGCAGCTGTATGGAAAAAATGCCACAAGGCTATGAAGGATGAACTTGAATAGCTTAGCTAAAAGTTTAATTTTAGCCTATTTGATGAGTAAATTCAAGTCTGTGCATGGCAAGGTCTACCATGTTTTGAACATGGCCAAAGTTTATGGAGCTAGAGGGGTCCAGCTTCATGCTAGAGTTGGAACCACCTCAGAAGCGGTGCAGGCTTGAGAAATTGGACATCCAGAAGACACCACAGAACCTTGGTTTGAATAAGAAAGAAAATTGCAATATACAACGGGCACTTGAAGAAGAAAACAGACAAAAAATTAATGGATGTACAAACACTACACATCCTCCTTATGTTCGTGAAGGGTATGAAGGGGACATAGAAGTTTCCCATTCATCTATGGCTATCGGTTCAACTCAATATAGTAATACTGGGAATGACTATGCTACCCCAAATTTTGCTCTCATCTGCATAATGGACAAATGGAAGTGACCTCTAGAAGTCAAACTATGCATTAGTACCTTGCTCATGCAGAGCCAAAGAGGTTGGGCCAATTTCTTCCTGCAGAGAACTATCCATTTGGTTCAACCGTCAGGAGGCCAACACTTGACTACTGTAGAAACCCATCTTCAGTTTGGATGCCATTGAATCCAGTTACAAATAACTGTTTCCTATCACCAATTAATGCAAATTCTAGGATAGAGTGGACATATAGGTTTGGAATATTTCTTCCACCACCAGGTCATTTTGATAGGTCACACTTCCAAGTGCAATCACATGTTCGTGCAACTGTGCCAAATATGCACATTTCTAATGGACAACATTCAGGTTCATTTATTTGCTCATTTTCTGGGTGTCATGACAAAGGTGCAAGGGACTACGTAAATGCTGCCTATTATAAGTGTTGTAGAAGAATTGGAAGAAAATGCAATCAACACAGAATTGATTGAGAGTTCTTTGCATATCATTCTGAGTCTTTTCATTATTACCGTTCCATGATAATTTGAAACTGTCTGCTAGTCCACAAAGATCCCAAACTTTCTGTTTCTTGAATTTTGAGTAAGGGAACATGCTAATAGTTTTCATTTTCCTGTATTGATATCAATCTGGTTCCTGTCAATTCTTTGCCATCAATGTCTAACCAATTAAAATTGGTGTGCTCATACCAATTCCCAACTCAAATCTAAGTTTGGTAGCCACTTTGCTTTTGGAATTGTCATTAGTATCTTTTGGGTCTTCTGACATAGTATCCAAAACCTAAACACAATGGATGGATCATCCCCTTAGTCATGGAAAGTATTTAACGGTTAACCCCAAATAAATCACTTTCCTTAACAGTCTATGGAACTGATGTGGCCAGAATTAAAAACACAAGAGTTTGTATATAATAGATCAATAGCCAGGGATGAAAATATTTAGTTGTTTTCTTTCTATCTAATGGATATGATCAATCATAATGTCAATCCAACATTATTTACTGTAACATGAGCATATTATGATTCAAACTTGTAAACAACTAGGTTGTGACCAAAAAAATTTAATTAATCAACAATCGATATTAAACCAGGTATCTAAAGGTATTTGTGACCATTTAAATACTGTTTTTTGGCTAGCTGACAACATTTCTGGTTGTTTCTTGCAATTCCCTGAATATTTTTTTCTACTGTTACTCCCATATCTTTACTGAACTTCAATACTTTGGCATTTTCAAATTTTTAATGCCTTGAATCTCAGAAGTATATACTATTTGGCTTGCTATAACATTGGCCCAAAAGATAAAAAGAACAAAAAAATACTGTTACTGCAAAACTACTATTCATGTAAGAGGGGAACAACCTAGTTAAGTTGAAAGCATTTGCTTTTGAGAATAATAGGATAGAAAAGAATATCTACGATGATCTCTTCATCTAACCCTAATCCAATCATACAGAAACCCTTCAGATTTATCACAGCATTTAACAAAACAGAATTCTCAGTATAGTGAAAGAGCACAAGAAAGAGAGAGATCATGAAATAGAAAAGTGCTCTAAGGCATTTATCACACCTGATCAAAATAATGAATGAATATGTTTTATGAATGAGGAGTGTATGTGTATTTATACACATCCTTCTAGGGTTGGGATGCTACCCCCAAGAAGGTGATTAGGTTGACCTAGATAAATGATAACCTATGTAATTTTATAACTCCGTAACTTACCCGTATGTAGGCTCATTAAAGCCCTCAATACATTAAGTAGTGAGTCAGCACGTGGCCTTTTAAGTGAAGATTACCCATATTATCAACACTCCCTTAAGTTGAATGAGGGGTCGTGGAGAGAGATTATGAGATATAAATGTAGGAGTGGGCATACTCAACTCAAAGTAGAATCGGCTGTGTCTAAAAAAACAAGTGAGAGGGTTAACAAATACCCATATCAACATAGGGTTGGCCCTATACACAACAACCTTCTTGAATATGGACAGGAAGCCAAAAAGAAAAAAGTATTAGATCAAGCCTTTCCCCTTAATGCTGAACGATGGGCCATCTAAAGAAAGAGCCTCCCCAAAACACCATATTAACAATACCAACACGGTTCCACAACTAGGCAAAGGGAGTCTCTGGTGAAGATCTGAAAGAAGGAGCCACCGAGGTGTGTTGCCTATAGGATGTTCCATGAGGACAAACACAATAGTGTAGAAAAATAAGATCCACACAAAGAAGCTGAAGATCCTTTGTATAGTCATCAATAGAGTGAAGAGGGACATTTCCCATGGACCTATGACTGAAAATTATGTTAGCAGCATCATGTGGAAGATTTCTATTGCAAATTGTTACTATTGCAAGTTAATAAATCCTTGGAAGATAAACTTGCAAGAATTGGAGATAAGACTCTCCGTATGACATACTTTCCTTAAAGAAAGCTCCTGAATCAGATCTGTCCAAGAGTAAACAGCCCCATTGATTAGGGCAAAGAACCATCCCAAGGTCATTAGGGTTAACGGGCCCCCTCTATATACCCAAGAAGGTGGTATTAGGAAGGCATTGAAACTGTCAAATATAAAAGGATCATCCAGAAAATTCTGCTGCCAAGTAATCCTACGGAAACAACCCTGAAACACATGATACCAGTCCTGTTCCAAAAAACAACAAGGAACTTTAACCAAAAAACTTGAGAGAAAGAGGGTGTGCTGCCCTGGAAGATCACTGATCTGCAAAAAATAGCCCTCAAATTTGCTGGAAAAAACATAAGACCCAAAAGGATGAGAGTGCTTGTGGTAGAGAGGATAGAAATTCCAAGTCAGCCACCTTGTTGGCTATACTTAATATGCTAAAACTCCAAGTCTGTCCTGCTCTGAGAGAGATTCCCAATCCACCTTCTTTGGAACCCCAACTTCCTCCTAACACAATCCTGAATCTAATTGACCCTACATGACGCACATATTATTATTTGCATATCTCCTTCCATCAACACTTTCTTCAACTCCATACTTAAGAAAATATTTATCCTCCCATCACAGCCCCCATTTTAGCTTGGTTTCTTGAGTCATTTTTTCATATAAAACACAGTAAACTACATAGACAGTTCAAGGTAAAATCTCCTTCATGTGCTACATAATAAATAGTGTAAAATGCCAAACATCTCCTCCCTACCTTGAACACTACCCTAGGCATAGGCACATGTGCATACACACATTTGTTGATGTATATGTAACTTCGGAATGTATTTCACATATATATGTATATTGTATTCCTATAAAGATGTTATTATTCCTCTATACGGAAGTGGTTGTATTCCTATAGAGATGTTATTATTCCTCTATACGGAAGTGGTTGTATTCCTATAGAGATGTTATTATTCCTCTATACAGAAGTGTCGTCATTTATATTGTAAGTGTCTTAACTTATACTTGATGGGTTATTAGACCACCTTGTTGGGGTCGGCCATGTATAGGTCATGTGGGTCAAAGGGTTATTAGACCACCCTAGTGGGGGTTGGCCCAGTCTGCATTATGTTAAGTGGTTAAGTTGAGGCCGACCTAGTTGAGTAAAGGTCAAGTCAAGTTAGTGTATAAATAGAGAGTGTCTCTCTCTCATTTTATACATTCTATTCTCTCACTCACACTTTGGGGAGTGGCGCACTTGTGGAGGAGGAGGATCTGCTGCCAAGAGAAGACTATCTCTTGTATTCCGGTTGTATCATTGCTCTATCTATCTCTGAGGAAGTTATTGGGGTTTTTCACCTTTATGGTTTTCCCCAAGTAAACTCTGTGTCTCTTGTGTGCTTGCATTATTGTGTCCATGATTGATATGCTGTAGATTTGCTGTACATTTTGTTCTCTCAGTTAAGATCCTAGATCATATTGAAGTAAATTCTTAAAATTTAACATGGTATCAGAGTTAGCCTGAAAGAAGGCATGATATGGCATGTATGACACTTGTTGCACTTACGATGCTAGGGCTTGATATAGCAAAAACCAGTCATCGTAGCACTTTCGCTATAAATCTATTTTGACGCAGTTTTCGGATCTGAAACGTTTACAGGTCGAAGATCAGATCCCCATGTAGCTTGTGTCCAAAGGAAAACCTCTAATTCATAGTACTTTGTGATTTATGATCTGTACAATATAGGGTTTTTGCCTCTTCTAGATCTGAGTCAAAATCAGGTGACCTTGGGAAAAAGGTCATAACTTGGGCTAGGAAGCTCCAAATGAAATTTCGTAAAAGGAAACAGGTAGTACACAGAATGTACTATCTCAAAAAATGTCTTTAGAGGCCGAAGTTGAACCAATGACACGTGGAATGTCGTACAAGTTCGCTCTCCTATATTATCCCATAAACAGGTCACGTTGCGACACTTGGCATAACACTCTCTCAGAGAATCCAATGGAGGTCAGACCTGTTGGGATGGAAAGATAACAGGTCGGGATATCTCAAAAAATTGTTTTAGAGGCCGAAATTGAACCAGTGATATGTGGAACACCGTACAAGTTTGCTCTTCTGTATTATCCCATAAACAAGTCACGTTGCGACACTTGGCATAACTCTCTCTCAGAGAATCCAATTGAGGTCATATATGTCGGGATGGAAATATAACAGGTCGGGCTATCTCAAGAAAAATTTTCAGACCCTGTGGATTGAAAAGTTTGGAGTTACACCAGAAACAATCAGGTACATATTTCTGTCAAAACAGAATTATTTTTTAGTACCTTCATTCATGGCTTCCGGAATTTAGGGCTTCGGAGAAAGTTGGAATTTTTGTAATCGGAGACCATGGCTGGATGCTAATCATAAAAATCGAAATTTAGAGACCAAGATCAGATTTTTTGGTTGGGCAGAAGGCCTGGCTTGATCAAACCCCAGTTTGGGACTTTGATCAGAAAGATGGAAAATTAGGGCTTCTGCAAAAATTGGATTTTTGGAAATCTGTGACCACGGCTAGAAGCTCCTCAGAAAAATCAAAGCTTAGAGTTTTTAATCAAATATTTTGGTTGGGTGAAGCTCCGAGAAACTCAAACCCTAATTCAGGGTCCTCCCTAGTGAATCCGAAAATCTAAAAGGCAATTTCGAGGGGTGAAACTTTGCAGTTTTCAAATTCTGAATATACCAACTTGATTAACTCATCAAGTTGCATATTGCTATCCTTTCGGAAGTTTGAAATTCAAAGTTTGAATTTTTGGGGTTTCTTTGACAAACCCTAATCCAGCTCGAGGTCCAGTTCTTGCAAATCAAGTGGATTAGGTTAATCCTAGAAGAAGATGGATTGGTCACCTACATAAGTGAAGAAGTTCCTTTCTCAGAGGGAGATGAGGCTAAGGCCTTCCATAAGAAGATTAAAAGCAATCTTGACAGGTATGGCTCACAGGTATGTTTCATGGTTAATTTTATCATATGTTTGTCTTCATATCATTACAGTACAATCTTGATTAATTACTAGACTTGTCATATCACCTTAATAGAAGATATTCATTGATTAAGGTTTTGACACTTATGAATGTACTAATGCATTGTGATGTTGTATGAGGTTTACGTTGTTCACTAACATAAAAGGTACACCAAGAAAGACAAATCATGTTCTACTTCAAGAACATATGATCATGGTGACATGAAGACAAAGATTCATCCATTGTCATGGATCACATAGAAGATCTACTTTCGAGGTATGTATAACTTGGTCCTACAATGGTTAACCTATGAGACATGTAGGTTACTAGCACAAGTCACTGAAGAGAACCAGAGTACATTATGCGGGTATGTTATACATAACTAGTTAGCATGCTAATCCAGGTATGTTTTTCCTATATCAAGCTAGAATTCTACCTTGTGTTAGGATCTTATACTGTTGTGTTGTTGATAATGATTATTCATGAAGTCATAGGTTTGAATAGTCATGGTTGTATGCATATTATGTTTCTTACCATAATTGATGATATGACTAACCAGAAGAATCATGAAGGTATAGGTTTGAGTAATCATGGGTTTATGCATTGATGATTTAACTAATCAGAAGAGTCCTATGATCAAATAAGAATATGCATTAGTAAAAGAAGACTTCCCTGAAACCTTGAATACTAATGTTTATTATCTGTGAATGATCATGACTATACATGTTTAAGATTATTTTGTTTTGATAGTATTAAGATTATACTAATAAATGTGTGATTATGTATGAGACCTCAAGGATAACACAATGATGATACTAATAAGCATGCATAGTGATTAAGGATGGATGTAAGTTCAAGGATAAGTAATCCAGGAAGCAAATATCAAGAGGGAGCACACTCCAGTTGTTCCTGCAAGAAAGAGCACACTTCAGTAGTTTCTGCAAGGATGCAGATATTCAGAGGGGGTTGACCATCTCTCTACATTCCACAACAGAAAGGTGTAGAAGAAGCTACTTCAACAGCTCCTACAAGGAAGCAAAGACTCAGAGGGAGTCCACCCAGCAACCAAACAAAGATAAGTATTTTTAATTATCATTTCTTGCATATTTGTTTGTTTAAATAAAATTGTTCAATAATGTATATGATCGTGTTCCTAGACTTAGGATATGTATTGTGCATATTATAATGATCACATTAATGAACAGTATACTACTAATATGCATGTGATGGGTAAGTGGCCTATGGCACTGTAAAACATTCCAGTGCTACTTATCTAGAATGAAACCTCTTTGTTGACATGTTGGGAGTAGTGCAAACTCTTAACAATGTTCTGGTAGAGACTGGAAGGCATCTAGAAAGCCGTGGAACATGGATAAATGTTGTATTGAAGCATTGGCTAAGATAATTGCATGACTGTATGACATATTTCTTTATGTGTAAGAATTTGTCTGAAAATTATGAGATGTTTCTAATCATGAAATTTAACTTGTTTTGTAGAAAAGACTGTATACCTTCACCTACAAAAGAAGGACTACAACATTTGTTCAGCAACAAAATTATCTATTGAAGATATTGAAGTTCCCAGGATATGGGAAGAATGCCATGATCCGTCGATCATGAAGAATGATGTTTGGGATGTAGTCCCAAGACTTGAAGGGAAGTTTGTTATGACTTCCATATGGATCTATCAAGATCAAGCATGCTGCAGATGGTAGCATAGAGAAATATAAAAGTGATGAAATAGAAGATACACCAGATGGATTTCAAGACAGCCTTCTTGAATGGTGTAGTTGAAGAAGAAGTGTATGTGGAGTAGCCACTTGGTTCTGAGACACATGACAGGGAGTCATATATGTGCAGAACTTGGGTATGATGCACCACTTTCTAGGTATGGAGGTGTGGCAGAGTGCAGATGGAACCTTCCTTGGACAAGGGAAGTATGCAGTAGAGATCCTGAAGAGGTTCGGGATGATGGATTGCGAGGCTATGGCATCGAACCTAAAGCTTCTATGTGATGCTTCATCTGAACCAGTTGATGTCACTATGTATCGTCAGATGATTGGGTCCTTGATGTACTTGACGAACATGAGACCAGATATTTGCTTTGCGGTGAACACATTGAGCTAGTTCCTGACAGATCCGAGGAGTGTTCACCTATTTGCTATAAAGCATGTTCTGAGGTACCTGAAGGGTACAGTGGATTATGGGCTCAAGTATGAAGTGAATCAAAAGTTTAACCTGCAGGGTTATGTTGATTCAGATTGGGTTGGCAGTGCTGTAGATAGGAAGAGCACATCTGGATGTTGCTTCAGTATGGGATTAGGTGTGATTTCTTGGTTTAGCAGGAAGCAGTCCAGCGTAGCACTGAGTACAGCTGAGGCAGAGTATGTTGCAGCCTGCTCAGCTAGTTGTGAGGCAGTATGGCTTCGAAAGCTACTGTCTAAGTTATTTGATCTCCCGTTTGATGCTACTAGTATCTTTTGTGATAACCAGAGTTGTGTGAAGCTATCCGCGAACCTAGTGTTTCATGACAGGTCGAAACACATAGAGATCAAATATCACTATATTAGGGATATGGTGTAGAGAGGAGCTGTGAAGCTCGTGTATATTGCGATGGACGAGCAAATTGTAGATGTGCTGACAAAGCCACTAGCCAGGGTGAAGTTTGAGTACTTCAGGGAGAGGCTTGGTGTTCTTCAGATTGATGACACTTCAAGGAAGAAGTGATGTACACATTTGCAGAAGCCATTCCAAGCATGTTGGAAGGAGGATCCTTCACATGGCTGTGGATGTAAGCGCTGGATGATGAGCATCAGGACGATGCTCCAGTTACTGCTTTGTATATGCATCATGTTGGATGCTGGATATGATCAGTTGGATCATTTATATGTATGTACGCATCATGTTGGATGCTGGATATGATCAATTGGATCATTTATATGTATGTACGCATCATGTTGGATGCTTGGACCATGTATCTGTATATGTATCAGGTGGATACATTGTATGATTAGGTAGATCATGTATGTTGATATGTATCATGTATGATTAGGTGGATCATGTATTTGTATTTGTATCAGGTGGATGCATTATATGATCAGGAGGATCATGTATGATGATATGTATCAGGTAGATACTTGGTATGCATTAGCTAGATGCATTGTATGATCAGGATGATCATGGATGACGAGCTTCAGGATGTTGCTTCAGATGACATGCAGCAGGATGTTGCAGTGATGATGATCAGGATGATCATGTGCACATCAGGATGTTGTATGGTGAGTATCAGGTTGATACTCTGTGGACGTGGAATAGGTTGTACAGATAAGCATGTAATTTGTGCCCTGGGAGATTTGCAGATAGTCTTTCAAGGTTTTTCCTATGGCATGTAATTTGTACCCTAGGATATCTAGCAAATGCTCTTTCAAGGTTTTGCTTGGGAGGACATATAATTTGTGCCTTGGGAGATCTGTAGATAGTCTTTCGAGGTTTTTCCTATGGCATGTAATTTATGCCTTGGGATATCTGGCAGATGATCTTTCGAAGTTTTGTCCTATGGCATGTAATTTGTGCCCTGGGAGATTCGATAGGTTGAGCCGTGTGCTTGTAATCAGTCCTGGGATGCTCTTTCAAGGTTTTGCCATGACCACATGTAATTTGTGCCCTAGGAGATCTGATAGGTTGAGACTTGTGCTCGTAATCAGTCCTGGGATGCTCTTTCGAGGTTTTGTGGTGACCACATGTAATTTGTGCCCTAGGAGATCCGATAGGTTGAGCCTTGTGCTCGTAATCAGTCCTGGGATTCTCTTTCGAGGTTTTGTGGTGGGGTCACATGTAATAAGTCCTGGAGATCTAGACAGGATGAAAAAGGCCTCAAATGCTCTTTAGGGTTCTTGCTAGTCAAGAGACTCTTTTAAGGTTTTGTGACGCATGTAATAAGTCCTAAGATTTCCACAGTATGGCTAGTGATGACGAAGACCTGCAGGTGGTGTGCCTACATCCAGTATGAAAAAGGACTGGCTCCGTAGAACTTCCTATGATGAGTAGATTCATATATTGATTGAGATAGCAGCAGCAGTGACGATGATGATGACTCGATGATGATTATCCAGTGATGATGATCTAGAGAAGAAGACTTGTGCTAGAAGACCTGTGTCGATAAATACCTTCCTAGTTAAGAGGGAGTGTTGATGTATATGTAACTTCGGAATGTATTTCACATATATATGTATATTGTATTCCTATAGAGATGTTATTATTCCTCTATACGGAAGTGTCGTCATTTATATTGTAAGTGTCTTAACTTGTACTTGATGGGTTATTAGACCACCTTGTTGGGGTTGACCCTGTATAAGTCATGTGGGTCAAAGGGTTATTAGACCACCCTATTGGGGGTCATCCATGTGGGTCAAAGGGTTATTAGACCACCCTAGTGGGGGTCAGCCTAGTTTGCATTATGTTAAGTGGTTAAGTTAAGGCCGACCTAGTTGAGTAAAGGTCAAGTCAAGTTAGTGTATAAATAGAGAGTGTGTCTCTCTCATTTTATACATTCTATTCTCTCACTCACACTTTGGGGAGTGGCGCACTTGTGGAGGAGGAGGCTTTGTTGCTAAGAGAAGACTATCTCTTGTATTCTGGTTGTATAATTTCTCTATCTATCTCTGAGGAAGTTATTGGGGTTTTTCACCTTTATGGTTTTCCCCAAGTGAACTTTGTGTCTCTTGTGTGCTTGCATTATTGTGTCCATGATTGATATGATGTAGATTTGCTGTACATGTTGTTCTCTCAATTAAGATCCTAGATCAGATCGAAGTAAATTCTGAAAATTTAACAACATTAATAAACCTAGCTTCCATCATCAATTTCACTCATTCTCTTCTATATCTTATGCTCTTTAAAACACCCACGGACAACTCTTTGCTGACACCATTTTCATATTTTTGCTTATCATAATTTATCTTTCTTTTAAGTCTTCATAATGTGTATCCTTTATGTTAACACCCAGAATTACCTTAATTGAAAGCCCAAAAGTGTCTAGATAACTCTAGAAAAAGTGGCAATGTCATCCCAAACAATGCCTCTCACTTTGAGTTAGTGCTTTGCTAACTCGAGGGGGGAGTCCATAGGTGACTCAAGGTTTCAATGGTGAACTTCGGGGGTATATATGACCTCAAACCTGCAAGAAAAGGTAGGGGTTCTACACTACAAAACTCAGAAATACGCAACTAAATTGTTCGAACAACAAGCCAAAATATCTTATTTATAACCATAGATTATAAAGTAAGTCAAAAGTTACATAAATTGGCTAGTCTCCCCTTGTTACAGAACAACAAGTAAAGTTGCCTAAAATGCAAAGAAAACACTTAAAATATTGAATATATGATCATATATGATGAAGCAAGTGAAAAAGTTCATATATTCGCTATAGTTTCCCCTTGTTTTTGCAATAAAAGTTGCAGAACAACAAGCTAAAGTAGCACAAAAATCAAGGAAAACACTTAACATCAACGTTTTAGTATTGATGTCAAGTGTCCCCCATACAAATCAATGATCTAGCTAACAAATTAGCAAAGTTTTTCTTAAACCTTCATAAGGCATTTTCCTTGGCACTTTCCCTAAAGTTTAAACTAAATTCAGAATAAATAACATGAAACCATATATCTAAAGCAAAAGCCTCTGCTGTTCGGAATGATGGATAACTCATCACATATGTCTCAAAGAATCTCATTGAACATGCAAACAATCTCATTCTATTTCTTCTTGATGTTAGTGAACTCAGTAAGCAAGAATTGCTACTCCTCATCACCCCCATTCAGATCTAAAAGCATCCTCAAGTGCAGCGAAAATAGCTAATGCTAAACTGGGCAAACATTTAAATCATTTCCAGCCCTCCCTTTGCAAGTTGTGGACAAATAATTTCATCTTAACACCATCATGTTCAACACATGCATCCTCAAGATAAATAGTTAATTTTTCCAACTATGCATCAACAGTGTTTCTATCATCCACTTCAAAGGTGAAGATACTTCTGATACATATAAGGAAGTATACCTCACTGCCCCTGAATGGCAGTAAAAAATCAAATGGCCAATCCAATATGCCATGGAAATTTTAGGGGCAACATGAACCAAAAAATGAGTAACCAGAAAACTCGAAAAAGAAATTAAAGATTAGATAAGATCATTTTATTAATGTCCAACAAATGACCACTGAAGTAGGTCAAAGGGACTGCAGGGTAGAAAATGATGTCAATAAAAAGTGGGAGCACTAAAACAACCCCTATGAAAAGGAAGATGCAGAAATTAAAGTAAAGCAAGATGGATGTCTTCCTCTAATTTCTTAAGATCCTAGGGACACTAGATATTCTGAGGCATCAAAAGCTGGCATTTAGTTTCAAAATATTCTACATCAAATAAATGGAATTATATATTCAATAAATAATGATTAAAATAGAAAGGTTCTCTTCCAGACTGTTCAATCCAGAGCTTCCTCCATTTGGCCTCAGATGTTAGGAGAGCCATTACGAGCAGAACCTGAATGGGTCTCACCCTTTCCAATCCAAATTTTGGGTTCATCTCACCCAAATCTGTAGTTTTCTTTCAGATCTTTGCTTAGATCTTAGATTAGGGAAGTAGCTCATTTTATTCTTCTTATTCTGCCTCTTTCTTCGTTTTGTGCATTCCCACTTTATAATGATACAAGTGTACTCAGCAGTCCCGTTGACCTACTTTCTTGGTTATTTGTTGGACATTAATAAAATTATCTTATCTTATCTCCTATGACTCAGGCACATCTGGAACATTATCTTGTACACACAAAATATCTAGAAAGGAGTTCTAAGAATCTACCATGGTACACTTCTTTGACTGCAGCTGTCCTGGGTTAAACAACAAGAAATTATCTGAAAACAACAGTAATACTAAATATTTTTGAGGCAATATTTCAGTGGTGTGCCTGTTTTAGTTTTATTGTATTTTTTTATAATCATGCAATTTCACAAAGTTATTAAGACTCATGTAAATGTGAAAAGTCATGTAATCTACAATTATTTAGTCATTAAAGTCCCTATGAATAATTCAAGCACTTTATCATTATGTCAAATAATAGCACACAAGCCAATGTTAGCATTCTAACACTAGAAACAAGCATATATGTCACTTACAGTAGTGTAAAACCTGGCACTATGATCTATTCTGCCAAAACTGCCAAATTTTGTTTCATCAGAATCTAGTACCACCTGCAACCACAAATGTTCATTTGTTATCCTGTGAACATAGGTCATATTCACAACCAACTTAGATTAATAAAGTCCTTTGTGTTAGGATAGTAGGTACAACAAAGTGGCAATAGTTTAAAATACTAGAAAAAAACTCATTCATTTACAAATGGTAGAAGAAAATCAAGTATTAAACCTCCCCCACTTTTCAGTACAAAGTTCAAACACACACGCAGACAATGTAAAAGCTATCAACTTGTTTATTTTGTATATTCTAGAACTTGGGAGATTTTTATATGTTGGAAGGTTCTACTAAATGTACATTATATGGTGGGAGATGAACAAGAAGCTAGCCCATTGAATAATGAGATCAACTGGTAGCAAGAGTAAACATAAGAAAATAAAAAAAATGTACCCAGGACATGGTAAAGTTAACTAACCTTCCTGGCAGAATATGATGTCTGAAAATCCTTCCACAAGTCCTGAATCAACAGAAAACATAATTATTAGATTGTAGCCCTGAAAATAGCAAATATAAGAGAGAGTTGGAAGGCTTCAGAAATTGGAAAGAACAATATCAACAGAAATGCCCTCGTTTAACTCAATCAAAGGTATATAAGCATATAAACAACTCTGCAGCAACTATTTTTTCTGTCATTGTATCCATTCATCCATTACGTCTTTTAGAACATTGTAGATTACCATGAACTAGAGAATGTAACATTCAAATAAGGTCATACCTCCACTTTATCGAGCTTCCCTTCATCGAGTACTTTGAACAGTGTGAACCCTACAGGGGTTTCAAATAGGATCAACATCTTTATAATCTCTCTGAATTGCACTCAATTTTTAACAGAAAACCCTTCCCACAATAGAGTATTGAAGTATTTTTTTCACAGGCCTGCTACTAAGCACTTATTTTGTCACTTTTCTCAAATGAACCAAGCCAACAATACAAAGAATCAATGAAAACAAACTGAAATGAATACATGAATCCTGAAAATCCTAATATAAAGGACTAAAAGCCTGATGATCAGAAACAAAAAGAGCTTAATATATCTGCCTGGCCTCCATGGCTATAACTATTCTTGTAGTTTGTAATGTGCATCATTTATGTCATACCTAAACTTATTGCATATTGACTAATGGTTATCATATACGACTCAACCACATTCTAAGATTGTCAATCATCAATAAATGCTCATGGCTCAAACACTTAATAAATCAGTATTTAGTTCATTCTTTAAACGTTAATTGATGGAATACAACAAACTTAATTTTGAAATAAGTATAGGCAATGTGAATGCAATGTAATCCAATTCCTGCTTTTAGTATCCAGTGACAACATAGCATTTGAAATACAGTAAAAGGCTACCTCAGGTCTACGAAACAAGGTTATAAATTTACTTAGTTCTTCTTGATATTTTTGTATAGTTTAAAACAACTAAAGCATATATTAGGGTATAGAAGGAATTATACAAATAAACATATTAGCAATATAAGGAATTATAAAAGTTCAATAATTGCACTGCTATTTTGAGTTGCATTTGAATAGGGAAACTACAGCATGCCCATTGACACCAAGAAAACAAACAAATTCATTATTGTGGACATGTCACATTATCATTTGCAATGCTGAAATGACTAAGGAGAAAGAAAATTTATTTAGATGTTGGGGCAGACCTCCCTTATCCTCAGACTTCAACCTCTTAGCTTTAGGTTAGTTGCATGAGACTCAACTAGACCAACATACGGGTTAAAGGAGAGAATGTTGAACTGGAAAAAACCCTAAAAAAGATCATACCATACAAGTAAACATGCAAGTCAGGTAACCATAATGAACCAACAGTCATGAACCATGCAAGGCTAAACATCACATACAAGTAAACATGCAAGTCAAGTAAACATGCAAGGCTAAACATGCAAGGCTAAGTAAACATGCAAGGCTAAACATCACATACAAGTAAACATGCAAGTCAATGCATCATAATAAGGCAACACAATGTCATACTAGTCTCATGCACATCAAGTCATTGTCAAAGGTAGGTTTAGGGGACTTCTCAATTGTATGTGGTCATACGTCTCATGTGTCTCATGCAATGAGAGGAAGCTCATAATCATCATCCTAGGATAAGGAAGGTCATGTGGTCATCTCATCTTCCTTAGGTTAAATCATAAAGGGGTGTCCAGCCCCTTGACGATAATCATATTCCTCGGAAGATGTCACACATATTCAATAATAAGCTATGAAACAAAGTGAACAAACATTTCGCATATAAATTTCAAAAAGCACAAACATAGTTATATTAATTGTTCTAATAAGAACAATACTATCAAACATAGAGATACATAAATCATCAAAGTTCTGAAAACAAAAGAATTAATAGCAATAAACCAATTATAAGCGATATGGTCATCTCATATTCCTCGGGTTAACTCAGGAAGGGGTGGCCAGTCCCTTGAGGATAACCATAGTCATCTAAGAGGTCACACATATTCAGACATATGATATGAGCAATAACATTCAGATATGCAACCTCAATTCCAAAATATCACCATGAAACGACTAGATCAATAAACTTGTTACAAAATTGAAAAGAGTTCATGGCTTCACTCAGTCAAATACCAATCTTAAATGTTTACAACTACATTTTTTTATGTTTTTGTTTTTTTCTCATAAATTGTAAGAGGGGGACTTCATCTTCGGTGTCTTGCCCCGGTGTAGTTGTTGTGCCCTCTTTTTCCATTGATTGTGTGGACAAGCACTCCCACACCATACTTCAGGTATGTCGATTAGGAGGGGGTGGAGGTGGATGGACATGGGCATCATCTGCAAAAACCAAGACAGTTATATAGATATAAGTGCGAAGTTATTATTGATATATGCTTTTCATTATTTTCAATTTCATTACAATGATATTTACCTGCTCGCTGACTAGCCGAGTCAATTGGAGTGTTCATTGGCTCTTCCATTTGTTCCTCTCTCGACTGAGCATGAGAAGGTACATGCTCTGCCATTCATAGAAAAATATTAATTAGTAAACGTCATCAATTATTTTTTTAAAATCATATTAAATACATTTTTTTATAGCATACATACCTAAATGGCTAGGCAGCTCACCACCATCGCGTGGTACCGGTTCGGTACCACTACCCTCGCTGCTTTTGTAGGTCTCACCCTGAAAACAAAAAAAGACATTCATTTTTCGATGTAATCATTCATGGATAGATTATGCAAGTTCATTATAATGATGTCCTTATTGATTTTATTTACCTCAGCGTGAATCAATGGGGAAACTGGGGTTTGCCCCAAGCTTTTTCGATGTTCCAGCACATGCTGAAAACCGTACTTGAAGTCGAGCTTCAAGTCTTCATCAGTGGTTGCCTCAATAAAATCATTTACCCGCAATGCATAACACCATGTAATGTGCTTGTGATAAATCAATTAATTGTTCACTATAGTTAGAAAAATCAATTAATTGTTGGCTACAGATAATGATCAAATGATTCTTACAATTCATGCCCTTAGCTTCTGATATCTACCTTGGCCCAATTTGTGCTGCCCATGTTTTTCCATTCTTTCCTTAGTTGCTTTAGATATGTCAGGGAGCTTATGAACGGTTGCAAATACATTAGATTTTGCAACTTAAATATATTTAAAAGTTTAAAAAAAATATGATATGTGCCATACCTTCTTGAACTGATTGGCTTAGTCTTTCCTTGTTTTCTCAATGCCTTCTCCTTTTCATCCTCGATGAGCGCCTTCCACTCCTTGTATGGAACCATCGGAGGATGCTCATACTTGTGGTTAATTTGCAGATTCTCCCTATAATCTGCCCTCACATATTTCAAATTTACCACAGCTGCTACGGTGACACCTTTTTTGTTGAAGATCTCACCAAACAAGTTGACCATGTGGTTCATCAAATCATCTTTCAATTTGTCATTTTGGGCATTCCACTGTGTACGAATGGTGGGCCCAAAAATCTCTAACGCCTTTTCATGCAGGTTCTTATAAAAGAAATTATTTCCTGCAAAAAACATATGATCATTAATTAAAACTAGGTTGAGTTATGTGGCTTTGAATTACATGAATAAAAAACACATAATAAATTAAATAATACATGCAATCTTTGGTATCTTGATTGGAATACACTCATCATCCATCAAGAAGCTAACAGGCTATCATCCCTTGCTAACAACAGGCATTGAGCCAGGATAGCAACTATCACAATCGATGCCACCGTCCTCTCTATTATCATGTGGAGCAGCGGTGTTTGAAGGGCCATCTTCACCTCCAACATCCCTTGAGGGCATGGCATCTAAAGTGCCTTGTTGTGTAGGAGTGGAAAATAGCCTTGTTGGTACGGTAGATTTACGAAGTGTTGAAGCATCACTACTAACTATACCACCCTCTGCAGTCTGTTCTTGACACACGGGTGTTGGCTCCAAAAAACTCTAAGGAATACAACTCCAATTGATTAGAACATATCAAAAAAATAAAACTAAAATAACTTAAATGAATATATGTAGTTCGTAAAAACTTTCAAAGATGCCCCTTACCCCATATTTTTTTATCTTTCTCCTCAATTCATCAATTTGAGCTTGTATTTCTTTAGTCATTGGATCGATTAAAATCAGTTCAATAACGTCATCATTGCACTTATTCAAAGCCATCATTGCACTTATTCAAATCCATTTTCACAGTAACCATTGGGTTGGTTGAATAACGTATCTCTACTTCATTGACCACATCATCACCTTGATGCGGTGTGCTCTACGAACGTCAATAAAAAAATCACGTAAAAAATATATAATGCATATAATAACAAAACAAAGTACTATAATCATGTTTAGGTACTATTATGCTATCATTTACCTGATGTGACGACATTGGTGCCTTCCCATGGTCACCCTGCCACAACACAATAAGCAATACATATTAATATCGATAACTAAAAATTGAACCATGTATAATAAACTTGATTAATATAAAAAAATTTATTGTTACTATGAGAGTCAACTTTACCTATCCAGAATCTCTAGGTGTGCTCATAGTACCGACCCCCTGCCACAATACAATAAGAATGATATCATATTGAAATAGAATCTGATCATAAATGCATGACAATGGATTTTATCCATCTAGGAGTTATGCAACTTGCACCCTTTGTAGATTAGGCATACAAATTTAGAACTAGGAAAATGATGCCTCACTGGAATCATTGGGATGTTGGTTAAGAGTAAAGTGGTTAATTAGGAGGTTAAAGGGTATTTTTGTTAGAAATAACTATGACTTCTGAGATTCTTAAAGTTTCCCCATTCACTCATTATTGATTTCTACCACCACATATGACAAATCATGTAACTTGCATGCTATGTTAATGCATGGCCTTCTAATGCTTTGGAGACAAGGACCAAGACATGAGGCTTGCAAACCCTCTTAATCTTCCGCCAACCTTATGTGAGATCCTTATGACCATTAACAACTCTCCAAATCAAGCAAAGAACATATCAAATTTGGCTTTAAGCACCTGCAGGAAAATCTAGTAAAGTGGGAAAAGTGTTTGTCAAAATACCAAGTGTGACCAAAAGCATTACTAGTCTAGATCTGAACCCTCATTGAACCCTCCAACCTTGGTGAGCGTGTGGATTGATCAAAAGCAAACTAAACTTTTCCTATTGCTAGATTATAGCCCCATGATATCGTACTCAAAATTCAAACCAAATTTTTGTCAGCCACTCAAAGTATAAGGAATTATTGACAAAATATATGGAAAGAAGAAGATCTGCTATCACAAACAATTACTTCTCCAAGTAGCAGCAAGGTGATAAAGCTTGTATTAACGTGGAGACCTGGGTTCAAAACCCTTCGTGGGTATGATTGTAACTATGGCTTTCTAAATATAAGAAGTATCTCACAAAAAAAAAGTACTTAAATCAGAGGGCCACAAAAAATTGAAGAAAAAAGGGGCTACAAACAAACAAACAAACACAAAATATTTGTGTTGTAAGTTGTGTCCCCAAGTATTGAAAATGGGAATGAAGTTTTCAGAATTGAGTATGGAAAGGGTCCAAAAGTATCGAAAACTTTTAGATGGTTTGTGTAGGAAACTGCAGGAAATAGGAAGCACTTGGAAAACGTTTCCATAGATAGGTCCAGATCTTTTAAAGCACTTAATTACTCACATTTAAAATTTTCTCAAATCGAGCCATTAACAAACTTCCTTTGGTGTTTTGGTTCAATTTTAAAAGGAAGATTATTGAGACTCAAACATGCATCGAGTTGCAAGGCTCCAATTCACTTAGGATTGATTCCATTTCCCCTCCATCCTATATATGTATGTTGTCATGACAAATTTTGAACAACAAAATTTGATGCCCCAACCCCTATGATGCTAGCTTTGCTAACTTGCTTGGTATGGAGGATTTTTTTAATGCTTTCTGAGCTATGTATTATTTTTTCTTAGGCACCCAATGCCCATCATTATTACATCTCTTAGGCTTGAAATGGCTTCCCTCTCTCTGGTTTGAATTAAGTATTTGGTTGGTTTTATATGCATTTTTCGGTTGTAGGTTTATTATAGCCTCATTTTGATTAGTGGCTTGCTTTTGTATAGAGTTAACAATGAGTAATTTTCTCATAGTTCTAGTTTTATTTTAAGACTATATCTAGTTACAACTTCCTGCACTATGCATAAGATCATGTGGATGCCCCAATATGGTTATTACCCAAGAGATTGTCTGCATCATAATGGATCACAGGTGACATCCTGCCATAGATCTCCTTGCTTGTAATGGTGGTAATGGTCAAGGAGTGGTGGGTGAAAGATGGAAGAATTGTTTTACTGCTACGGACATGCTCCAAGAATGAACTGTCTAACCCTCAAATCATCTATGAAATCCCAATATATAGAAGTCCACACTCCTCAAGTAAGTCAACTTGCCTGTTGTTTTCAGAAACGGAAATAAATAACAACTTCAAAAGCCCTTGCATGCAGGTTGCTTTTAGATCTTTATTGTTGTTTGACAAAATTTATACCTTTATCAGATTATCTCCTTAAGGTCGACCTGCTTACTGCTTTTGGCATGTTTTCTCCTTGCTTTCTTTCACCACAAAATGTGTCACCTTTCTTTCCACCTAAAACTTCCTGATTGGTTGTTAGCTATTGTGGTTAACTACTGTTTAGAGAGTTTTTTATGACAGTTGTTTGTCACTACAAGCATGACGTCGAATTGCCTAGAAATAATTCTACCATTTGCTGCTCCTGTGGTCTATTAATACTGACTTTATTATCCTACAGAATTATAATTATCAGCCTTCCGAAATCTCTCAACAAAAGTGATCATTAGTTTCTAGTGACTTATCCTACCAGCCATTCACCATGAATGATTCTTCCAGTAGTTACTCCATTATATCTTGCTATCCACATGGCTCTTTCTGAGTTAGGTTGATGGAAACCTGCTGAGATAGTTATGATAGTTCAGTTGTATAAGATGCTGAGCTACTTTTTAGGATGGACAAAAACTGTGATTTGAATCTATTAATGGCTTCGAATAATAGTTTTCGTCATAATTCCTTTGGCATACAACCTTGACATTTTCGTTAATTAGACATATGAAAGTGAATTATCATGTAAGATAGTGGAGTATGGCATTATATTTATCTCCTGTGCCAATATTTGTGAAGTTTATAGCTGCTAAACAGAGCTATGCCAGCGAAGTTACTGCCATCCAATTGGAGGAAGATAGGTAGAGTCTTCAACAGGATCAATTTCATCCCCTGTCCTAAATTCCTAATACTTCCTCCAACATGCTATGACTATACCAGAACATTAGTTGGGATTTAAAATTTGACATGTGTGGGATTCATTGCTTCAACAACTCTCTACTACAGGGGAGCACCCCTGCCCCTTGCTTCCACTCTCAAAGCTTGCTCCCTTTAGGAGCTGGCTCCCAAAATGCTCCCAGTTTTAGGAGCATGCTCCCAAGGTGCTCCCTACCTCTCCTATACTAAAAGCTCCTATACTAGGTTGATCATTTTATGACAATGTTATGGCACCTCCCTTCTTTGCCAAGTTGCTATAAAATTTGTTATGGTTGATCATTTGATGGTAATGTTATAAGTTATAACTACTAGATGATTGATGTTATATGGTTTAATCCATGCTTTTTATAGCTAATTCAACATCCTAAAAAGCAGGTATGTGTCAATTTTTAGTGCCCTTCTTTAGACCAGGACTAATATGCAAGCAAGTCACTATCCTCATGTGCGACTTGGTTTAGAGTGCATTTTCACTGTGCTTAATACACCCCAATATAAACCATAAACAACCTCCATCAATTATTTCCCAACTCTGTAATGGTCACATGCTGTTTTTGAATCTTTTGGTTTGTTGTCTGCTAGCATGTGAACTTCCTCTCTGCCATAAGGTGAAACCATATCTCACCTAAGCAATTACACTATAGCAAGCTTTTCCATTCCTCAATCCCTTGGTTATCCCTACTTGCTATGTAACAACAATTTGAAAACCATACATAGCCATGCCAACTAATCAATTCTCATGCAATGTTTTAACATCAATGGTCAATTTAACTAGAATGTTTGTCCATCATGCAAAAGGATAGTGAACTAGTGTTCCTTAGAAATTCAAACTAGCCTTTGACTTGGTGTTCCAATCAACAACTTTCTTTGCATGAAAAGGCAAGAGAAAGTGCCTAGATTAGGCTTTTTCTCAGCCAATCCAACTAAGTAACATCGTTATATTGGGAAAAGTAGTCAATTAAGCACTCTTCGATCTTTCCTAAGACTATTTCATATGCAAAGCATTAACCAAAAGGAGCAAATAAAACCCACCATTTAACTTTGACCATGATGTTGACATGAGTTAGGGTTTCAGGACTAGACCACATGGAATTTCATACACATGAAAACTTGTAGAAACTACCATGTGTCACCCTGAAGTGAGAAACTACCTACCCAACACTGCTCTTAACTCAACATTCTTTAACCCATCGAAACCTTAGCATTTTTCTTAACTAGAATGGAAGAACAAAATCCATTAAATGGAGGAAGGAAAAGCCAAACAATATAAGGAAAAGCACAAGAGTAATTGAATTTTGGGATCTATATAACAGAAATTGAAATTTTCTCTCTCACATATTTTGACAAACACTTTGCAAGCAAAATCTTACCTACGATTTTTAGTTTGTGTAGGCTGCATATGATGATTTTGGGATCGTATAATTTGCGGAAATAAGGATTTGGCGTGCGAGAATTGAATGATTTCGACACCTAAATGTTGTATCTTCGTTTCAACGCAGTTGTGGCTATCAAAACCCCTGTAATCAATGGTGCTTCCTACACTAAAAAACAAAGACAATGTATATGTATTTTCTCTTTCTCTTCTTCGCTTCCCCTTTCATGATAAGGGTTTTACAGGTACATTTGCAGGGTTTTTTGTGAGCCCTCCTACTATGAAGATAACAACGCAGAGAAAAATGGGTCTATGATTGCAACTTTTCGCATTGAATGAAGCAAATAGATGTCCAGAATATAGCTTTCGATTGAAAAATAAATAAATAACAGTTTTCTTGAAAATTAATTGGTTGCAACAAAAGGGTTTCCAATGTAAATGCGATCTTTGTACCATTAAAATCCTAATGAATTTGTCCAACAAACCAAAATTTGAATGCGATCATCTTCTTACCTTGGGAATTGACACTGTCGTGGAAGGGTTACGCACTCCATCCATGGCTGCAAAAGGTCACAGGTTCAAATTGTTGGGCTCAAACAATGTTTGTGTTTTGCTACTTGTGCTAGTATTTCCAATTTCACATTCTTATAAAGATAAATATTTCATTATTTTCTAGCCATGCCATCTGTTAAACTAAATGTGGATTTCCAATGGCATGGGAGGAAGGATGGCTCGTTCGCATCGGGCGAGGATCTAAATGTGTATTTCCAACGGAATGGGAAAATGGGAGTAGGGATGGCTCACCCACATCGGACGGTGAAGGTTCCCTATGTTGGTGGGTGGGAAAGGAAAGAGAGTAATCAATAAATGATTAAGTGAATACATAGATTTTTATTTAATGTTAGTTTATCATTAATCATAACTTATGAACTACTCATTGAGAAGCATATGAATAGTGACATTTTACTCATTGATAACATTACCTATTTAATCGTAGTAGCAAAAAAGGAAGACCACTTTATTACAATGGGTTACAACATTGAAAAATAACTAACCTACCTATTATACCTTGGCAATTGACTCAATACAATAACTTTCCTTTCAAGGTTCCATGGGTTAAATAACTAGAATTAGTTGGAATTATAAGTATCAATTGTCTTTTTTATCACTATAGTTTCTTAGTAGTGTAACAAACACAAAACAACAAAAATATTAATTTTTGCATTAATTTATTACAAAGGAATGATAGAAATGGAAAAAAAAACTATAAAACTATGTTCATTATTATCATCTATAGATCATTCGATATAGCAACAACTCTATAGTGAAAAGCATGGTCCTTTCTCCTTTATATGCTTCTCACTAGGTTATAATTGTTTGTGTGCATATGTCAACGATAATTTTTTTTTTCTATGTCAAGATAACGCTATTGTGTTGGCCCTACTAGGCTATGGAAAGAAGCACTCCAAAATGCATATTAGTCTATTCGTGTTTGCCATGTAGTTTTTACTATGCTCTGCAAGAGCATGATTGGAAAAAAATATACTTTCATCCAACCTACTTCAAGACTATGAGCAACTCTTAAACCGAGTACAAAGACATACAAAATGCAATGGAAATTCACTAGATTTTCTTTCAAAACATAATATTGTATTATCTACAAACATACAACTTTCTCTCTTTTTACACATATCAATGTTTTTTTGGTGTTTCGTTTACCCCACTTCGGGGGTATGCAAGTAGGTGTTATTTTGGTCTCCTTGAGTGTCACATAGGAATTGTTCATTGTCTCAAAATACAAGTTAAGAAGCACATGGTGTGCTCTCAAGGGATAACATAAACTCCATATAAGTGTTAACCATGTGTCCATAGGTTAGTTACGATGGGTTATGTGGTAGAAACAATTCTTATAAGATGCATAAAAATTAGCGAAATTAATTTTGGATTGATGAAATTGTAAATATCAAATATTAAAATTTTACAATCCAAATTTTTAATATGGTATTATGTAATATTATAATATATGTTCTGTAATAATATAAAAATTATATATTGTAAATTTTTATATATTATAAGTTTTTAATACATATTCTAATGATCAAACAAAATTTCCATGGGGATATTGGTCCATGGGATATGGGGATATTGGTTGATGACGAGGATTATGATGATGATGATGATGATGATGATGATGACGATGAGGATCAAGATGAGGATGATGAATATGATGATCATGATGATTAAGATGAATATCATGATGGTGTTGGTGGTGGTGAAGATGATGATCATGATGATGATGATGATGATGACAGAGATTGTGATGATGGTGATGACGATGATGATGATGATGAGGTTTATGATGATGAGGATGACAAAGATGATGAGGATGAGGATGATGAATATGATGATGGTGGTGGTGGTGGTGGTGGAGATGATGATCATGATGAAGATGATGATGACGATGGAGATTGTGATGATGGTGATGATGATGATGATGAAGATGATGAGGAGGAGGATGAGGATGATGAATATGATCATGATGATGAATATGATGATGAAGATGATGATGATGAAGGTGTTGGTGGTGTTGAAGATGATGATCATGATGAAGATGATGATGATGAAAGATATTATGATGATGGTGATGATGATGGTGATGATGACAATGATGACGAGGTTTATGATGCTGATGATGACGAAGATGATGATGATGAGGATGAGGATGATGAATATGATGATGGTGGGGGTGGTGGTGGTGAAGATGATGATCATGATGAAGATGATGATGACGATGGAGATTGTGATGATGGTGATGATGATATTGATGATGATAACAATGGTTTAAACATAACTAAATAGTAGTAAGCATAATACATTATGCGAAAAGATGTTCTCACATACCTCCTAGATTCCAACATTGCTACAATGTCATTCATATTCTTCTTCATCTAACTCAGCATCTGTATCATCGTTTGGTTCAGAATCGCTATCGTTGAAAAGATCGCTCATAGCGGGATCATGATCAATGTCATTCTAGGTTAGATATTCATCATCATTGTCAATTTCATTGTCTGCTACATCATTTGGATGATCAACTTCTTGATCAGATTCTTCATCTGACAAAAAAAAGTTTTCTTTTCGGCTTTTCGTGGCTATAGCGATAGATGGACTTTTCATGGCTATAGACATGAACGTTCATGGCTATAGAGACGAAAATTCCATCCGTGGCTATAGCCACAATCGTCGGGGAAATTTTCAATTTTTTCCAAAAATTTAAATTGTTTTTCCATGAAAACATCAATTTTAACTGTTTCGTGGCAAAATTTTGTGGGACTTTTGAGCCATATGTAGTAGTGAGTGTCCAAGGATGACTGTAATTGCACAATATTATTATTTAAATAAATAAAATAGGAGACACTCACCCAAGGAGAGCTGTTGAAAGAGTGTTTACTGACCCACTAGGTGGAATGGAATCTGGGGTAGAAGGAAATGGACAAGTTGCAGCATCATGAGGCAAGTAACTAGCTGTTGGTATGGGACAACTCCCTTGAATTGTGGTCATAGTGCCCTTAAAGATGGGACTGGAGCTTGAGTCTCATTTATTGAAAACTGACCACTAAAGACCCAGGCAATCTTTTTAAGAGCCATCGAATTTTGGACTGAGGTTCATCACTTTTCCTTACGAGGAAACTTACCTTGTGGTTCTGCTGTATGCATACAAGAGATTCGATGAGGGGTAGTCTAGGTTTTTTATCATGGTGTAAGTCTTCCTTGCTTACTGCTGAGTGCAGAGATTGAAGTTTTTGGCAAATCCCTATTGATTGTTGGTATTACAAAATTGAGTGCCTTGCTTCTACATAGAGTTCTTCTACCTAGTGGTTCAGTAAATAGGCTCGGGGGTCCAAAGGAGGCAAGTAGATTGGTTTCTTCTTCTGGAGAAGGTTTGGAGGAACAGGCCTCCTTGGTTGTTTTTCCACCCTATCTATAGTTACAGGTTCTACTTGTTATTTTAGCCACTAAGTAGTTAAATTATTTTATGTAATTGTTGTTAGGATATTCCTATACATCCTAGTCCTACCAACATTTTCATCCTTTGCATTTTCAGTCTTGCATGCATTCCTACATGCAGCATGCATTTTCCATGCATCTGCATGCTGCCCAGTCATCAGGTTGATACCTCCAGAACCTAGTCCCTAGTCTTCCATCACTTGGGAGCTTATTTCCACTCAGATTGAGCCCTCTTAGCTAGTGATGTGTCCACATCTCACCATCCACTTGACAAAGGCACCCTTCTTCACCTACCAGTCCAGTTGTCTACAGTTAACTGATTGCTCTCCTTGATTTTAGGCTTGACTCACTCTTAACTGACCTTACCACTCCGATGGACATCCATTGTGACTAGACTGCTCATTCTGACTTCAGTTAGCTCCTCATGCACCCTCCAATGATCCTCCTTCATTCAGTTAGTTCTAGTTACACTCAGTTACACCTACCACAGTCAGTTATACTCAGTTTGACTGATGGTTGATAGTTACTTGAGCATTGATGACTCCACTAATGATGAGATAGACTTCTAGTTGTGCTCCGATGACACTCTAGTGATCTTTTTATCACTCCATGGAGGCTAAATTGGATTGCCACCTTGGCATTCAAATCCTCATGCATTGTACTACTTATTTGTCCATATTGTGATTAATGAATTGGTGTGTGTGAAGTTATTTTGCTTCTATCCGAGCTCTACTGTATTATTATTCTGTTGCTCTCTTACTGCATTATTCACTCTTAATCTTATTCCTAAATTCTTCCATTGTGAGGTATACATCAGCTCTTAGATCTGCTGTGAGGATTTTCACATGGTATCAGAGCATGTTGAGAGTATTGTTTATCTCCATTCCTGAGAGTTTTTTCCAGGTTATTATCAAGATTTCGAGTGCAGCAGTTGTAGCTGTTTCTGCATTTTTTGCAGTAGTAGCAGTTGTAGACTTTTCTATTGTTTTTGCAGGTCTTCTACAGCTTCCATGAATTCAGAAGAAATCCCTCCTCTTTCTCCATTCAACTATGATGAATGGAAACCAAAAATGATAGGATATTTGAAGAGCCATGATCTCTTTGATTATTGTTTTGAAAGAGAGTTCGAATCCTCTAAAGAAGAGAATGACTGGTTAAATAAAGGTGACAGTGTATGTGGAGACATGATGCTTTCTATGTCTCAATGCATGGTACACCACTTCTTTTATGTTGAATCTCCAAAAGAGCTATGGGCCCACCTGGATGAAAGATTTTGCAGACAGAATGAAGGGATTGGCCCAAACCATTTCGAGAGCAAGCAAAGTGATGCATTTTCCTTCCTTGATGATCTCATTGATCATGAATCAGTATCAAACATATATCATATTGAAGTTAGCCACAAAGAAGAAAAACTTGCAGATTCTACACTCATGCTCCAAATTTCTTCTATTTCGAATTTTGTGCTAGCTCACACTCTAGAAATTGCAGAAGGTCCTAAATCCTCTCTTGCACCAGAGTTTGTTGGTTTGCATCATGATCTATTGAATGTTTTGGAGGTAAAATCAGCCATTGGAGGTAATGCATTCGCTCTCCTTGATCACTCACCTCTTATGTACTACTATATGATCATTATTTCATGCTTTCAGAAGGTTATTGAAGATAATGGCCATTACCATTCGCTTGGGATAATTTCTCATGCACTTACTGGTTTTGATTTCACCTCTAATGGTTCAAAGGAGATCTCAAGAAACCATGATTCAAGTCTTGGATCTAATTTGGATTCCAAGCAAACACTGATATTTGATGGCCATTGCCATTCGCTTGGGATAATTTCTCATGCATTCAATGGTTTAGATCTAACCTGAAATGGTTCAAAGGAGATCTTAAGAAACCATTCTTTAAGTCTTGGATATGATTTGGATTCAAAACATTTACTATTATTTGATGGTTCTTTTTGGCATAATCTCACCCATGATGGTTTGAAGGAGAAAACAAAAGATTATCTGCATATTCATGGATTTGATCCTACCTCAACTGATTCAAATCACAGGTTCAAGGATCATCCTCATACTTTTGGATTTGTTCTCATCACATTCGATCTGAAGAGCAAGTACAAGCACATGCCTTTTGAGCATGAACCACTTCTTCCCAAGAAGAAGATACCTCCAGACATATGACCAAGCATCACACCTGCTTGAATTTGGAGCATTTATTTTTGGTGTGCCCTATAGTCTATTTTGAGGGGGGGTATTTTTCCCATGAGGTTTTCCCCATTTCCTCAGTTTATTGACTGTTATTGTTCATTTGTATTGGGTGACATTTGGTCTCAGTTACCAGGGCCTAGGATGGATTAAGGGGGGGATATTCCTATACTCCATCCTAGTCCTGCCAGCATTTTCATCCTTTGCATCTTCAGTCTTGCATGCATTCCTGCATGCAGCATGCATTTTGCATGCTGCCCAGTCATCAGGTTGATACCTCCAGCACCTAGTCCCTAGTCTTCCAGCACTCAGGAGCTTATTTCCACTCAGATTGAGCCCTCCTAGCCAGTGATGCACCCACATCTCACCATCCACTTGACAAAGGTGCCCTTCTTCACCTACCAGTCCAGTTGTCTTTAGTTAACTGAGTTCTCTCCTTGATTTTAGGCTTGACTCACTCTTAACTGACCTTACCACTCCGATGGACCTCCAGTGTGACTAGACTGCTCATTTTGACTTCAGTTAGCTCCTCATGCACCCTCCACTGAGTCTCCTTCATTCAATTAGTTCTAGTTACACTGAGTTACACCTACCACAGTCAGTTAGACTCAGTTTGACTGATGGTTGATAGTTACTTGAGCATTGATGACTCCATTGATGATGAGATAGACTTCTAGTTGTGCTCCGATGACACTTTAGTGATCTTTTGATCACTCCATGAATGCTAAATCGAATTTCCACCTTGGCATTCGAATCCTCATGCATTGTACTACTTATTTGTCGATATTGTGATTAATGAATTAGTGTGTGTGAAGTTATTTTGCTTCTATCTGAGTTCTACTGTATTATTGTTTTGTTGCTCATCTTACTACATTGACCACTCTTAATCTTATTCCTAAATTATTTCTTGTGAGGTATACATCATCTCTTAGATCTGCTGTGAGGATTTTCACAATTGTTAATTTAGTACTCTTTAGCTAACTAATGATAATGCAGAAGTATAAGTGTGATTTTCTGATCTTTTTATGATTTATAAACTGTTGAGAATATTTATGAATTGATTGAATAAATGCCCTCTTTGTATTTTTCCCCATACTGTTTTCTGTATCGTACTCTAGTACATAGAAGGAGAATTAAGATAGATGAATGATAGGCAGAATGTCAAATGAATGAATAGACTAACATAGTTGTGCTTCTTTAATATTCCTTACTAGTTATATTCTATAATATAAATTGTATATATGTCTAGACTCAGGAAATATAACAACATTTCATATTACATGCATTATAATATCTTCGTTCACATGGTAATAGAAGTAAACATTTCATCTCTGTACAAAACCTAGGGTTTTCACTTTAGGTCATTTATTTCCTTACATAAGACATATGATATGCATTCTCTTATCATTCTTTTCAAACAATATAGTGTTAAAATTTCATTTCATTTCTTTCTTCAACATTCATGAAATATTATAGCTGCAAAATAAACATTACTAATTAAACAAAATTGCTACCAAGTACGTATATCTTTAAATAGATTCTTATCAATTGCAAACAACAACATTGTTGTATAGTACTCAGTATTCATATCTTTTATTTTGATTTAATTATCAAACTGCAGTTATAAATTCAAAACATTTCTTTTGTAGAATAAAAACACTAAGCTTCCAACCCTGGCTTCTTCATCATAACATTTAGAATTTCTACAACACTTATCAAACCAAATAATTAAAAACAGAATTTGACCTTTTTGAAAAACATTTTCTTACATAACGAACTTTAGGTTCAAAACTCTTGGAAGAATTAAAATCATCTTAGGTTCGAGATAGGCCCATATCAACTCTATGGCCGAACCCTTACATTCAAAATATTAACTCAGATATTATCAGGTTTCAAATAAGATTAAGAATACATGTTCAACATCGTAAAATACAGTCACAAAAACAATTATCCTATACATTGCTTAAACTAAAACAAACGAATATCTTGGCATCAACATCAAACAATGGTATTACTTTCCTATTGTAAACCTTATCTGCAATGAAACCATATAGATACACGAAACTAGGTTACTATTTTCAAGTTCGACCTCTCAGAATTTCCAAAGTCACGTCCTCAACCGAAAAGGTTAGGGTTTCAAGGTTTCAAAACAAAACATTGAGTTTTGGCTCTTGGCCATTACCAAAAATGACAAACATTGACATCAATTAACACAGAGCATTGTTTTCAGGCACGGTATAAAAACCACAGGCCGAACCCTTCATCATTATCCAGTAGTCAAGGGTTAAAGTCTTGATAAACAAGTAATACATTTCGACATACAATAAAAACTATAGAATACATCATAAGGGTAGGTCGAGGATTCCATCCTCCCTATGCATGCTTCACAGCACGTGAACTTTACAACAACGACCACATCTTCAGAAATCGAAAGCTCTGGCCAAGCCAAACACAACAAATAGTTTCCAGGAGAAACCATAGGGGGAAACCACCGAGACTTACCATTACATGCAGTAGTTTCCCACTTTAGCTTGAACGTAGAACCCTGTAAGTGAAAGCACCTGCCAATAATACAACAGGTGGTTAAACTTAATTTCCAAGCTTAAATTGTTGGTTACTTAATTTCCAAGCTTACTTAAATTGTTGGTTACTTAACCAGCTTGGAAATGAAGGTGGTTAATCTTAATTTCCAAGCTTATTTAGTTACTAAAGGTGGTTACTTAATTGTTGTGAGAAACCGTTTATTCGTTTGAATAATGAAGGTAATACAAAAACAGTAAAACGAATTCCTAGGAAAACATCTCTAAGACAAATTTCTGCTTTACAAGTAAAGAGAGCTGCAAAAAAGGGCTGTAAAGTGTTTGCTGTGAATATTATTAATGACGAATGTTCATCAAAAGAACATAAGTTAAAACTTCAGCATATACCCATCCTTAGGGACTTTTTTGATGTATTCCCGGAAGAAATTCAAGGATTACCTCCAAAAAGGGAACTTGATTTCACCATTGAGTTAGTACTGGGTGCGGTACCAAATTCAAAGGCTCCCTACATAATGAATATTCTAGAGTTAAATGAACTAAAATATCAACTGAAAGAATTAATAGATCAAAACTACATAAGGCCTAGTGTGTCTCCTTGGGGAGCACCAGTTATCTTTGTTAAAAAGAAGAACGGTACCATTTGACTGTGCACAGATTACCGTCAACTTAATAAAATGATAATTAAAAATCGATATCCCTTGCCTCGCATCGACGATCTATTCGATCAGGTACGCGGAGTAAAGATATTGACTAAAATTGATTTAAGGTCTGGATATAATCAAGTTAGAATAAAGGATGAAGACATATTCAAAACTGCTTTCAGAACGCGTTATGGGCACTACGAGTTTGTAGTTATGACTTTTGGGCTAACTAACACACCAGAAGTGTTCATGTGCTTAATGAATAGTGTTCTGCATAAGTACTTCGATAATTTTGTAATCGTGTTTATTGATGATATTCTAATCTATTCAAAAACTAAAGAAGAGCACGACGAACATTTAAGAATAATTCTGCAAGTGTTAATAGAACATCAGCTTTATGCTAAGTTCAATAAATGTGACTTTTATAAAGATAAAATACAGTACTTAGGTCACATAATCTCTAAAGAGGGAATTTCTGTCGACCCAGATAAAATACGAGCAATTTATGAGTGGCCTATCCTCAAAGACGTAACTGATGTATAGTCATTTATGGGAATAACAGTTTACTACAGAAAGTTTATTGAAGGATTCTCTAGAATTGCGAATCCCATAACTTCTTTGCAGAATAAAGGGAAGAAATTCGTCTGGGATCAAAAATGCGAAGAAAGTTTTAAGAAGCTAAAAGAGTTATTAACAACAACACCTATATTAAAAGTTGATGATCTTAATAAGGACTTAGTTGTATGCATTGATGCATGTAACACAGGACTTGGAGGGGTCTTAACTCAAGAAGGTCATGCTATTTCTTTTGAGTCTAGAAAGTTAAAAATCCACAAAAAGAATTACGCAACTTGCGATCTAGAGATGGCAGCCGTGATACATGCACTAAAGATGTGGCGCCATCACTTGATTGGAAGAAAGTTTATACTAATGATAGATAATAAGGGTTTAAAATACTTGTTGGATCAAACAAATCTTAACGCAAGGAAAGCTAGGTGGCTAGCTTTCCTTACGAGTATGATTTCGAAATTCAACACATAAAAGGTAAACAAAACAAAGTTGTTGATGCCTTGAGCAAAAATGCCAAATTAAGTTTTGTCGCAGCAATCAACACATTTAAGACAAATCTGGAAAATCAGATCGAAGAAGGAATTAAGCAAGACGAAAATTATCAAAAATTGCATGATAAGGTTGCTGCAAATTTATTTGAAAATTTAATAACAGATTACAGCATTAATGAAAAGGACTTACTGACTTATAAAAACAGAATTTATGTACCTAATGTGTCAACAGTTAAATTGTTGATTTTGGATGAAGTGCATAAAAGTCCTTATTTGGGACATCATGGTTATCAGAAAATGATAACTATGCTAAGGAAGGATTATTTTTGGCCCAACATGAAAAATGAAGTGGCTGAGTACATAGCTAGATGTTCCGAATCTCAGATCATTAAGGCTGAACATCAACATCTAGCTGGCCTATTGCAGCCATTGCCAATTCTGGAATGGAAGTTGGAGATTATAAGTATTGATTTTTTTACAGGTTTACCTAAGAATTAGAAACATAATGACTCCATAATGGTGGTTGTGGATAAACTTAGTAAATATTCTCATTATATTACTGTTAAGACTACTTTCAAAGATGCTAACATTGCAGATGTGTTTATGAAGCAAATCTTTCGCTTGCACGGAATTCCAAAGGTAATTATTTCTGATCAAGACTCCAAGTTCACTGAAAATTTCTCGACAACATTGTTTAAGGGTTTAAATACTAAATTAAATTTCAGTACTGCTTTCCATCCACAAACTGACGAACAAACTGAAAGGGTTAATCAGATTTTAGAATACATGTTAAGAATGTATGTTAAAGATCAACCAACTAAGTGGGAAGATTATTTGCATTTAGTTGAATTTGCATACAATAATCGTTATCAAGCATCTGCTAGACTTAGCCCATTTGAGATTTTATATGGAAGAAAATTATGTACTCCTATTTCTTGGAATAACCCTATGGAAAGATTAATGTTAGGACCATATTTGTTAAAAGAGATGGAGCTAACCATGAAATAGGTACAAGGCAACTTAAAAGTTGCACAAGATAGACAAAAAAGTTATGCAGATATGAAACACATTGAAAGAGAATTTCAGGTGGGAGATCATGTTTTTTTAAAGGTAAAACCCAAGAAAAGTTCTTTGAAGCTTGGGATTTGTGCTAAACTAGCACCAAGGTATTGTGGACCATTTGAATTCCTATCAAGGATTGGACCTGTTGCATATTAGTTGGCTTTGCCATCTAATTTAAGAATCCATAATGTTTTTCACATCTCTGTTTTAAAGAAGTATGTGCACGATGCTACTCATGTGCTAAATTGGAATGACATACAAGTGGAATATGAATGATATTTTCAGGTGGAACTGGACTGTATTCTCGACAAGAGGGAAATTATGCTTCGGAATCATACCATAGGGTAGGTAAAGGTGCAATGGAAGCACCTGAGACTCGATGAAGCTACCTGGGAAATAGAAAGTAACATGCGGACAACATATCCAGTTCTGTTCTAGGGAGGCTCTGACAAAGAATAAGAAAAATTGAGGACGATGTTGAGCTTAAATGGGGGTGTTTGTAACATACCCCTTTTGCTGAAAAAAACATTTTATGTTGGAAACATTATCTTAACTTTTATTGTAAAGTTTTATATTTGGACAAGTGTCCAAGGATGACTCTGATTGCACAATATGATTATTTAAATAAAAAAAATAGGAGACACTCACCCAAGGAGAGTTGTTGAAAGAGTGCTTAATGACCCACTAGGTGGAATGGAATCTAGGGTAGAAGGAAATGGACAAGTGGCAGCATCATGAGGCAAGTAACTAGCTATTGGTATGGGACAACTCCCTTGAATTGTGGCCATAGTGCCCTTAAAGATGGGGCTAGAGCTTGAGGCTCATTTATTAAAAACTGACCACTAAAGACCTAGGCAATATTTTTAAGAGCCATCGAATTTTGGACTGAGGTTCATCACTTTTCCTGACGAGGAAGCTTACCTTGTGGTTCTGTTGTATGCACACAAGATATTCGATGAGGGGAAGTCTAGGTTTTTGATCATGGTGTAAGTCTACCTTGCTTACTGCTGAGTGTAGAGATTGAGGTTTTTGGCGAGTCCCTACTGATTGCTGGTATGACAAAATTGAGTGCCTTGCTTCTACACAGAGTGCTTCTACCTGGTGGTTCAGTAAACAGGCTTGGGGGTCCAAAGGAGGCAAGTAGATTGGCTGCTTCTTCTGGAGAAGGTTGGGAGGAACAGGCCTCCTTGGGTGTTTGTCCACCCTATCTACAGTTACAGGTTCTACTTGTTATTTCAGCCACTAAGTAGTTAAATTATTTTCTATAATTGTTAATTTAGTACTCTTTAGCTAACTAATGATAATGCAGAAGCATAAGTGTGATTTTCTGATCTCTTTATGATTTATAGACTATTGAGAATATTTATGAATTGATTGAATAAATGCCCTCTTTGTATTTTTCCCCATACTGTTTTCTGTATCATACTCTAGTACATAGAAGGAGAATTAAGATAAATGAATGATAGGCAAAATGTCAAATGAATAAATAGATTAACATAGTTGTGTTTCCTTAATATTCCTCAGTTATATTCTGTAATATAAATTGTATATATGTCTAGACTCAAGAAATATAACAACATTTCATATTACAGGAATTATAATATCTTCTTTCACATTGTAATAGAAGTAAACATTTCATCTTTGTACAAAACCTAGGGTTTTCACTTTAGGTCATTTATTTCCTTACAGAAGACATATGATATGCATTCTATTATCATTATTTTCAAACAATATAGTGTTAAAATTTCAATTTATTTCTTTCTTCAACATTCATGAAAAATGATAGCTGTAAAATAAACATTACTAATTAAATAGAATTGCTACCAAGTACGTATATCTTTAAATAGATTCTTATCAATTGCAAACAACAGCATTGCTATATAGTACTCAGTATTCATATCTTTTATTTTGATTTAATTATCAAACTATAGTTATAAATTCCAAACATTTCTTTTGTAGAATAAAAACACTAAGGTTCCAACCCTAGCTTCTTCATCAAAACATTTAGAATTTCTACAACACTTATCAAACCAAATAATTAAAAACAGAGTTCAAACTTTTTGAAAAACATTTTCTTACATAATGAACTTCAGGTTCGAAACTCTTGGAAGAATCAAAATCATCTTAGGTTCAAGATAGGCCCATATCATCTCTATGGCCGAACCCTTACATTCGAAATATTAACTCTGATATTATCAGGTTTCAAATAAGATTAAGGATACATGTTCAACATCGTAAAATACAGTCACAAAAACAATTATCCTATACATTGCTTAAACTAAAACAAAGGAATATCTTAGCATCAACATCAAACAGTGGTATTACTTTCCTATTGTAAACCTTATCTGCAATGAAACCATATAGATACATGAAACTAGGTCACTATTTTCAAGTTCAACCTCTCGAAATTTCCAAAGTCACCTCCTGAACCGAATAGGTTAGGGTTTCATGGTTTCAAAACAAAACATTGAGTTTTGGCTCTCGACCATTACCAAAAACGACAAACATTGACATCAATTAACACAGAGCATTGTTTTCAGGTATGGCATAAAAACCATAGGCCGAACCCTTCATCATTATCCAATAGTCAAGGGTTAAAGTCCTGATAAACAAGTAATACATTTCGACATACAGTAAAAACTGTAGAATACATCATAAGGGTAGGTCGAGGATTCCATCCTCCCTACGCATGCTTCACAGCATGTAAACTTTACAACAGCGACCACATCTTCAGAAATCGAAAGCTCCGGCCAAACCAAACACAACTAACAGTTGCCAGGAGAAACCATAGGGGGAAACCACCAAGAATTACCATTACATGCAGTAGTTTCCCACTTTAGTTTGAGCTTAGTGTAGTGCCCCTAGACTACTGTAGACATTGAGGGCACTTGCTTAGTGACCCGACTGTTTGAAACGTTAATAAAATAATCCTTTGATTTTATTTTGAGTATATTTATGATTACGATTGATTGTAAATCAATAAAATAATGATTTATGTTTGTGAGAAATATGTGTATCAACAGGTGAAACGGTTCACCGAAGGACACACAAAGGAATATGAAGGGTCGTAGAGTACGGGTAAATCACACACAGGGGGAGCGACGACGATGTCGACTTCCGACAAGAATACCACGCATGAGCAGATAAGCACTGATCCGCTTGCTCAAGAGGAATGTGTGAGGGCGTACGAGGTAGGCCACGGCGGAGCTGGTCACGTACGAGTTGAGGGGCGCGCAGTGAGAACGGACTCACTCCTCAACGCCATTAGTCCCTAGATAGCATGTAGACGGAGGATGGATGGTAACGATTCCTAAAATCCCTACAAGAGTTCCCGCAAGTCAAAACGGAAAGATGGTGGCAGAAGGGCCCAACGATGCGGTACCCTGTCGAGAAATGAAAGAATGGACGCAAGGACCCAACGATGCGGTACCATGCCAAGGAATGGAAACCATGGATGACTGGACCCGACGGAGTGGTGCCATGTCAGAGAATTAAAGTTAAGGAACCAGGAGCCCAACGGCGCGGCACCATGATCCTAGTGAGTTTGATTGTTAAATTAAACTGCATAAAAACTTAGGAGAATAACTCTAGATTATTATTTAGCAAATGCAAAAAAAAAAAAAAATAGTTTAGACATTTGCACATGAATAGTTGTTTTTGTTGAGCATTTAAAATAATAGAAATCATTATTTAGGAGCAAAATAGAAGCCTCAGATTAGACACCTAGTCAACTAAAAGATAGGAGTTGATTAAAATATCTGGGGGACAAACTAGAGCAAACTTAGGGATGTAGGTGCACTTCCCAGAGAAACTGACACTTGGATGGGTGAGTGTTTTAATTAAATAATTAATTAAAAATATTTAATTATGCATGAAGCGACATGTGTCGCAGGAGATTTTCCTTTATAAGGAAGGCTTAGGGAATGGGTAAAGGGCCCAGAATTTGGACGATTGTCGTAATTTTTGAATGCCTGAAAGACTTGCTGCTATCTAAGGGTTTGGACAAGAAATCCTGGTGGGAAGGGAAACCCAAGCTGGATTTCTGAAAAACGTGTGTGAGCTCTACGACCCAAAGCTCGGGGGAGGCCATGCGACTGAAAGCATGAGCCTATGGTTGGGTGGCGGAGCTAACGGTTGCTTCGCCTATGGTTAAACGAGCTTTGCTGGTTATGGTTATGGTTTGTTTTAATTTGCTAGTTTATTCATTTATTTAGTTTATTTATCCAATTGTTATGCTTTCTAATCTCTTTTGTATCAAGTGGTTGAGTTTCAGGTTAAACAGGAAGGACCCTAGAGGAAGGGCCCTACACTTAGAACCTTGTAAGTGAAAGCACCTACCAATAATACAAAGGTTGGTTAAACTTAAGTTCCAAGCTTAGAACAATACAGACAATTGCACATATATGAAAATTTCAGAAGAGACATTACCTTTACATTTAATCAAAGGTTGAAACCAACAGCTTCTGCAACCGGCTTGAAACCCAGAGTCACATACAACTCGTTGATGAATGCAGCTTTTACATCCACAGTAAATGGCTCAACTATTAAACCCTGAAAACTACCAACCCTTCTCTACAGGTCGTGATTTTGAACTTGAGGAAGGAGTCCTCAAGAACCAGTTTAAAAATCCAAGCACCACTACAACCAACGTGATGTTTCCTGAGCCATTCAAATACCAAAACTGCAGTGAACTTCCACACCAAAGCTCAACTCTTATCATGTAGCAAGTAAGAGTAATGTATCTCTCAGGTCGTAGTATCGAATCCGGGGAGGATCTCTAACAGAACCAGTTAACGAAACCCTACAAGCCCGCAGGCCGGTTGGCCTCTCCACTACACCACTATCTACACAATGAAAACCTAAGTCATGGATTTGTAATACAAAACCCCATGCAGTTAATGCAACACCTTAACCAATAAAGTCTTCACATGAAGGACCTCCAAATAGGATGCCAGTTAGACATTCCACTATATACCACTCTTTAATGCAATTTAAGAATCATAGCTACGAAAGTACGTGGAATGCTTGTCAACGAGTTTATGCATTGAGTTTAGTACTCAAACCTTCTATATAGTCATTTCCTAGGTTATAGCTTATATCTATATTATCATATGATTCTTGAGTCTTGATTATGCCAAGTTATTACGCACGACTTGACCTTTCAATAGCTTAGGGTAAGGTCTAATCATGCATTGCACTAAAACTTATCACCATAATATCATATCTAGTTGAACTATGATTAGAACAAAAAATTACGTTACATATTATAAATCAACTTTTATCAAACCCTAGGTATGGCATAAGGATTATTTCATAAACCAATGTTAGGTTACAATGTCCTTGTACCCTAGATATTATTTTACCAATGGTTTGTAATAAGAGTGAACATCACAATATTTAGAAGTATTACAATACTCATTACAAAGTGGAAGAACTCTAAGATATAGGGTTACAAAATATGTCAATATATCGTTAGTAATATCTTATCATGGAATAGATATTGCATAGGACAAAATAGGAGAAAGTATTTAAAATACATTAGAATCAATATGAACGTAGATATGATCTTATCTTTATAAATTATTAAACACCTGAATATTTAAGCTAATGCTAAGCATTTCAAGGTGAAATACACATTACATATACAGTGAAAAAGGGATGTAACCCCATATAAACAACAAAATGCAGTTATAGCTAAAGAGCAACTGATTTAGATCTCACCCTGACTTTCTTTCTAGCAATCTTTTTCTCTTTTTAAAACTTGGAAACTAACTGCCGACATCTAGGACTTCCGCATTTCAGTTTTGAAATGATAACTTTCTCTTACCTGTGATCTGCAAAAGAATAATTCAAATGCTTTAGCGTAATTGCTAAGTAAGCCTCGAGGTGCCATAGGGCCCCTTCATCATCAAAAGAAGAATAACCAGTTAGAACACTTAGACAACAGTAAATCAATGTATAGAGCATCGGCGGTAAGACATAAGCAGTTTAGGTTGCATAACCGAGGCATGAAAATAGTCAACAGTATCCTAATGCAGATATAGCTACTTTTCACACACAACATAAAACAATACATACGTATGATTATAATAAACATTTATCTCAGCATGTCAATATAGAAGCATTTAATATGATTTCTGCACAGCAAAGTAAGCATTTAATGCTACATTGAAAATTTTTAAATTTTGTGAATTTTCGAGATGTTACATGTGGTATGAGAGCGCGATTTCAAACTCTAGGCCTGAAATAGGCTCATGCACGCAAAACATAAAACTTAGTTACTGACTTTTATTTAATTTTATTTCTGTACAGAACAGCTTGATATTTAATTTGCAGGTATGGATATACCGAAGGAATCAGCAGAGGACAGATCTCCTCATAATGAGCATAATAACAACGTACATAATAATGGTAATGAAGGATTTTACATAGAGTTAAATAATCAATCTTCTAAACTACTATGTACTGTAAAGACTTAAAATCTGAAATAAGAACTGTTAAAGAAGAGAATGAACGAATTTGAAGGCACAAGAAGAGTTAAATCAGATTTTAATGGCAAACTACCAAAATGAGGAAAGAGGAACGAAAGCAGAAGTAAATTCTGATTTTGGTACAATGTCTCACAAACATAAAAGCAAGAAAGCAAAGAATGGTAAAAGTATAGTTACTCTTCATCTGAATATGATCGAAGTAACTATAATTCTGATCAGGACAACAGTGACAGTGATTGTTGTTCTAAGAAGAGGAAGCATAAGTAACATGAACAAATTACAGGAGAGTTTAAAAAGATTAAGCCACCAACCTTTAATGGCGAAAATGAAAAGGGTGAGACAGCTGAAGCATAGCTGTCTGGCATGAAGAAATACTTTCATATTTATGATTACTCTTCTCAGTTAAAAGCTAAGATGGCTATTTACAATCTGACCATAAAAACAGATATTTGGTGGAAGGATCTTAAAAGAATTAAGAGTATTAAAGAAAGAGACATAACTTGGAGTATGTTTAAAAATTTATTTAAGAAAAAGTTATTGTCGGAGCAGTACTATGAAGATAAATCAAAGGAATTTTATGATTTAAAATTGGGTACTATGAGTATGAAGGAGTTGTGCAGCAAGTTCCTGAGTTTGTTGAGGTATGTACCCTACATGGTCGAAGAGAATCCTTAGGTACAAAGGTTTCTAAGTTGTCTACCTTTCAACATAAAAGATAGGATCGAATATGATAACCCTTCCACTTTGGAAGAGGCTATGAGGAAAGCTAATTTATATTTTGAGCAAAACAAAAAAAGAGAAGGATTATATGGCTAGAGAAGTAATAAGTCTAATCATTTTGAGCATAAAAAGAAAAGTTTTAATCATAATTCTAGAAATTTTAAGAAAATATTTAATAACAGAAATTTTTCAAATAATAATTACAAAGGTAATGCACCACATAATTTTACTATTGCAAGGAATGTGCTTAATAATAATAACAACAACAATAATAACAACACCAGATATGCTGAACAGAAAGCACCTTTGAAGTGTTATGATTGCGGTGGACCCCATACCAGAGCTCAATGCCCACACAACAGAAAGACAGTCAGCAACATTCACACTATACAAGCAGAGCCTATAGGTGGTGATGTAGCAAGAAAATTGCCTAGGATAAATGTAGCGCTGGAAAATCATCAAGCAGACCATCAAACGTCTATGGTCGAAATCGAAGGTATGATACAAAGAAAATATATTTCCATTGTAATAGATCCAGGTGCAAGTTTGAGTTACATTTCACCTGATTTAGTGAAAAGTTGCAAGTTAAAGGTAGAAAAATTTGATAATTCTTGGTTAGTTCAGTTAGGAACAGGCACTAAAAGAAAGGTTACAGAATTTGTGAAAAGTTGTGATGTACTTATGAGTCAGCTGAAAACGCAAGTTAATCTGAATGTTTTACCCTTAGGGTCATATGACTTGTTGATTGGCATGGACTGGCTTAAACAACATAGAGGAGTACTTAATTGTTATGAGAAACCTTTTACTTGTTTGAATAATGAAGGTAATACAGAAGGGTGATTCCACGAAGGTGGTTCACAATTTTTGGTGGATTGAAGCTAAAAAAAAAGAAATTTGAACCCTAGATCGAGATCTTTTCAATCCCTCGATCAAGGTTTTAAAAGTTCGATCGAGGGTTTTAAAATCTTGATCGATGGTTTTAAAATACCTCGATCAAGGGTTTTAAAAGACCTTGATCGAGGGTTGAAACAAGAGCTCGATCTAGATTTTGAAAAGCTCGCAAAAGCTCGATCTAGCTTTTGAAAAACATAAAAAGGCTCATTTTAGACCCTCGATCGAGCAAATACCTCGATCGAGGGTTTTAAAATACCTCGATCGAGGTCTTGTTAAACCCTCGATCGAGGTGTTGTTAAACCCTCGACCAAGGTATTTTAAATACCTCGATCAAGCAAATAGCTCAATCGAGGGCTTCAAAAATAGGCCAAGAGCCCTTTTCACTGCAGAATGAAAGTTTTGTCTGCCTTCCATAGAGTTCAACCATGTCATTAAATGCTCATTAATGAGCGGACTTGATACCATTGGATTCGTCAACGAATCCTCTATCCAGATACATAAAATTTACAAATTTTTATCTTCATATGTATTTTGTTTTTAAATTTTTACTAAAACTTGCCCTAAAAAACCATGCCGACAACTTCGATTAAGCTCAAAGATAAATCCACAACATTCAAAATACACATCCAAAAAATTTGAAAAAATACACAAGCCCTAGATAAACGTGTCCTTTTTAAAATCGTATTTTTACTTTTGCAAATTATGTAAAAAATCAAAAGATTTCGTGCACACACACACATGTGTGAAAAATGCGACTTAAATATTCATTGGTCAGTTTCAAAAAATAATAATAAATATAATTTTTCGAGAAAAATTAAAAGAAAGATATGTAAGCCCCAGTGTATTCTGTCTAGATCATGTTCACATATTTTATTTTTTAAAATTATTACTTTAACATTAAATTATTGTGCACACACACAAACTACTTGTTAATTGCTCTTCAAATTTTTAAGTACATATGTTTCATTAAATGAAAATTCGACACGATATATGACATTGGTATATTTTGAAAAAAATATCATTGGAAATCCAACATTATTCTCTACATTTCGTTTTTCAATTGCATGTCAAAATTCATGGGGCAAGTATGAGTTTCGAGGACTTCAATTTAATACATGGGTAAAATTTCAGTTTTTCACCGTCATATTTGGCCAAAAAGAGCTACCCATCTTCATGGAATCACCCAGAAATGGTAAAAGGAATTCCTAGGAAAACATCTGTAAGACAAATTTCTGCTGTACAAGTAAAGAGAGTTGTAAGAAAGGGCTGTAAAGTGTTTGCTGTGAATGTTATTAATGACAAATATTCATCTAAAGAAGATAAGTTAAAACTGGAGGATATACCCATCCTTAGGGAATTTTCTGACGTATTCCCGGAAGAAATTCCAAGATTACCTTCGAAAAGGGAACTTGATTTCACCATTGAGTTAGTACCGAGTGCGGTACCAAACTCAAAGGCTCCCTACAGAATGAATATTCTGGAGTTAAATGAACTAAAATCTCAACTGAAAGAATTAGTAGATAAAAACTACATAAGGCCTAGTGTGTCTCCTTAGAGAGCACCAGTTATATTTGTTAAAAAGAAGGACGGTACCATGCGACTATGCATAGATTACCGTCAACTTAATAAAATGACAATTAAAAATCGATATCCCTTGCCCCGCATTGACGATCTATTCGATCAGGTATGCGGAGCAGAGATATTCACTAAAATTGATTTAAGGTCTGGATATCATCAAGTTAGAATAAAGGATGAAGACATATTCAAAACTTCTTTCAGAACGCATTATGGGCACTACGAGTTCGTAGTTATGCCTTTTGGGCTAATTGACACACTGGTAGTGTTCATGTGCTTAATGAATAATGTTCTGCATAAATACTTAGATAAGTTTGTAATCATGTTTATTGATGATATTCTAATCTATTACAAAACTAAAGAAGAGCACGACGAACATTTAAGAATAATTCTGCAAGTGTTAAGAGAACATCAACTTTATGCTAAGTTTAGTAAATGTGACTTTTATAAAGATAAAATACAGTACTTAGGTCACATAATCTCTAAAGACAGAATTTCTATCGACCCAGATAAAATACGAGCAATTAATGAGTGGCCTGTCCCTAAAGATGTAACTGATGTACATTCATTTATGGGAATAATAGGTTACTACAGAAATTTTATTGAAGGATTCTCTAGAATTGTGAATCCCATAACTTCTTTTTAGAAGAAAGGGAAGAAATTCGTCTGGGATCAAAAATGCGAAGAAAGTTTTAAGAAGCTAAAAGAGTTATTAACAACAACACCTATATTAAAAATTGGTGATCCTAATAAGGACTTCGTTGTATGCACTGATGCATGTAATGAAGGACTTGGAGGGGTCTTAACTCAAGAAGGTCATGCTATTGCTTTTGAGTCTAGAAAGTTAAAAATCCACGAAAATAATTACACAACTTACGATCTAGAGCTGGAAACCGTGATACATGCACTAAATATGTGACGCCATCACTTGATTGGAAGAGAGTTTATACTAATGATAGATAATAAGGGTTTAAAATACTTGTTGGATCAAACAAATCTTAACGCAAGGAAAGCTAGGTGGCTATCTTTCATTAGAGAGTATGATTTCAAAATTCAACACATAAAAGGTAAAGAAAACAAAGTTGCTAATGCCTTGAGCAGAAATGCCAAATTAAGTTTGTGGCAACAATCAACACATTTAAGACAGATCTGGAAAATCAGATCGAAGAAGGAATTAAGCAAGATAAAAATTATCAAAAATTGCATGATAAGGTTGCGGCAAATTTATCTAAGAATTTAATAATAGATTATAGCATTAATGAAAAGGGATTAATTACTTCTGAAAATAGAATTTAGGTACCTAATGTGTCAACAGTTAAATTGTTGATTTTGGATGAAGTGCATAAAAGTCCTTATTCGGGACATCTTGGTTATCAGAAAATGATAACTATGCTAAGGAAGGATTATTTTTGGCCCAACATAAAAAATGAAGTGGCTAAGTACATAGCTATATGTTTTGAATGTCAAATCATTAAGGATGAACATCAACATCCAGCTGGCCTATTGCGGCCATTGCCAATTCCGGAATAGAAGTGGGAGATTATAAATATTGATTTTATTACAGATTTACCTAAGAATCATAAACAAAATGAGTCCATAGGGGTGGTTGTGGATAAACTTAGTAAATCTGCTAATTTTATTCTTGTTAAGACAACTTTCAAAGCTACTAACATTGCAAATGTGTTTATGAAGCAAATATTTCGCTTACACGGAATTCCAAAGGTAATTATTTCTGATCGAGACTCCAAGTTTACTGGAAATTTCTGGACAGCATTGTTTAAGGGTTTAAATACTAAATTAAATTTCAGTACTGCTTTCCATCCACAAACTGACGGACAGACTGAAAGGGTTAATCAGATTTTAGAAGACATGTTAAGAATGTATGTTAAAGATCAACCAACTAAGTGGAAAGATTATTTGCATTTAGCTGAATTTGCATACAATAATCATTATCAAGCATCTGCTAGACATAGCCCATTTGAGATTTTATATGAAGAAAATGTTGTACTCCTATTTCTTGGAATAACCCTGTGGACAGATTAATGTTAGGACCAAATTTGTTAAAAGAGATGGAGCTAACCGTGAAACAGGTACAAGGCAACTTAAAAGTTTCACAAGATAGACAAAAAAGTTATGCAGATATGAAACGCACCGAAAGAGAATTTCAAGTGAGAGATCATCTTTTTGTAAAGGTAAAACCTAAGAAAAGTTCTTTAAAGCTTGGGAGTTGTGCTAAACTAGCATCAAGGTATTGTGGACCATTTGACGTCCTATCAAGGATTGGACCTGTTGCATATCAGTTGGCTTTTCCATCTAATTTAAGAATCCATAATGTTTTTCACATCTCTGTTTTAAAGAAGTATGCGCATGATGCTACTCATGTGCTGAATTGGAATGACATACAGGTCGAATCCGAAGGAGATTTTCAGGTGGAACTGGACTGTATTCTCAACAGGAGGGAAATTATGCTCCGGAATCGTACCATAGGGCAAGTAAAGGTGCAATGGAAGCACCTGAGCCCTGATGAAGCTACCTGGGAACTAGAAAGTAACATGCGGGAAGCATATCCAGTTCTATTCCAGGGAGACTCTGACAAAGAATAAGCAACATCGAGGACAATGTTAAGCTTAAGTGGGGGTGTTTGTAACATACCCCTTTTGTTGAAAAAAACATTTTATGTTGGAAACATTATCTTAACTTTTATTGTAAAGTTTTATATTTGGACAAGTGTCCAAGGATGACTGTAATTGCACAATATTATTATTTAAATAAATAAAATAGGAGACACTCACCCAAGGAGAGTTGTTGAAAGAGTGTTTACTGACCTACTAGGTGGAATAGAATCTGGGGTAAAAGGAAATGGACAAGTGGCAGCATCATGAGGCAAGTAACTAGCTATTGGTATGGGACAACTCCCTTGAATTGTGGTCATAGTGCCCTTAAATATGGGACTAGAGATTGAGGCTCATTTATTGAAAACTGACCACTAAAGACCTAGGCAATCTTTTTAAGGGCCACTGAATTTTGGACTGAGGCTCATCACTTTTCCTGACGAGGAAACTTACCTTGTGGTTCTGATGTATGCACACAAGAGATTTGATGAGGGGAAGTCTAGGTTTTTTATCATGGTGTAAGTTTTCCTTGCTTATTGCTGAGTGAAGAGTTTCTACTGTTGAATGCAAAGATTGAGGTTTTTGGCAAGTCCCTATTGATTGATGGTATTACAAAATTGAGTGCCTTGCTTCTACACAGAGTTATACTACCTGGTGGTTCAGTAAACAGGATCGGGGATCCAAAGGAGGCAAGTAGATTGGTTGGTTGTTCTGGAGAAGCTTGGGAGGAATAGGCCTCCTTGGGTGTTTGTCCACCCTATCTACAGTTACAGGTTCTACTTGTTATTTCAGCCACTAAGTAGTTAAATTATTTTCTGTAATTGTTAATTTAGTACTCTTTAGCTAACTAATGATAATGCAGAAGTATAAGTGTGATTTTTTTACTTGTTTTTTATTTATAGACTGTTGAAAATATTTATGAATTGATTGAATAAATACCCTCTCTATATTTTTCCCCATACTATTTTCTGTATCGTACTCTAGTACAGAGAAGGAGAATTAAGATAGATGAATGATAGGTAGAATGTCAAATGAATGAATAGACTAACAGAGTTATGTTTCCTTAATATTCCTTATCAGTTATATTCTGTAATATAAATTGTATATATGTCTAGACTCAAGAAATATAACAACATTTCATAATACAGGCATTATAATATCTTCTTTTACATGGTAATAGAAGTAAACATTTCATCTCTATACAAAACCTAGGGTTTTCACTTTAGGTCATTTATTTCCTTACAGAAGACATATGATATGCATTCTCTTATCATTCTTTTCAAACAATATATTGTTAAAATTTTATTTTATTTCTTTCTTCAACATTCATGAAATATGATAGCTGCAAAATAAACATTACTAATTAAACATAATTGCTACCAAGTACGTATATCTTTAAATAGATTCTTATCAATTGCAAACAATAGCATTGCTGTATAGTACTCAGTATTCGTATCTTTTATTTTGAGTTAATTATCAAACTACAGTTATAAATTCAAAACATTTCTTTTGTGGAATAAAAACCCTAAGGTTCCAACCCTAGCTTCTTCATCATAACATTTAGAATTTCTACAACACTTATCAAACAAAATAATTAAAAACAGAGTTCGACCTTTTTGAAAAAAAAATTCTTACATAATGAACTTTAGGTTCAAAGCTCTTGGAAGAATCAAAATCATCTTAGGTTCGAGACAGGCCCATATCAACTCTTTGGCCGAACCCTTACATTCAAAATATTAACTCAGATATTATCAGGTTTCAAATAAGATTAAGGATACATGTTCAACATCGTAAAATACAGTCACAAAAACAATTATCCTATACATTGCTTAAACTAAAAAAAAGGAACATCTCGGCATCAACATCAAACAGTGTTATTACTTTCCTATTGTAAACCTTATCTGCAATGAAACCATATAGATACATGAAACTAGGTTACTATTTTCAAGTTTAACCTCTCAAAATTTCCAAAGTCACCTCCTAAAACGAATAGGTTAGGTTTTCAAGGTTTCAAAACAAAACATTGAGTTTTGGATCTCGGCCATTACCAAAAATGACAAACATTGACATCAATCAACACAGAGCATTGCTTTTAGACACGGTATAAAAACCATAGGCCGAACCCTTCATCATTATCTAGTAGTCAAGGGTTAAAGCCCTGATAAACAAGTTAGACATTTCAACATACAGTAAAAACTATAGAATACATCATAAGGGTAGGTCGAGGATTCCATCCTCCTTACGCATGCTTCACAACATGTAAACTTTACAACAGCGACAACATCTTTAGAAATTGAAAGCTCCAGCCAAACCAAACACAACCAACAGTTGCCAGGAGAAACCACAGGGGGAACCACCGAGACTTACCATTACATGCAGTAGTTTCCCACTTTAGCTTGAGCATAGAACCCTGTAAGTGAAAGCACCTACCAATAATATAAAGGGTGGTTAAACTTAAGTGCCAAGCTTAAAACAATATAGACGATTGCACATATACGAAAATTTCACAAGAGACATTACCTTTACATTAAATCAAAGGTTGAAACCAATAGCTTCTGCAACTGGCTTGAAACCTAAAGTCACATACAACTCGTTGATGAATGCATCTTTTACATCCACAGTAATTGGCTCGACTATTAAACCCTAAAAACTACCAACCCTTCTCTACAGGTCATGATTTTGAACTTGAGGAAGGAGTCCTCAAGAACCAGTTTCAAAAGCCAAGCACCACTACAAACAGCGGGATGTTTCCTGAGCCATTCAAATACCAAAATTGCAATGAACTTCCACACCAGAGCTCGGCTCTTATCATGTAGCGAGTAACAGTAATGTATCTCTCAGGTCGTAGTATCGAATCTGGGGAGGAGCTCTAACAAAACCAGTTAACGAAACCCTACAAACCCGCAAGACAGTCGGCCTCTCCACTATACCACTATCTACACAATGAAAACCTAAGTCAAGGATTCGTAATACAAAACCCCATGCAGTTAATGCAACACCTTAACCAAGAAAGTCTTGACGTGAAGGACCTCCACATAGGATGCCAGTTAGACATTCCACTACACCACTCTTTAATGCACTTTAAGAATCATAGCTACCAAAGTATGTGGAATCCCTGTTAATGAGTTTATGCATTGAATTTAGTACTCAAACCTTCTATATAGTCATTTCCTAGGTTATAGCTTATATCTATATTATCATATGATTCTTGAGTCTTGATTATGACAAGTTATTACGCACGACTTGACCTTTCAATAGCTGAGGGTAAGGTCAGATCATGCATTGCACTAAAATGTATCACCATAATATCATATAGTTGAACTATGATTAGAACCAAAAATTACATTACATATTATAAATCAACTTTTATCAAACCCTAGGTATGGCATAAGGATTATTTCATAAACCAATGTTAGGTTACAATGTCCTTGTACCCTAGATATTATTTTACCAATGGTTTGTAATAAGAGTGAACATCGCAATATTTAGAAGTATTACAATACTCATTACAAAGTGGGAGAACTCTAAGATATAGGGTTACAAAGTATGTCAATATATCCTTAGTAATATCTTATCATGGAATAGATATTGCATAGGACAAAATAGGAGAAAGTATTTAAAATACATTAGAATCAATATGAACTTAGATATGATCTTATCTTTATAAATTATTAAACACCTGAATACTTAAGCTAACGCTAAGCATTTCAAAGTGAAATACACGTTACATATAGGGTGAAAAAGGATGTAACCCAATATAAGCAACATAATGCAGTTATAGCTAAAGAGCAACTAATTTAGATATCAACCTGACTTTCTTTCTAGCAATCTTTTTCTCTTTTTAAAAAGTTGGAAACTAACTGACGACATTTAGGACTTCCACATTTCGGTTTTGAAATGATAACTTTCTCTTACCTGTGATCTGCGAAAGAACGATTCAAATGCTTTAGCATAAATGCTAAGTAAGCCTCGGGGTGCCATAGGGCCCCTTCATCATCAAAAGAAGAATAACCAGTTAGCATACTTAGACAACAGTAAATCAATGTATAGAGCATCAGCAGTAAGACATAAGCAGTTTGGGATGCATAACTGAGGCATGAAAATAGTCAATAGTATCCTAATGCAGATATAGCTACTTTTCACACACAACATAAAACAATACATATGTATGATTGTTATAAACATTTATCTCAGCACGTCAGTATAGAAGCATTTAATATGATTTCTACACAGCAAAGTAAGCATCTAATGCTACATCAAAAAATTTTAAATTTTGTGAATTTTCAGGATGTTACAACAATGGCAATTTTTTTCCAAGACTTATAAAGCATCAATTGTAAGATTTTTGCAATAGCACCTTGTGAGGCATCATTATTCTTCAACTTGGGCCATTCTTTCATAGATCTCTTGCGGCTAGACCACAACCCAAAGGCAATTTTTGTGTAAGACTTTTAAATCATCACTTCTAGGCCCTCCTGATTATTGCTCATGTTACATCTCTTACACAATTTTAGATCATGCATGTGCTTGACAATATGCTTAAGGTAATACTATTTTTTCTGTGTAGTGGTATTTATTTTATTAACAAATACAATTAACAACATTCCATTTACAACACTATTAACAACATTCCATTTACAGCATATACAATCATATAGAACCTTATAACATGAAGTACAAACTCACCCTTCAAATATTTATGAATTACATATACAATGACAATATTCTCTCTCACCATTTAGAGCCTTATTATTTACAATGTTATTATACAATCATCAGTTACAAAATTACTAAGGACTTTTTGAGAAATGCATCATATATTACTTCATTACTTACTAAAATAGTTATATTATGCAACAAAGAGTTACATCAAGCAGGGAACAACATGCTTATTAGGAAATTATTGTCGTAAAATCCAAAAATGATAACATATGAGCCTGTTCCCTAATAAATAGAAAGTCAACATTCTTGCTGAAAGAACTCAACTTAGCTTTTACAAGAAAAGCTAATTTTCTAATTCTTCCTTTGAGAGTCACAAATCTTAGAAGTTAAGAGGGGAGGGTTCCAAATGAAAAGTAGTGTGACAACCAGATGTCCAAAGAAAGTGAATATTAGACAATTGAACTCTGCACCATAAGAATTTACAATTGTTCCTAATTATTAAGCTATTTCCAAATAGAGGAACATTCTAAGAACATGAAGTAGAGAAAAAATAGCTTAAATTCAATTTGAAACCATGCCCAAAAAGTCTTAGTGATGCTGAGCATCCATCAAACCCACCATGAGCTTCTAGAACATGAATGATAATGCTTGCAATTTTCTTGGTTTTAACTTAGTGTAGACACTAATTTTGGTTAAAAAACTCGATACATGCGGGTGTCAGATAACCAATAGTAATTTAATACTACTAAACATGAGCATGTCAAGTGTAACCCAAGTGGTGCACTATATTTCTGTGCATGGAATTTATTTGTAAAGATTGTATCTCTATATAGCTAGTTCAAATTAGGAGGGATGGAGGCAGTGATGTCCAGAAGAGCATATGGAGATGATATGCTTAAAGGAGCATTTGCATCCCAGAGAGGAAAGAGAAAAGGTTTGATGCCTTTGTTTTTCCTGTGTTTGGATATAATCTCTATGTGTAATCGGGTCAACCATCCAAGTGTATGTTGAATGGAGCGTAAGGTTGTATCCTCGATTGAGTTATTTGCACCTTTGTCTCGAGTATTTGGGGAACCCTGCCATAGGCAGAGACTATATGTTCCATGTTTGTGTATTAGTTAATATAGATATTTCATTTTTTCTAAAGATACATAAGAGTTAGGTTAAAATAAGTATTTATAAATTATTTTTTGAAAAATGATGTTCACTTTTAATTAGATGAGAGGGCTTGAAGTGAGAATTTTTATCATTGTCACCTGGTTAAAAAATTAAGAAAAATACAAAAATTACTTACCTTTATCGTAAACTTTATATTAACTTTATCTGCATGACTTTGTCAGATGAACATTAAGAAAAATAGGTTTGTATTTAATATAGTGGTTGACCAATCAAACTAGGGCAGGCCAGGATCATTGGCATATTGCCACGAACAAATAGGCATTAATACCATGCAACACATGTTCATCTTCTAAGCTGCCAAGCGTAATTTTCCTTTGCCAGTTGTGGTTTTGGTTGTATTGCACCCTGCAGTTATGGCTATTGTGAAAAGGGGAACCCCGATATGCTATGTCATCTTTGTGTATGCATTAATTTTCGAGGTAATATGGACGTTTTCCATGAATTTTTCCGTAGCAGCTACATTTTCCTCTTAATTTTGAAGGATTTTGAATCTTATTTTGTTAAAATTTCGCTTAAGAATTGGTGGTATTTTCTTAAATTCGAATTTTTTTGTGATTTTATTACTATTTAAAAACTCCATCAATGAATTTGAAGTTTGTTTTGATGAAATATTTGTATGGTTTTAAACCCACAATATTGTAGTGAAATTCATCCCCAAATACTTCCTAACTGTTGATTTGTAACTAGTTGCTACTTACCATGGCTGCAGGAAAACTATCAATGACTCAATGGTATTAGGAATTTGGTGTACATAAGAAAATAATACCATGTCTGCTCCTGAGGTCATAATGGAAAACATAATTATATATTTAATGTGAGAATCAATCTTAGAGTTGAAATATCATTTGTTATTATTACCAATTCTGATTTTACAAGATCTATCTCTTATTCTTTACCAGTGAAAATGTTGAAATACTTTTTCATTTTGTAATTGAGTCAAATTTTTCTTGCATCATAACTACTTATTTTTTGAATCCTTCTATGAACGAAATCCCCCTTATTCAGGTTTTATGGCTTGAATCAACGCCAGTAGCTTAGTGAAGCAAAATCTTGGTATACTCTTACACAGTGATAAATATCCTTACATCTATTTCCTCGAATTTCTCTTGTACATGGCTCCAAAATATAATATATATATGGATGTTACATTTTCAAATAGATTATTATTTCTCTCAAAGAAGATGAATTAGTTATGTTTTTTTTTTATTCATTGCTTTGTAAAGAAATGAGATTTCCTTTTCTCTCCTTTCTTTTATATGTTTGCAGAGGACTTAATGGGTTGCATGTTTGGAATCTTGGATTGTGTGCTTTTTATTTTTCTTATATGGAGGGAAGGTTTCACGGACTCTTAACCAAAAAATCCTCTTGAATTATCTTCGAGAGGAAAGAGCCGAATAGGGTTTTTACATACCCAGATTCACTAATAAGACTAGTTTTTATTTACAGTCTTGGATTTTGTAATTTTGTTCACTAAAACTTGATATAAACACAAAGTTTTATTTTAATTTTTTGTTAATATTTTAAATTAGATTTGGGGGCTTACATAAATCTGCTATTTATAAGGCTATTTTTTATGGGTCATCTTGGATTTTGTAATTTTGTTCACCAAAATTTGATATAACTAAAGAGTTATATTTTATATTTTTCTTAGTAGTTTAAATTAGATTTGGGGGCTTAGATAAATTTGCAGTATTATCATGGGAATGTTTATATGAGAACAAAGTTGTTACTGTATCTCATTCCAGATCTTGCTAGAAGTTCTCACTCCTTGGCTTTCTTTCCAAACATTTCCATTAGGTCTATCAAAGTAGTTGTCAAAGATGAAGAAACTGTCCAGCAAGATTATGGATATACAGCATATAAAAATGTAGTTTTACAGCATAACCTTCAGCCAAACATAAAGCAAGAAGCCCTCAGTAGGAATTTTCTCTTTTAAGCGTGGGTCTTTTTATATTTTGTAAGGTATTTTTGTGGTTGGGTCAATTTACTAGGCTCTATACATATACTTTTAAGCTACGTTGTATGAAAATGTAAGGAATACTCAACTCTTGAGTCTCCTTGAACCCTGTTATCAAATGTTCTTTTTTTATTTGTATTAGTTTGTTGTAGGTGAGGCCACATATTTCACACCGATAACCATTTCAGTTTTTTTAGAAGTCAATAAAACAAAACTAAAGACTTTTTGTAGAACACTTTGACGCTTTTTGGTCTTTCCAGGCTCTGCAAAATGCATAACGTCTATCCACTAAAGGCTATACCCGAGTCTATGGTCTCCCATAGAGCCGATTATTCATAGTTAATTCAATACTACTTTTTATCTCGAAAAAACACAAAAACGTATCAATGGAGGCGTTATAGTCTTTGAGTTTGTTTCCTCTCTCTTTGGGCTGTTACCACCGATGGATGGGAAGCTTAAATGAGGAAAGTGAAGGGGGTGGATGTCTATATAAACCTCAAAATTATCCTACATAATAGATTGGTATGGGATGATTGCAGATTGGTATCTTTATTTTGTTTGGAAGGGGATGGATGGGGATACTCGGTAGTGGGTTCCTTCTCATTTCCCCTTGATTTTTTTATAGGGGAATACATAGAAGCTAAGTTATATTTGGACTATATGATTTTTAAAATGTTCCTTGTTTTATGAATGGATTTCATCTAGTTGCCAGATGTAGTTATTAGCCTTGTAGTTGTCACAAGTTCAATTCTTGAAAAGTTAATCTATTTAACACCTTAATCTGGGAAATTTCAGAATAAAGAAATTATGGAATAAATAAAAACAACTGAACATGTCAATGATATAAAGTTTTTTCCTCATGAGCTGTTCAGGGACCATATATAGTTTAACCGAAAGAAACAAAATCGATGAATAGGTCAAGGATATAAAATTTTTTCCTCATGAGTTGTTCAGGGACCATATATAGACCATATATAGTTTAACCAAAAGAGACAGAATCAATCCATTTAATAATTCTTTTTAGGTTTCTTTTTCAGTTGGTTTAAGTGGCAATTGCAGGGATTTCAAATAAATTTTAGTACCATTGGAAATTTTCGTAGTGGAATATGTCTCCACAGGCATAGCATAAGCATGTAGTGCATATGGGTTTGGAAACGACGAGTCATTGTTCTTCTCCTCGAGCAATTTGTTCAACTTCTTCTTGTTGGCACGAAGAATTGCCTTCGTATGGTATATTCATTGTTTTCCATTTGACATTTTACACAACAAGAACTTGATTACTGGTTAATGCTCGTTACCGTTACCGGAATTTCTACGTTGAAGTCCACAAATTTAATTAGAAATTGAAATTTTCTATGGTGATGTTCAATTGTTTATAATATATATTATATGTATACATATTGTAAATGCATTAACCAATTTGTAGGGTGAGAAATTAAACTTTTCTACCTTGATGTTTAATTGTTTATAATATATACTATATGTATACATATTGTATATGCATTAACCTGTATATAATGGATATAATTTATTTTTACGAATCCTCTCTGTAATAACAAGTAATAACAAAAGAGTCTTAGTCTTCCTTTTTTTGCTGGATGCATATATTAGCGTTTTATGTAGAATCTCATTATATAAATTCCTATCTTTCTATTTTTTAGGAAATGTTACCTTGTTCTGTCTACATAGAGAATATCTTTCCAACTATTTACCTTGTTCTGTCTACATAGAGAATATATGTCTAACTATTTCTCATCAACATTTACTTGTAGTAAAAAAGCTATAATCATAAGATAGCTTTTACCATCCTAACACATGTATATTCATTCATTACAATAAATTCAATATCTATCTTAACGATAAAGGAATTAATACTTAGAATAATGATAATGATTAATATATTGATAATGATTAATACTCATAATAATGATAATGATTGTGATAATCATTATGATAGACGATTTTATATCTTGAACTTTGACTTTTTGACTTTTAATTTTTGTTGTTTGGTTATTGCTTTGACTAGTTTGAATACATAATTAAATTTCCTTGTCACATTGATATATTTTATATTTATATATATATATATATATATATATATATATATATATACTTTTCACCATTTTATTTGATCACAATATAAAATGTTATTATTTATTTATTTTACTTTTCACCATTTTGTGTGACCAAAATATAAAATGTTTCAATAGTAAATATATGTGAATTGCAATAAATGATTAAATTAGGATTACGCTTCACCTACAAATAGATCTAGTTGATTTGAGAACTTAAATTTAAATTTAAGTATATATAAAAACAATATTTTGGGAAACCTTAGCGAGTATGAGTTATAAAATGTTTTCAAAACTCAGTATGTGTTGTGTTTTAATGTTTTCAAAATTACTATAATGACAAATGTGTCAAATAGATCTAGTTGATTTGAGAACTTAAATGTAAATTTAAGTATAGAAAAAAACAATATTTTGGGAAGCCTTAGCTAGTATGAGTTTTAAAATGTTTTAAAAACTAAGTATGTGTTGTGTTTTAATGTTTTCAAAATTACTATAATGACAAATGTGTCAAATAGATCTAGTTGATTTGAGAACTTAAATGTAAATTTAAGTATATAAAAAAACAATATTTTGGGAAGCCTTAGCGAGTATGAGTTTTAAAATGTTTTCAAAACTAAATATGTGTTGTGTTTTAATGTTTTCAAAATTACTATAATGACAAATGTGTCAATGAAGACCATTATAATTAAATTATATTGAAATTGTGAATCATTGTTTTACTTTATATAAGTGTATCTCTTTTAATATCCAAAGACAAAACTAAAAAATTTCAATATTTGTTTTACTTTGTATATGCGTATCTCTTTTAAAGAACATTAACAAATTGACATAAGATTTTTCAATATTAGTTTTATTCTGTACATATATTTATTTTAAGAGTATGAGACATAATTAATTTAAAGGGTTAGAAAAATAACAAATCAGCAAATCAAAATATAAATAACTAAAAAGGTAATTTAGTTTTTCATGAAAATACTAATAAATTAACAAATATATATCTTTCTATAATTAAAAGTAGGTGAATTAAGATGAATTTATTGTTTTCTTTACACGTTGAAATCTTGAGATAATTCAACAACTTAAAGTATTTATTTGATAGAGGTGGTGGTTCAAATCTAAATACATGTAATAAGAAATAATAATGAAAAATAGGTAAATTAAGATAAATTTATTGTTTTCTTTACACATTGAAATCTTGAGATAATTCAACAACTTAAAGTATTTATTTGACATAGGTGGTGGTTCAAATCTAAATACATATAATAAGAAATAATAATGATGTTGTTTCAAGATCATGAATAATTCTAAGGGCATCTAAATACATGTAATAAGAAATAATTATGGTGTTGTTTCAAGATCATGAATAATTCTAAGGGCATCATGAGGTTACATGAGCAAGGAAATGTCAAAATAAGGTCTTTCAAAAAGATTGAACAATTAATGGAGGTGAAAAGGGGTTTCCTTCTTTCCCTCCATTATTTTGTTTTTACATAGATAAGCTAGATAAATGGATCAATGCAACACTTACAATTAGGACATTGAGGCTAAGTAGAACTTCCTTTAGCATGTTGGTTAGAATGACAATAAATATTGACAAAATTAAGATAGTAATACTATTGAAAAAAAGAACTGCACAAGCAAACATCAATGGCAAATATGAGCTCCCATAGATAAATCAAAACACTACTTTTAGGTGGAAAATATTCTTCATGTTATGAAATAGATAGCCAATAGGGAAAATGCCAAGAATAACCATAAGGTTTTGGTTAAAATATGTCAAGATGAGGTAAAAATGAGGAATAAAACATAGAATTCCAAAAGTGGGAAATACCCAAAAGAGATTTAAATTTGAAAGTCATAAGAATGCTTTGAGAACAAAAATGGAGAAAAGACACATAACAAAACAACTCTATATAAACAACTTCAACACATAAGACGGGATTAGAGGTATACATACCCTACCCCCTCAGGATTTGAACCTATAATCTCCTAAGAAGGAACAGGTATACTTAACCATTAGGCCCACTCAAGTTAACCTCCTAAGAAATATAAAATATTTGAAGCTTAATATCCCTTAATGTGAAAAACACATTATAGATGATCTTATAACCAACTTACAATGACATGTGAATTAAAAAGAGAACAACTCAAAAAATAGTGGAAAAAAGATACTATGTCAAATATATAAATTGATAATAAAAAAAGCAAACAACATTTTTTCCTATATTATGCAGCATACAAATTTAAAAAAAAAAATTATATAGAAACAATAAGAATAATATTTTAAAAATATCTCATCAAAATTTCAACCATATAAAATAAATAAATAATAAAAACAAAAAACACCTTAAAGTAAGACTTATTACCCAATAATTTAAATGGTAAAAATACATGATCCAAGTCTATTATCATAATTTCTCACTTCATTATCTTGAAAATTAATAATATATAATTATTATTAGTCCTACCAAGGTAGGGATTATAGCAATGAATCCATTGTCAAAATTAAGTTGACTTTTTAAATATTTTTAATTATTTAAAGTTATTTTTCAATGTTTTGGGAAAATAATTATTAATTTTAATTTTAAAAAAATAAAAAATATTATTTTAATTTTTAAAATTCAATATTTTTATTTTTGATTGGTGAAAAAGTTTGATTAGACTAAATAACCCTACTGGATGGTGACATTTATTTAAAACATAATACTAATAAAATTAAATAAAAATGAAAAACCTTACAAATTGACACTTGAAATGACATGCTAATGATTTAACATATATATCCAAAAAGCAACGCTCTTCCATCTGATTCGAGATGCAAATAGAAAGTTGGTGTCGCCAGTGATTATTAATCACAAATTGAAAGTAGTATGGTGTACTAAACAATTTAAGGTTTAAATTTTACGGGTGAAATTTCCTATATGAATTCATTTTAGATATTTAAAAAAAAATAATTAATTTTTTTATAATTAATTTAAATTATAGTCAAAATTGTATGAAAAATATTAAAAATTTAATTATATTAAAAAAAATCATCAAATATTATGAATTTTCAAAATTAGTAACATTAAACAAAATTTAAACACTTTAAAACAAATAAATCTTTAAAATTTTAATCAATACTATCTTTTAAAAAAAGTCAATTGAAAAATATGGGACATGCTACTATTAATAAAAAGTGAAATATTCAAAAAAAAATAATTTTATATTATCTTTAGAAATTATTAAACTTTAGAGTAATTTCGAAGATACTAAACCCCTTGAAAGCTATGAACTTTAAATTTTAACGTTTCAAATAAAAAATATGGACATGCTGCTAGTCGAAGGTCTCATCATTTATCTAGATAAATGGTGACAACGCAAGAAGTTGAAAGGATTGGTGTAAATAAACAACAAAACTAGTATCATAAATATTAAATATTTTTTATAAACACATAAACTATATCTCAACTATTAACATACGTTTATGGTAGGGACTAACTGCCTTGCAGCTATTTGACTTGTTTTAATAAACTATCCTTGTTTCTCAAATAAAAAATTGACCATAAGATACTCCATTATTAAGCACACCAACGTCACTATGCCTCCATTATTAAGCACACCAACGTCACTATGTTTCCTTTCTCCCTGGCTAACATGAATGTATACAAATAATTAACTTGTGGGCTCCTTCACAATGCACATAGATAATAATAAAAAAATGGAGAAGACACAACCAACGATCTCCGGCTGCTCAGAAAACACAAACAATGAATTTATTAACGTTTCCCCTCCCAACTCATGGGACTCAAAGAAAAGTAAGGAGTAAGTAAGTATATTGAAGAAAAGTAAGTATATTGAAAACTAGCGAGTGCTCCGGCCTATAAATGTTCCATAGCTCTGTATATGTCAACGTCGCTATGGCTGTAAGTGTGCTATTGGTGCCTTTGCTAGTTGACGTGATTAATTGTAATACTGATATGGCCAATGTGAAATCATGTTGGGAATAATGGCAACATTCATGTGCAGTAAAAAGAAAAGCTAGTGGACTCTGGATTGTGCTCAGATACTTATTCGTCCTTCCAGTTGGAAAGCGCTAAGCATCTTATTTTCTACAATGGCTTGCTCTGTGATTCGTGTAAGGTAGGAGATTGAAAAGCCAAAGCATTAGTGCCTCCCATCTTGCGTTTTCTTTGCATTCATTAGAAAGCAATTTCGAGATGAGAAATGACCCGGAATAGGCTCGTATAAATCCTCTGCAATGGCTTTCTTATATGAGATTTCTCTGAAATAAGAGTTTGGAAAGCCGAAGAATTAGTGGCTACCATCTTCCGTTTCCTATTCACATCCGTTTCATCTAGGGTTACCCTGCTCACCATTACTGTTGAGCGCTGCATCCGCTCTGATGCAGCTCTCGACAGAAGCAACAGATCGACAATATTCTTTGTACCTTTCAACTTTATCATCAACACCCCTTTTCAACTGGTAGACCCATTACTGTCGAGAGATGCATCTGCTTTGATCAACACCCCTTGGCTTCTCACAGTAGATGTCGGCATTCGACAATAATGCCAACTGCGATATGGATTAGACCTCTTTCCTTAAGAAACAATGGTCTCCATTGTTTGCTCGTGAAGGTGAGGAATCTTGTCAGTTAAGTTAGTAACATAGTACCACTTTCCTTGTGCTGGGATCTAGCCTGCCTTAGCAACCTGAAAGAAAGGAATTGTGTTCGTCCTTGTATGGCGTACTCTTCGTCCCACAGTGTCATCGCAAGGAAGAGGCTCCTGAACATCTGGATGGATGTCGTCGGGTTCTGCTGTCTGCAAGTCGTTCTGTTCCAACAGTGGTGCATGATATGGTTGAAGGAGATCCACATTGAATACTGGATGTAGAACAAGGCACACAGTAATGTCAAGCTGGAAAGCGCTTTCGCCAATCTACTGAAGAATACTATATGGACCGTATCGCAAAGGTTTGAGTTTCTTGAATGGGCTAGTGAAGCGATCCTTCTTAAGATGCAACCAGACCTTATCCCCAATTTGAAATGAATGAGGGATACGATGCTTATCGTGTCGGGCCTTAGCTTTCGCATTTGCTCTGTGCAACATGTCTTGTGCTTGTCATTGGATGTCGCAAATCTGTTCTCGAAACTTCAATGCTCTGTCAACTTCTCGTTGGTTGTGGTCAGTGTCGGAGTTCGACTATGTTGAAGAGTTGATCAAGTCAATAGGCGTTGAGGGTTGAAATCCATAATAGATCTCAAATGGATGCTTTCTCATAGAGTTGTGTTGAGCACGATTGTAGTTGTGTTGTATGTATGGAAAACTTTCATCCCATGTTCGTCAATGCTTGTGGTTGTACATGCGAAGCAGTTGTATGACCAAGCAATTAACAACTTTCGTCTGTCCGTCAATATGCAGATTGAAAGCTATCGACAATGAGAGTCGTGTGTCTAGTTGTTGCCAAAGGGTCTTCCAAAATATGCTGATGAATCTAGCATCTCGATCGGAAATGATAGTTGTGGGTAAACCATAGTGTTTCCAAATATGTGTAAAGAAGAGCTGAGAAGTCTATTGCACTGTTGTTGTCTTCTTGCATGGTATGAGAATGACCATCTTGGAAAATCTATCGACTAATACTAAGATCGCGTCATGCTGATGTTTCATAGCAGAATACCCTATCAAGTAGTACATAGAAATATATTCCCATGGTCGACTAGGAACTGGAAGAGGTGTGTACAATCCCTGTCGTCGATTAGGCGGTTTAGCAATGGCACAAACCACGCAAGATCGAATATACTTTTTGACATCAGTTTTAAGTGTAGGCCAAAAGAAATACTTCTGCAGAATAGCAAGTTCCTTTTCTACCCCAAAGTGTACTGCAATCTTGATATAGTGTGTGTCCCAAATGAGCTACTATCGATGCTCATCGTTCGGTACACAAAGTTGTCCGAACTTGTAAAGCAAAGTATCTTTCAGGAAATAGTCGGCGGTCAACGACTTGTCAGTCTCAAGTTGTCGATAGACTGGTGCAAAGTCAATGTCTTCCTGATACAACTAAGGCCAAGTAGTGGTGTCATATCCCTGCATACTTAGCACTGTGAAAAGGAGAGTAATGGGCGGTCTGCTTAGACAATTGGCGGCGGCGTTAGCTTTATGTTTTCGATACTTAATTACCAACCGGAATTGTTGCAAGTAATTAATTCAGTTAAGCTATAAAGTTGTTTGAAGTTTTGATTGTGTCGAAGTGAACTGAAAAGGTTTGTGGTTAGTGAGAATGATTGTTTCCTTTCCAAGGATGTAATTCCTCCATTGCTTGAGAGCTTGCACAATGGCATACAGTTCTTTTTCGTATGTCGAATATCTTCTAACAGTGTCGTTAAAAGTTTCGGAGTGAAAAGTGACTGGGTGACCAAACTGAGTGATCACTGCGCCCAAGGCATAGTTTGATGCATCTGTCTCAATCTTAAAGGACTAATGCAAATCAGCTAACACAAGTACTGGTGTAGTGCAGAGCTTACGTTTGAGCTGTTCAAAATCTGCTTGTTGTGTCAGTGTCCATGTAAAGACAGTTTTCCCACTTCCTTTCATCAACTGATTCAAGGGCCAAGCTATGTGACTGAAGCTGATTATGAATCGTCGATAGAAACTTTCCAAACCAAAAAAAATTCTTAGTTCTTGAATGTTGTGAGGAATGGGCCAATCTTTGAGAATTTGTACTTTGTCTGGGTTGACATTAATTCCTACAGAGTCAATTGCAAACCCCAAATAGTTGATGTTGTTCATTGCAAAGGAACATTTTTCCATGTTCAAGTAGAGTTGATGTTTTTGGAGAGTTTCGAGAACTTGCTGAAGTTATCCGGCATGTTCTTCCCATAATCGACTAAAAATCAATATGTTGTCAAGGTAGACAATGACCCATTTGCCAATGAAGGGTCGAAGAATGTTATCGATGTATCGCATGAAGGTCGCAGGTGCATTAGTTAAGCCAAAAGGCATGACTAACCATTCAAACAATCCTTCCTTGGTATTGAAAGCGGTTTTCCATACATTTGAGGGCTCGATTGGAATCTGATGATATCCCGACTTGAGGTCGAGCTTAATAAATAATTTAGCACCTTTCAGGCAGTCGATGAGCTCGTCTATCCGCGACAGAGGGTTCACCAAAATTTTGTTCAGTTTCCTGTAGTCGATGCATATGCACCAAGTCTCGTCTTTCTTCAGAACGAGGACGATTGGACTTCCACAAGGGAAGGAGTTGGGTCGAATATGGCCTTTGTCGATCAAATCTTGGATTTGTCTGCGAATCTCTTCATTTTCGAGAATGGATCTTCTATAGACAGATGTGTTAGGCAAACAAGAACCAAGAGCAAGTTCAATAGAGTGTTTTACCTGACAGTGTAGAGGTACTCTATCTGGAACTTGGAATAGGTTTCGGTACTCATCAAGAATATTGTTGATCAACTACTTCTGTAGGGAACTGCATTGGTCGGTGACTCGGTTGGTTGTTGTAGTCTTTCTAGAATGTTGCAGATTTATCATAATCAATGCGAACTTCTGAGCATGATTGATGAGCTTCTTTGTCTGTTTCGCAAATACCAAGGCAACCATTGGTGTAGGTCGTCATTCTGGTATGTTGTATCGCTGATCTCTGATTTTGGCAATCACCTTCTGCGATCGTGACTAGTAACTTCCATGGCGATCCCATAGGTAAGGTTTCCCAAACAGGGCGTCAGCTACGGAGAGTGGTTCCATGTCGCAAAGTAATTCATCTTCAAAAGGATTTATGAAGTATGCAAGCTTGCATTGTCAGGTGATCCTTAGCTCTTGTCCATCCTTCATCCAACCGATGTTGTAAGGTTGAGGATGTAGAGTGGTCACAAGACCTAGCTTCTTCACAAGTTCTTCAGAAACAAAGTTCTTCTGGATCTCGTTGTCCACAATCAGATGCAATGGATTGTTTTGAACCCATATCTATGTATGGAACAGGCGATCTCCTTCCTCCTCGTCGACAATGGTCGAGGTAGCTGGAGTTGTTGATGTCAAAAGAGTGGTTGCTTCTGAGTCAGATTCTACCATAATCTTGTCGAATGCGTCGGATGTAGAAATTTTTTCCAAAAAGATCTTCTGAGCTTTGCATTCAGACGTATCATGCCAAGATGAGTGATGGTAGTATTACCATTTTCCGGTCGGTTGCTTGCTGTGGTCCTGTTTATGAAAAGGATTCTTGCCGTGATCTAGCTTTGGCAGAGTCGGTTGGGAGGATTTCGACTTGTCGAAGTTGGCTGGTGCCTTCTTGTCGGGTGGTCGTCCTAATGTCGGATTTGTCGCGAAGCGCGCTTTTCCCTTCTTCTTGGTTTCAAGTTTGCTGGCATAGTGAAAAGCATCCACAAGCGTATTGACAGTCATAAACTCCATCTCATGTTGAATGTACTGGGATAAACCGCTAACGTACTTCAGAACAAGCAATTTTTCTTTTTTTTGGATGCCAAGTCTAGCCATGAGTCGATAGAACTCGTCGGTGTAGCTTTCCATGGACTGGTCTTCCATTTCCTTAGCTGCTTCCACTTCTTATACTACTGCTCAAGGTAATTCAGCGGGTAAAACTCCTTTTGGATATGTTCGACAAATTTATCCCATGTGTCGATGGGGTCTCCGCTTTTCTCCATCTTTGTCGAAAGATTCTCACACCAGCATTGCGCAGATGTTGACATCTTTAAGGATGCAATGGTGATCTTGTCGGCTTCTGAGAGTTCATTCACAGAGTAATAGGACTCCAATTGTTGAACTCAATTGTCGATGGATTCTGCGTCAATCTTTCCTTCTAGATTCAGTATGTCCAAATTCATTTGCACTTTGAAGGGGATGATTTTCTCGGATTTAGTTCTCGTCGGAAATGCTCCTGAAGTCGAAGCAAATTGCATGAGAATCTCATTGAACTGGGCAAACATCTTAGTTCGTTGTTGAGCTAGCGCTTTATATATGAGCTTCTGTGTCTCGTCGATTGCATGTCTTTCGCCTCTTTCTTCTTCCATCTTTGGAGGTATTGTCTACTTGGATTGTTCGGTCTGTGAGTGAGTTTGAACTGGCATAAGTCAGGTAACTTCGATGGAAGTGTCTACGCAAAACTTAGGCACAAATAAAGCTGATGCGCTCTGACGAAGTTCTGAATGAACTTGGAATCCGCTCTGATACCAATGATCCACTCAGGCATAGGAATCTGAGGGGGAAAACAATTCGACTAAATGAGTTAGCTCTGTTATGACGAAAGCACAAGAAATAGAACAAGCAAGAAGAAATTACACTACGCAAATAAACACAAATACACACAGACAAATATGCAAGAATGCGAACTGATTTCTCTATTACTGTTAACCAGATAGATAAGATTCGGACTGATAAGATGTATAGTACAATAGTTTACACGCTTATATAGAGAGTACTAAGATGCTTTGGTGCGTGTCTGTTACGTTTAGTTACAAAAGAAGTTATAACAATTCGGCGTTCAACCGTTACTGTCGACTAGAAGACAGAGAGACAGTCTGTCGAAGTTTGACAGTCAGAAGATGGTGTTGTGCAAGTTGCAGATCGACGATGTATGTCGACGTCGCGAAACTGTGAGGTCGCAGAATGTGTCGAAGTCATGTTGCAATTCGTCAACTTGCCAAATTTGTGTCAAAGTTGCGGAGTGTGTCAAAGTTGTGTTGATGTCGAAACTTGCCTGAGTTGTGTCGACGATGGATTGTCGCAGTAGATGTCGGCATTCGACAATAATTCCAACTACAATATGGATCAACAACTTTCCTACCCTCTGGGAGTTCTACATGGTCCCATGTTTTAAATTCCTCTCGAAGGAATCCATTTCTTCTTTCATTGATATTTTCCATTTAGCACCTCCAATACCACCGATTACTTCTTGATAACAACAAGGTTCCCCATCATCAGAAATCAAAGGAATAGATGAAACACTATTTTGGTACCTCTTAGGAGGATTTATGGCCCATGTAGATCTCCTCGTAGTTGGTTGCGACATTTCAACATTTTCCTGTATATTTTCTAGATCCTCATAAACTTCTTTAGGATCTTATTCATCATGCTCCTCCTTTCCTAAAGATGGCTAAATTTCTAAATGAATTTGTTGATTTTGTGGTACTTGTTCCTGTTTCATTTCAACTTCTACTATGCCTTATTTTATGAGAGGAGATTCATCAAATACTATTTTTTTGTTAATGATGATTTTGTGGGTAGTAGGATCCCATAATTTGTATCCTTAATTCCATTGCCATAACCAACAAGGATATAGTACTTTGATATGGAGTCCAACATAGAACACTAATTTTTAGGAATAAGAGGTGATAAGAATCACAATAAAAAAATCAGATTTGAGTAATCACAAGAATGACCTATACATATCTCTTCAAGAATCTTAGTCTATTGCAACTAATGGTGACCGATTTACTAGATAACAAGCTGTTATAACTGCTTCTTCCCATAACTCTTGCTGCAACTTGGCATTACTGAGCATGCTCCTTTCTCTCTCTAGAAGAGTCGTGTTCATGTGCTCATCCACACGATTTTGTTGATGAGTGTAAATTGTGGTATTATGCCTTTTGATCCCAACTTCTTTGCAATAATTTTCAAATTCAAGAGATGTGAACTCACCTCCATTATGTGTTCTTAAACACTCGGTTGACTTTCCAATTCTCTTTTCAACCAAAGCTATACACTTCTTCAATACATTAAACACATCATCTTTAACTTTGAGAGTATAGACTCACACCTTTCTAGAGTAATCATCTATAAATGTCATAAAATATGATGATCCACCAAAAGAAACTATAAGATATTTCCTCCAAACATTTGAGTGAATATAATCCAGAATACCCTTACTTGTATGACTATTGACTACCTATTTTAAACTTCTTCCAACACTGCTTCCTTGGCAAAAACAAAATGCTTATAGAAATTCAAATTTTAAATTTTAAATATGGAAGAAACTTATGGTTTATCAATACCTTTATCCCTTTCCTTCTTATATGGCCCAATCACTGATTTCATAAATAAGTATATTCATTTTCTTCCTCATATACCACTGTTGATTCATTTATTTTGACAGTACTCTCTTCCAACTTGTAAAGGTTCCCAATATTTGTAACCTTCATTACCACCAAAATCCCTTCGACACCTCAATGCTCCACCTTGACAAGTAAATTTATAACCTCGAGAAGCCAAAACTCCCAAGGAAATTAAGTTCTTCTTGAGTTCGGCCCTCAGGTACATGTGTTATCTCTATTAATGTCTTTACAATACCATCAAACATTTTAATCCTATTGCTCCAAATCCCAATAGTCTTACAAGAAACATTTTTTCCCATAAGAACAATATTGCCATTAATATCTTGGTAAGAAGAAAACCAAGTCCTATATCGATACATGTAATGCGAAGAACCATAACTTAATAACCATTCCCGATGATATTGTGAGACATTGCAAATAGATAAAACTTCATCAACCATACCCAAACTTGTCGCAATCAAATTTGCTTCACTTGTGGAGTCATTCTTGGATCCTTTCCTCTTCCAACAACCCTTTTTTAGATGCCCTTATCTTTTGCAATACCAAATTTTTTGCTTACTATTTTTTCCATTTAACTTAGATCTCGATGTACCTGTCAAATTCCCCCATTTTTATGTGGATCAACCACTGGCCGCCATTACTTATGGTGTGGAAGTTTCTATATTGGAATTCCCCCACACCTCCTTAAACAATAAGGATCCTACAACTATATCACAATCAAGAGGGTTTGTTGTGATAAAGATAATAGAAGTGACTAAGTGGTTCCAAGATTTAGGCAATGAACACAATAACATGACTGCCATGTCTTCTTCTTCGATTTTTTCACCCATACTGCTAGTCAATTTTGGTACCTTATTTCATTTGTAAACCAAACAATTGCTTCTTCGAATAAATTTGATTTGTCACATATTTTGTCATGTAAAGACTCTCTATTCTACTCCATTACCTTGTTGTTGTTTCCTCTCCATTCCTCTCCAACAATATTGAAGAGAACATCATCTGCTATAGAAAACTGAATGGTGTTGAGAGCTCTTGTATCTAGATCTTCCCAATCCTTATTAGCCATACCCATAGGTCTCTTTATCTTACCTACCAATACCTTTGCACCAACAAATCATATTCTTCTAATTGAACTTCTACACCTTGAACTTTGCATTCAAAACCTTTTCCATTGAATGCACCTGTTAAACCTGTGAGGCCACAAATCAATTGGAAACTGTGTCGTCAGATAGCGGCACCTCATCCACTATTCCCTCCACCATAATGCATCTAAGAGAATGTCCAAACAGGATCCTCTACCGGAGGCTCCTTTTGTGTATCATTTTCATGCTTCGACCAAAACATGTCCCAAGGTAATGTGCCTACGACCTCCATCAGCATGTCCAAAGAAACTGCATGTGGCCTCCCCCAACGTGTCCAAAGAAAGTATTTGCGTCCTTCCACAAGAATGCATCGAAGATGTTTGTGGGTCCTCTTGTGACCTTCCACCAAAACAACGTCTCAAAATGTGTGCCAATGAGTTCCCCTCTATGGCTTTTACCAGAGCAACATCCTAAAAAGTGTGCTGACAAGATCCCCTATGCGGCTTCTACTAGAACACATGGAATAAGCAGATTATGACTAGAGAGAAAGTTCGACATCTTCTCTTTCTTCTACAAAGAGGGAAAAAATATGCATAGACATTTGGCTCATGTTTCATGTTCCCGATTATGGCTAGAGAGAAAGTTCGGCATCTTCTATTTCTTCCTGGACAATGCTTTCCTCATGTTTCATGTTCCCTGACCCGACTCTGATACCACTTGTTGAGGAACGAGAACTCATAGCGCAAATGAGGACTGAATAGAATAACATAATGTTAAAACAAGATAACAAAATAGAAATCTACAAGCCGCTATGAGTGATTGTTGTCACAATTCTAATATCATTCATTTTCTTGGCCTTTCACATTTCAAGATGTTAACGAGGCAAAAATTTATGATTCTCACGGTGGTAAGTGGATAAAATTATTTATTATTAATATAGCAAAATTTATGCTTAGAAGAATATGGATTTGTTTATATTTACAGTAATCTAAATGTTGAATGATGTGGACTAGATTTAGAAATTGCACAACACTGAATCGATTTTTTTCAATCAAAAATTAAATTTAAATTGTAAAAAATAATGATTTCACTCAACAAAATATCATGGAAATCCACCGTTCTAGGGAAAAAAACAAATCTATGATCTAATATTTATACAACTCCAATGAACACTCACAATTATTTATGGGAGAACTGACTTTGTTATTTTTTTTTTTAAGTAAGAGATTTTTGTATTATATTTCGTAAAAGGAAGTTACAGAACAGAGATAGCAGGACGAAGCCCTGCAGCTATATTGCATAACCCAACTGCCAAAACTTACATCAGGAGTAGACTGAGAAACCATACTACTCTAGAGACCTAGACTTCAAAAATACTTAAGCTTCACGACCCGACACGCAAGCCTGTCATAAGATACATCAAACCCAGGACAACAAAAGAGTATCGAAAAATCATTTGAGACCCAAAAAACACAGAATTACTCTCGCCGGGACAGAGGACAACCATACTCCAAAAAACACCAACCAAAACTAAGTAACCGAGAGATCCTATCAATCATAACTTAAAGAAGGATGTAGGGAATATCATGAAAATGACCCGGAGGAGGAGCAGCCAGACCCGTCGAAGTCGCTGGAGGAGGGCGGAGCTCCATGTATTCTAGAAGGAAGTCTAACTTACGATGCACAACTTGAGTCTCTTCCAGAATGTTCTTCTCATGAAGAGTAGGCACCCACTCCATTTTAAGCTCTAACCTATAGCGGAGAGCATACCCAACCAAATTCTTCATAACCTAGTAGAGAGCCACAGTGCGCTCATACAAGCTTAGCCTTCCAGCTGTGTTTCCTGGGTCCATCACCCAATTCTCCAACTTTCGACGTTCTTCGTGTAGAGTATCTGAAACAAGCTGATGCCACAGTTGCCGCTCCACACCATGAATTTCTTGCTGAATAGAGGAAGGAAGGTCTAGATCAAATATTCTAGCCTCCCAACGAGCCTTCTGTTGAGCACGAGAAAACCTCCCACCAGAAACCCCCAGGGAATCCTCATAGTTGAGGCCTTTTCCATGATCAGTAGCTGTTCTTTTCCTATCCTCGTTACGTTGATCCCCCATATTGTCCATTATCTAACTGGTACTTCTTCTAATAGACATCAGAGTAATCAGAATGTGCATGCAACGATTACTCGGGCTCATACAATCATGGCTACCACCCTGACCTCCCATATAAAGGAAATTGCCACCCTAATTCATAATGACCCAGGTACCAGTCTTTAAAATTGAATCATGTTGAAAATAAAAGTGGTAATCATTCTGATCAACCCACCGAAGCCTCCACCTTCAATCATAATCATGGTGAAAGTACAAGCCTTCTTCCTGGACAGGACATAAACCGCGCTTGAATAAAGATGCCAAGATTTACTTATGTCCTCCCCTTGAGGGAATGCAAAGAGATATAACGGAGAAAGGTATTCATGTGACTCAGCTAGCCTCAGCTTGACGTCCACTCGTATGAGCAGCATGATAGTTCATAATATCACGAGAAAGAGTGTCCCTACACTTTTCTCGCTCCACTGGATCCTACATGCATTCCCACGAGTGAGCACAAAGATCTAAGTGATTCACACTCCCAAGGTTTTCCAGCAAATCCTCCAATTTGTTCCCATTTCGTTTGATTTGGGAGAAGGTTAGAGCCATGCCTAAGCAAAACAAAGACTCCAGCCTCTCGAATCTTCCCTCCAATCGCCATGACGATGCCACCTTGTGTATTTGTTTGCCATTGTACAGTTCAGAAGCCACATGGATGATTAATGCGGAGTCTCCTTCCACAACGAGAGGGGTCCAATTCCGGGTTCTCACCAACTGGATGCATTGAAGAAGGCCCTCTATCTCAACCACGTTATTAGACTCAATACCAAGATAGCCTGTTTTGAACTCGACCATAATGCCATCCGCATTTCTGATAACGCATGCATAACTAGCCAGACTTGGGTTTCCTTTCAAGGCACCATCAAAATTAAGTTTGAAGAAACTAGGGAGAGGAGGTGACCATACCTCCGGGCTATCACAGACCATAGATGACCCCTTTATTTTACCAAGACAAGGGAGAATACCAGAAATTCCCTAAGTGCAAAGGATTAACGACTCAGCTTCGTTAGCTTCCCAGTCTGAATTATTCTAGGCATGAGATTTAATAGTTTCAATCATCTTAGTCTGAATGGAGACCCAAACTCTTTCCTCTGAATTAGATCTTTCTCGAAATATTTTGGAGTTATGCTCCTTCCAAACATCCCAAGTTAGAAAGTATGGGAAAATTTTCCAAAGACGGTTGATCACAGGGTTCTGAAATGGTTTCTCAGTCCAATCACAAAGAGTTTGGATGGGGTTATCACGGATTATGTCGGTCCTACGGAAATCCATCGCTCCCCGATCCCACAGGCAAGAAGCAAACAAGCACTAATCCAAAAGGTGGTGCATGGTTTCCTCCGCCGAGTTGCAAATGACACACTGGTAAGGACCTCTCAGACCTATTTTCTACAAATTATCCCCTGTTAAGATGCATTTTTTAATAACCAGCCAGATGAATATTGAAATTTTAGGCCATAGCTTATCATCCCACAATTTCTTCCATTTCAGCACCGGAGCCTGGTTATTGAATCCTATCCGTAAGCCATAAACTTCCTTGATAGAGAAGACACCTTTAGGTTCAAAACCCCATCGTAATTTATCCTCCCCAGTATGCACTTTGATTCTTCGCTTATTCAAAGCTTCAATTACCTGGTTTAATTCCTCCTCAGGGCCGAAAGTTTCCCACTAGTCATGGGAAACCCATACCCTGAACTCTTATTCTGGGACTATTGCATCCCAAAGATCCTGGACCCAAATTTTTTTGCTATTAATACACACCTAAATGACTCGGGGAGCTACAATACTACTAGCAATAGGAGGTAATTATTTCCAGGAATCATCCCAGGCCTTAGCACATCAGCCATTCCTTATTTCCCATAAGCTATTATCTTAGATAATGTCCCTGCCTTGAATGGTTGTATTCCATATATGGGGGATTATGCTAGTCTCAGAGAAATGAATCAGGTCACTTTTATCCCATCCATTCGCATATTTGGAATGCCAGAGTTTGGCCCAGGGCTCTCGGTTATGAGAAACCCATCGCCACCATATTTTGGCCCCAGAAACATAATTTGCTTGTTCAGGGTCCCGGAGTTTAAGATCGCCCAGCATCTTGGGGGAAACAGAGGGTATCCCACTTGACTAGGGCCCATTTTTGGTGATCCCCTGGGCCACTCCATAACAAATTATGATGAATATTTCTTATTTTCTTCAGAACAGCTTTGGGGGCTATCATGGCCGAAAACCTATAAATAGGCATAGCCTATAGAACCGCTTTAACCAAGACCAGACGAATTGCGACGTTCAGGGGGCAAAGAGTCCAATTGGATAATTTCTTCCGCATTTTATCTAACAACTCTTTCCATGAGTTATGCCTAGCCATGGAATCAACCAAGGGGGAACCTAAGTATTTGGACGAAAGGGAGATTTCCTGGAAACCCAAAATACAACAAATGTTTTCTCCTCGTAATCTTGGGGAGTTGAAGGAAAAGACCTGAGATTTTTGTTCATTAACCTCAAGCCCAGACGCTTGACCAAATATTGTAAGGCACAACCGGATATTCCTAGTCTCCTGCACAGAGGGATGACCCATTACCATAGTATCATCCACAATCTGTTGATGAGTTTGACACTCTGCTCCAGGATGGATAGTGAGCCATTGCAGATCATGATTTCCTTGCATAGCCTTGATAGTTCTTCCTAACCCCTCTGCCATAATAGTGAAGAGGAAGGGAGAGAGGGGATCCCCTTGATGAATCCCCCTGGAGGGTTTGAGAAGGCCAGTGGGAACTCCATTGAACAGGATTGAAGATAAATCTATTCAAATAAGGTTCAAAATCTATCTAACCCAGTCCTCCAAAAAAACAAACGCTTGCAGCATGGCCTTCATGAATTCCCAGTTTAACTTGTCATAAGCCTTCGCAATGTCAAGTTTTAACATCATGCCAAGGATTTTTTCCTTCTTGAGGGAATGGAGCACCTCGTGAACAAGGATAATCCCATCCATAATTTGTCTCCCTTCAACAAACCCTAACTATTCAGGAGAAATAAGAGAGGGAAGGATAGGTTTCAAGTGGTTAGCGATCACTTTCATCACAATTTTATAGATCACATTGCATAGAGAAATAGGGAGAAACTTGTCTGGAGATTCAGCCCCTTCACTCTTGGGGATGAGGGCCAGGAAGGTAGCATTGAAAGCTGGGAGGATTTTCCCAGAGCACCTAGAAGATTCAACAATCTGACAAACCTCCACCTTGACTAGATCCCGGAAATAATGGAAGAAGTTAGTCGTGAAGCCATCAGGACTAGGGGCCTTCCCATCTTCCATTTGATGCACTGCTTCTTCAACTTCCGTCATAGATATTAGCCTCATTAGAAGATCATTTTGCTCCTGAGTAACAAGGGAAGAAATATTTTGGGTGGTCATCAAAATATGTCTACTTCTATCTAGAGTGGGTTCAGTCATGATATCTTGGAAGAAATTACTGAGCTCCTCTACTATCTCCTCTCTAGTTTCAAGTCTTTCCCCCACCTTGTTTTTTAGCTTAAGTATCATGTTCTGCATCCTATTCTGAAGGACCGAATGGTGGAAGAATTTTGTTTTTCTTTCCCCATCATGGAGCTAGTTAATTCTAGCCTTATGATGCCATAGGATTTCCTCCTGGTGCTCCCTTTCAAGCAGTTTATTATAAATCGTCGTTTCCTCATTCTGCAGCTCGGACGTGTAACCAGAGTCCATACCCCTTTTCTCGATCTCCTCAAGGTGATATTCTAGGGCTTTTTTGTCATCAAAGATATTCCTGAACTCTTCTTTGTTCCACTTCTTATTTTTTCCTTTGAGAGCTTTCAGTTTCTGTTGAAACTGGAACATACACCGCCCTTCCTTAGAACTAAGCTCAGCCCACCATTGAGTAACCTTCCCCTTGAAATCAAGATGACCCATCCAGAATTGTTCAAACCGGAAGGGTTTCTTAAATTGAGAGCCCAAACCACTCCACCAAAGTTCAACTCACCAATGATACAATCGAGAAGATGGGAGAATGGAGGAAGCGACCTCAATCCATGATTCCATAACTATTTCTTAAACCAAGAACCAATCTAGACGAGAGGCAATATGGCGATCCCCCTTCCTCTTGTTGTTCCAAGTAAAACGAACTTCCCCCGCGACTACATCCACCAGTTTGAGGAATTCGATGGAATCCCTAAAGTGAGCACATTCATTTTCAAGATGACGACATCCCCCTTTCTTCTCCTCCAAAGAAGTGATAAGGTTAAAGTCACCTCCCAAAATCCAATGTTGATTCCCCATTCCATCCCCCATTCACCTCAGGGAGTCCACAAAGGAAGTTTTCTCTAGGGGAGTATGGGGGCCATAAACATTAGTTAAAAGACCAGAAACTTGGAAGCCTACAACCCTAAAATCAGTCGAAAGGTACTCGTGATTCCCATGGAATCCCAACAAATTAATTTTACAGGGGTCCCAGAGAATACCCAACCCACCTGCCATACCTCTGGCATCAATGCCCATTGCTTCAGCATTTTTCCGTATCTTTTTACAGCGCTCTTGAAGTTGGGTCCCCAAGCATTTTGTTTCTTGAATAAACACAATGGCTGAATTTTTCCACTTAATCTTCTTCCTAAGGGCTTTGATTTTCTGTGGGCCGTTAAAACCCCTAATATTCCAGGATACAATCTTCATTACAAAACAAACTTAAATTTGTGAACCAAGAGCAGCCCTAATCGTAGGGTAGTGACCTGATTCCACCAATTTCATTCCTGTTGCTGCAATACTTTGCCTGTTGGATTTCCGCCCAGGTTTCTTTATGTTCTCCTCATGTTTCCTCTTGTGATCCTTAAGTGAACCGGAACTAATGCCTAGGTGATTGGACTCTCCTTCCCTAATGATATCCTCTTTCCGGAGTACTACTTGTTCTTGAGGAACATAACCTCTCCCCACATCCACACAGGCTTGTTCAATTCCATCCAAATCTAAATCACCTATGTCCATATCTTTTGTATCTTCAGCAACATCCTCTCCATTATCATTAGATAGGGTTTCAGTCACTTTAGAATGAGACTACAGGGGGTTTCCAATCTCCTTCTCCTATTTGCTCTTTCCTTTCTGATCCTGATTCGGGAGAGAAGCAATATCTTTCGGTTGTTCTATGAGAGCATCAAATTGATTAGAGGTCAAAATTTTCTTGGATCCCTCCATTATTTCCTGTTTTCTCCCACTTCGCTTGCGATTTGAGACCTTAGAAAACCCTTGAGGGGATTGAGGCCAATTTGGGTATGCACTGCCCAACTTTCCTACCCACAGAGGGGTCGGAAGCGGAAGCTCTCGGATCGAGTGAGATTTTTCCCATACCACCCATTCATCAAGAGAGATCGGGATCCCACCAACCTGAAAACCATCGAGAGGGATATCAAGGAAGGGGTGGAGAGCCTCCCCCCACAGAAGCAGCCATGATCGTCGTCAGGCGGAAAGTCAGTCCTTCCACCTGCGGAGAACCCTAGCTTCGCTTCTCTCAATTAGCGATATCTACAACCATTGGGAGAACTCACTTTGATTAATCTCAATTGTAAATTAATAATTCTCTTTTAAGAATTCCTCATGGGATGCGCCTCAGCATTTTCTCGGCTCTTTACTAAAGGCAGCGAGGGATATGTGCAGTCCACAATATAAGCATATCCAGTGGTCGGCGCAACCACAAAGACCTAGCGATATGCGCATTTCTGCATGGCTTTTATAAATCTTCTGCATTGGCTTGCTCTCAGAATCGTGTGAGATAGGAGTTTGGAAAGCTTAGGCTATCGTTTCGTTTTATTTGCATTTTATTCATTTCACACCGATTTCATCTCCTCTCATTCTCTATCGTCCGTTTCATCTCTTCTCAATCTCTGTCTTTTTATGCAAATTTGAGGATTGCATGTATTGCCATTTAAAAAAATCTCATCCATCATGTTTGATAACTATGATCCTGGTTTTCTCCTTGGATTTATCGGTTTGGTAGTAAGTTGCACATTCACATTCATTGTTCAACAAATCATGATCCTCCATAGATTCCAAGAACAGTTGGAATCTCTAGAAAAGCAGTTGGAATACCATGACAATCAAATTTCCCCTCATGTCATCCATATAGAACTGGAAAAGTTTGTCCTAAATGCATCTAAAATGGTGGAACTGGGGCGCAATGTTTCTTGGTTTGACGTTTTTAGTCGTCATCAACTGAGCAAGAGTATGAACAAAATGATTTCAGCGATAGAGGATGAAAAGCATCAGCTACTTATTCAGATAGTATATATTTGCTGAGAAGATGCCAGCCGAGAAGCAGACAGAGTATACTACAACAGATATGCCTTCCCGGGAGGAGGAGATGACTCGCTTCATATTGCAGAAAGCTCGCATGCATGCTGCAAATGCTGCGGAGTCGATAATCATCGACCCAGATTGCATGCAAATTGTAAATGCTGCGGACGTACCAAATATCGACCCACATGCGACAACGGAGGCGACTTCTTCAATTTGTCTTCCAACATATCATGAAGAACCAATTTGCAGGTGGTTATGTTCACAGAATGATGATTCCTTCCATAAATTATTCGGCACGCTAATGGACATGAACTTTACCAGTGAGAAACAACAGTTGATACGTCGTGTAAAACAGCTGGTAGAGATGATCAAAAGTCTCACGGAATATCTAATCATGATAAAAAGAATATAAAATTTTAAATATAAAACTATGTGGAAATGGACATACGTTCCATACCCTAGATTTGTGGACAAACCTTCCATCATAATTTTGTATTCCTTTCATTGCAATCGCCATGCCCATCAAATACTATGTGCCATGAAAACAAATATCAAAATCCTAAGTCCCGTACATGCTACTGTCAACAATGTGTAGCATCCAATAAAAACAGGTTAATTTTGTAGCAAACAGATTCCATTTTCAGATTAAAAATGACTGAATCCAGTTAAAATTTCAGGGTAGTTTGCTTTAACCTAATCCAGGTATCACAGCAATTACCCTTTCTAAAAATAAACCACACTCATAAAATCCAAAAATGAAAAAATACTCTGTAACATATACACATTTAATTTGGAGCCAAATACACCGGCATTGTCTACCCCCTAATTGCAAACATACTATATCATCCTTTTGAAAAAATACTCTAACATATATACACATTCAATTTGGAGCCAAATAAACACGCATTGTTTGCCCCTAAGTGCAAGCATACTGTATCATCCTTTTTTTTTCATTCAAAAAATACTCTAACATATATACACATTCAATTTGGAGCCAAATAAACACGCATTGTTAGCCCCTAAGTGCAAGCATACTGTATCATCCTTTTTTTCAAAGAGTTTTTGGATAAGATATTTTTTTGGTTATCAAGTTTTTAAAGATAGTACATATTAAGTATATTATAGTTTATAGATATTGAGAGGAAGGAATGTGAAAGTAATATTTATAATTATGGTTATGCAATGTTATTTTTAATATATATACACATTCAATTTGGAGCTAAATAAACACTCATTGTTTGCCCTTAAGTGCAACAATACTCTATCATCCTTTTTTTCAAAGAATTTTTAGATAAGATCATTTTTTTGGTAATCAAGTTTTTAAAGATAGTACCTATTAGGTATATTATAGTTATAGATATTAAGAGGAAGAAATGTGAGAGTAATATTTATAATCATGGTTATGTAATGTTAGTATCTTATTTTTATATGGAGTTGTTATATTTCAGGGTTCATGAAATTAAGAGAAATGATTTTTGAATGTTTTGTAATATGTAATCATTATCATTATTAATAGTTCCTTGTTTTCTAATTTGGTGGTTCATGAAATTAAGATGAAACATTTGTGAACATGTTGTAAGCAACATGAATCATGAGTAAACAAATCCACTTGAAAGTTGTGATATAATACTCCATGAGAAAAAACTTATTATTGTTGGGAAACATTGAAAAAGTAAATGACCAAAATGGCTAACTTCTCACTAGTTACATTGTGTGTTCCAAAATTATAACTTCTACTTGTCTTCATGTGATATATTCTCACATTATAAGGTTGCAATTAGTTAATTTGTATTGGTAATTTGTTAATTTTTAGGAGGTTGTTAAGATTTAGTTAAAGATTGATTGGGTGAAAAAACAAACTTATTGTTGCTCCAAAACATTTTAAGAGTAATTATGTGTTCCACAATTTTAACTCATGCTTGTTTTCATGTGATATATTCTCACATTATAAGGTTGCAAGTCGTTAATGTATTGGTACTTTTTTAAGTTTCAAGACGTTGTCAAGATTATCTCCAACCAAAACATGTCTACCTCTCTCAAGGTGGATGGTTATTTATTTATATGGACTTTGATAGTTTGGTGAACTCTAGGTTGGAGCAAATGCATACCTTATAATTTGTGCTTGTCTTCATGTGATATGTGCTCATAGTATAACATTGTAATTTGTAATTTATTGGTCATTTGCTAAGTTTTAATAGGTTGTTGAGACTTAGTAGTTGAGATATTCCCTCAAGAGTCTGTTAATGTGGTTGGAGGAAAACTTCAAGTATAAATATCTACAGTATTTGTTGATGAATAATATACAACAATTAGCATAGTTTTGGTTTGTGTGAGGAAACATGTCTACTCTCCCATTTTCTATCATTGTCTAGACCCTAGTAATTCTTTGTCAATTATCATGTAGTGGACAATGGATTCCATGATGAATGGTGCCTATCACTAGTTTTTAGAACGTTTATTGATATTTAGGACCTGAACTATGCCGTATAAATATGTCGTATTTTTTGATAAATAATATACAACACTTAGCATAGCTTTACATAGTTTTGGTTTGTGTTAGGAAACATGTCTACTCTCCCATTTTCTATCATCATTTGTACCCTAGTAATTTTTTGTCAATTTCCATGTAGTTGACAATGAATTACATGATGTATGCGCCTTCCATTGGTATTGAGACCATTTATTGATATAAAAAACAAATCAAATTCATGCATGTAGGAAAATGTTGTGCTTTCTTCATTCAACCAATACCTAGATTCATAGCTTACTGAGATGTGCCCCCACTTGGAAATGTAAGTGCATCTATATGTGACAATGAGAAGTCATCTTTAGGTATGGATTTATGTTCAAATTCAAGGGATTAATCATGGATTGAAGTTAAAAATTACAACAAATAGCCAATTAAAACAAATCAATTAACTCTTTGTGCATAAAAAAAAAGAAATTATTTATATATTTATGTAAATTAATTTAAGTCTTCTTCCATCCTTATGATAAACGAACCCCTAATCCAAACAATTCTTTATGACTCTAAATTTTTTTATACAACTTTAAATATATAAATATATGCACACTAGTATTATAAAAACATACACTGTAACTTAATTTTATATTCATCATTATCATGAATGCATGCACAATAATTTTAAATATATCATATCATAAATGCATTCATTATAATTGCTCAATTTCATGACATAAAAGTACAGAAATTGTTTCACTATTTTAATAGATATTTAAACTATTTTGTATTTTATTTTTTACATTTTAATTGAGAAAAGATTTATTATATTTTATTAAAAAAGTATTTATATCAATTTTATTAATTATTTGACATATAAAGATATTAATTTTTAATGATGAAAAATGAATACAGTAAGTTAAAAAAAATCAATATTTCATATTAATTATTATTAAAAATTTAACCATGCTTTTTAAATACATAAACTAAAATACAAAACCAAATTACAATTTTACTTCCAAAAACAAATCTACATAAAAACAAATATAAATCTACATAAAGAAAAAATAGAAAACAAATGAAGTAAATATTATAACCTACGTCCAAGCGTGCGTTTGAGAGGAAAAAAGCACACTGAGAAGAAAGATGCAATATGATGAAATAAAGGAGTCTCTGCATTTTAAAGAGATAGTATCTTCTTTACTAAAGAGAAAATGCAAAGATTTCCATAAAAGAGATTCCATCTTTATACCCAAGGGACTTTCATTAGCTTTACCTTATAATTGGGCACGTGTAATACCTTAGTTTTCAACATAATTGTTTATGTATAATCAACTTTGGAATAATTGTTTGTTTACGTATGATCAGCTTTGGAATGATGCAAGAAAACGATCACGAAGATTTTTTTATTTGTATATAACATAACTTTTGTTGTGGTTTATTTTTCTCACGCCATTTTAATAAAGCCTTAATTTCTTCGCCCTATTTTAATAACATCTTCTGCGATTATATATTTGTTCTTCGTAGGCAGAAACTATATGTTCCATGTTTTCATTTTAATTTATATGAGTATATTGAATATATGTAATGTACATTAAAGTTCAAATATTTTCTTATTTATTTTTAATTTTTTATTAAATTTTTTTGAAATATGATTGGATTAGAAGTCTTGAATTGACTAATTTTATCATTGGACACTATTAGAATAAATATGAAAATAAACTAAAATGCCATCATACCTTTGCTAATATAATGTACAAATAATTTTCACCTGTCCATCGGCAAAAGAAACACCTGTCCCATTTTAGTGTACTTCATTCCATGACTAACATCTGGACTGAAATCTATGGTTTTCTTCACTAGTGTATTATTTCACTTTCCCTTGTTAAACAAGCTTTCTTCAAGAAATTATGCAAGTAACCAATCCCGCAGGTAAACTATTAAAATTTGTGTGGCGCATAATTGAATCATAAGCATAGAGGGTGTTGTTGTAGCTTACAATGGCCGCATTGTGGAAGAAATTTTCAAGGATTTCAGGGGCTGTCGAGCTCGAATGATCAAAGCCCTCACCATAGATCGAAATTTCATTCTTTTTAGTGGTTTTTTCCCTTTATTTTTGCCATTCAATTTCCCACATTTGTGTATGTTTCGACCTTTTCTTCTTGAGATTTAATGTTTTTGTTATTTGATATTATATTTGAAGAATTGTACTTCTGAAAACTGCAATTGTTTTCTCAGGGAGGAAGGCAAAAGAAACAATTGTTAGCCGCATTGGAAAGTTGCTGGTTGGAAAGTATGTGGAACTGATTCAGGAACAAAGCCAACATGATGAGCCAGTATGATAAGCCTGTATTAAGGTTTACCAAGGAAGGAAGGTTTACTTAGGAAGGAAGGTGGTATGCCCAAGAAAGGTTTGCTCCCTCATTCTTAGGCACAAGGATATTAAAATTATGCTTGCGTCTCTATAAATAAATTATAAAAGACTCCCTAATCCTCTGCTTATTGCCTTCCTTTTTTCTTGTTATAAAAAAGATTAATTCACTTCTAGCGGCACTATGGTATTGACTTAATCAACTGGATCGACTATAACCAGCTAGGCTTTGGGTATAATAAACTTGGTTATTGGTCATGGGAAGGTGTAAGTATCCTTTGCTTAGAAAGCACCTTGTTCAAAGGAAGGATGCATGAAAAAAAGCAACAAAGGAAAAAGAAAGATCATTCAGAAGGATCAACTAAATGAATGGAAGGGAATGATTGATAAAAGGATAGGACATGAATGGAATGGGCAGGACAGGAATGGATTGGAAAGCAAATGACCTTCCCTTTCCTCGGAGTCCAGTTATTCTGATAGTTCAAGTCACATGCCTTCCACCATCCTAAAGAATTATTTATGGGTTGATAGATTTGCCAAACTTTCGACATCTTTAAAAAACCTATCTTAGATGACCAAGATGATCAACGAACTAGCGGTACCATCTATTCTATTTTCCTCTCGGCCATGGTCCTTCTTCTCCTCTCGGGTATGCATTGATGGGGGTCTTATCCTCTTGGCCAGTGGTGATGTGGGCTATGGTCCTGCAGTTTTCCACAATGCCCGCAATGGAGACATGGGTTGGGTTGAATATTTCTTGCTTCGTTGTGATCTTTAACATGTTTAGCAGCGTTATAAAGCAATATTGCTTAGTTATGATGTTTAACATGTTCAACAACATTATAAAGTAATTTCTCCTAACAATGACTTGAATTTCTGGTTAAAAATTTTGATATTTGCAAGTTGCTGACAACGCATGGTGGTCACAATGGACGTGATGGAAACATGTTGGATTGAATATATTTTTCCCAGTTGTGATCTTCAACATGTTCGGCAGCATTATAAAGCAATTTTGTTTGATAACTACTTGAATTTATGGTAAAAAAAAATGATATATGCAAATTCCTTCTCAAAGTTGATACCCAAAACATGGATTACGTTTGATTGTTACTTGTGATTTTAATTATGCAGGTGATAACAACGTTTTCATAACAAGAGATCAATAGGATTAGCACTAACAGGGCTATCATAAAATAACCTTTTAGTTGGTTATGGTCTGGAGGTATTGATGCCTATCCAACTGCAACTATCCATCATGAAACTATTGCAAGACATAGTGGCAGAGCTAGACAACAGAGTCACGAGAACAAGAAATATTTTGGTGGAAGTGAAAGCCTATCAGAATGTGTGCATATTTATCCCTTTCTATATTTTCATGGGTTATGTCTCAGGATTACCTTGGGTGCATTAGTCTAAAGTGGTATTGGAGCATTGATTTGAGAATAACTAGTGGACATATTTTCAAGGAAGAAGAAATAGATTCTTTGAGATACTCAGTGTCATTTTATGTTCTACTAGATCTATTTCCTTGTGCCACCCTATATTTTAGCATGTTGAAGCCAAGTAATTTCAATATCTCTGATATACATGCATTTCATTTGGCTAGCTCTGCTGGTCAAAATATGTTTTCTACAGTTTGAGTGTGTTGTATAAGTTTATTGGGTTATTATTCATACTTTTCCCAGTAAGCTCAACTGAGTATTAATTTATGTGTAGGATTTTTTTTTAATTTTTATTTGTCTCACCCTAGTAAACAACGTGGGCTCTAAATTTTTTCTAACTGAGGAGAGGTGGTCGTTATAATTTGGCACATATCCTTGAGGCCACATTCGGCCATTCTTACTGTCTCCATTATTATCACAAGGTAATTTATTATACTGTACAAGGCTACTATACAACATCTGGAAGGAGTACTTTCACCATTATTATTCTACTGTATTTTATTATATAACTCGAAGGCCTACAACATCTACTATAAGGAAGCTTGCAATGGCAATTTTTTTCCAAGACTTATAAAGCATCAAGTCTAAGCTTTTTGCAATAGCACCTTGTGAGGCATCATTATTCTTCAACTTGAGCCATTCTTTCATAGATCTCTTGCGGTTAGACCACAACCCAAAGGCAATTTTTGTGTAAGACTTTTAAAGCATCACTTCTAGGCCCTCCTGATTTTTTCCCGTGTTATATCTCTTACACAATTTTAGATCTTGCATGTGCTTGACAATATGCTTAAGGTAATACTATTTTTTCTATGTAGTGGTATTTATTTTATTAACAAAGACACTTAACAACATTCCATTTACAACACTATTAACGACATTCCAATTACAACATATACAGTCATATAGAACCTTATAACATGAAGTACAAACCCACCCTTCAAATATTTATGAATTACATATACAATGACAATATTCTCTCTCACCATTCAGAGCCTTATTATTTACAATGTTATGATACAATCATCAGTTACAAAATTACTAAGGACTTTTTTAGAAATGCATCATATATTACTTCATTACTTATTGAAATAGTTATATTATGCAATAGAGAGTTACATCAAGCAGGGAACAACATGCTTATTAGGAAATTATTGTCCTAAAAGCCAAAAATGATGACATATGAGCCTGTGCCCTAATAAATAGAAAGTCAACATTCTTGCTGAAAGAACTACAAGAAAAGCTAATTTTCTAATTCTTCCTTTGAGAGTCTCAAATCCTAGAAGTTAAGAGGGGAGGGTTCCAAATGAAAAGTAACGTGACAACTAGATGTCTAAAGAAAGTGAATATTAGACAATTGAACTCTGCACCATAAGAATTTGCAGTTGTTCCTAATTATTAAGCTATTTCCAAATAGAGGAACCTTCTAAGAACATGAAGCAGAGAAAAAATAACTTAAATTCAATTTGAAACAATGTCCAGAAAGTCTTAGTGATGCAGAGCATCCATCAAACCCACCATGAAATTCTAGAACATGAATGATAATGCTTGCAATTTTCTCGGTTTTAACTTAGTGTAGACACTAATATTGGTTCAGAAACTCGAGACATGTGGGTGTCGAATAACCAATAGTAATTTAATACTACTAAACATGAGCATTTCAAATGTAACCCAAGTGGTGCACTATATTGCTGTGCATGGAATTTATTTGTAAAGATTGTATCTCTATATAGCTAGGTCAAATTAGGAGGTATGGAGGCAGTGATGTCCAGAAGAGCATATGGAGAATATATGCTTAAAGGAGAATTTGCATGCCAGAGAGGAAAGAGAAAAGGTTTGATGCCTTTGTTTTGCCTGTGTTTTGATAGAATCTCTATGTGTAATCAGGTCAACCATCCAAGTGTATGTTGAATGGAGCCTAGGTTGTATCCTCGGTTGAGTTATTTGCACCTTTGTCCCGAGTATTTGGGGCACCCTTCCATAGGCAGAGACTATATGTTCCATGTTTGTGTATTAGTTAATATAGATATTTATTTTTTTTCTAAAGATACATCAAAGTTAGGTTAAAATAAGTATTTATAAATTTTTTTGAAAAATGATGTTCACTTTTAATTGGATGAGAGGGATTGAAGTGACAATTTTTATCATTGTCACGTATTAAAAAAAGTAAGAAAAATACAAAAATTACTTATCTTTTATCTTAACCTTTATGTTAACTTTATCTGCATGACTTTGTCAGATGAACATTAAGAAAAATAGGTTTGTATTTAATATAGTGGTTGACCAATCAAACGAGGGAGGGATAGGATCATTGTCATATTGCCATGAACAAATAGGCATTAATATCATGCAACACATGTTCATATTCTAAAGCTTCCAAGGGTAATTTTCCTTTTCCAACTGTGGTTTTGGTTGTATTGCACCCTGCAATTATGGCTATTGTGAAAAAGGGAACCCCGATATGCTCCGGTATCTTTGTGTATGCATTAATTTTGGTGGTAAGATGGACATTTTCCATGAATTTTTCCATAGCAGCTACATTTTCCTCTTAATTATGAAGGATTTTGAATCTTATTTTGTTAAAATTTCGCTTAAGAATTAGTGGTATTTTCTTAAATTCGAATTGTTTTGTGATTTCATTACTGTTTAAAAACTCCATCAACGAATTTGAGGTTTGTTTTGATGAAATATTTGTATGGTTTTAACCGACAATATTTTCATGGTAGTGAAATTCATCCCCAAATACTTCCTAACTATTGATTTGTAACTAGTTGCTACTTACCATGGCTGCAGGAAAACTATCAATGACTCAACGGTATTAGGAATTGAGTTTTTTGGTTATTTTTGAATTCTAGATCCACTGTTTGTTTCCAAATTTAATGAAACAGAGTTGAAATATCATTTGTTATTATTACCAGTTCTGATTTTACAAGATCAGTCTCTTATTCTTTACCAGTGAAAATGCTGAAATACTTTTTCATTTTGTAACTAAGTCAAAGTTTTCTTGCATCATAACTACTTATTTTTTGAATCCTTCTATGAACCAAATCCCCCTCATCCAGGTTTTATGGCTTGAATCAATGCCAATAGCTTAGTGAAGCAAAATCTTGGTATACTCTTACACAGTGATAAATATCCTTACATCTATTTCCTTGAATTTCTCTTGTACATGGCTCCAAAATATAATATATATATATGGATGTTACATTTTGAAACACATTATTATTTCTCTCAAAGCAGATGAACTAGTTATGTTTTTTTCGTGATTCATTGCTTTGCAAAGAAATGAGATTTCTTTTCTTTCCTTTTCTTTTATATGTTTGCAGGGGACTTAATGGGTTGCATGTTTGGAATATTGGATTGTGTGCTTTTTATTTTTCTTATATGGAGGGAAGGTGTCATAGACTCTTTTAAAAAAAATCCTCTTGAATTATCTTCGAGAGGAAAGAGCCGAATAGGGTTTTACATACCCCGATTCACTAATAAGACTAGTTTTTATTGACAATCTTGGATTTTGTAATTTTGTTCACCAAAATTTGATATAAACACAAAGTTTTATTTTAATTTTTTGTTACTATTTTAAATTAGATTTGGTGGCTTACATAAATATGCTATCTATAAGGCTAGTTTTTATGGGTCGTCTTGGATTTTTTAATTTTGTTCACCAAAATTTTATATAAATAAAGAGTTATATTTTATATTTTTCTTAGTATTTTAAATTAGATTTGGAGTCTTAGATAAATTTGCAATATTATCACGGGAATGTTTATATGAGAACAAAGTTGTTACTGTATCTCATTCCAGATCTGGCTAGAAGTTCTCACTCCTTGGCTTTATTTCCAAACATTTCCATTAGGTCTATCAAAGCAGTTGTCAAAGATGAAGAAACTATCCAGCAAGATTATGGATATATAGCATATAAAAATGCAGTTTTACAGCATAACCTTCAGCCAGACATCAAGCAAGAAGCCCTCAGTAGGAATTTTCTCTTTTAAGCCTAGGTCTTTTTATGAACTTTGTAAGGTAGTTTTGTGGTTGGGTCAGTTTACTAGGTTTTATACATAGACTTTTAAGCTATGTTGTATGAAAATGTAAGGACTACTCAACTCTTGAGTCTCCTTGAACCCTGTCATCAAACGTTCTTTTTTTATTTGTATAAGTTTGTTGTACATGAGGCCACATATTTCACATTAATAATCATTTCAGTTTTTTTTAGAAGTCAATAAAACAAAACTAAAGACTTTTTTGTAGAACACTTTGACGCTTTTTGATCTTTCCTAGCTTTGCAAAATGCACAACGTCTGTCCACTAAAGGATATACATGAGTTCATGGTCTCTCACAGAGCTAGTTATTCAAAGTTAATTTGATACTACTTTTTATCTTGAAAAAACACAAAAACATATCAATGGCGGCCTTATAGTCTTTGAGTTCGTTTCCTCTCTCTTTGGGATATTAAGACCGATGGATGGGAAGTTTAAATGAGGAAAGTGAAGGGGGTGGATGTCTATGTCAACCTCAAAATTATCCTACAAAATAGATTGGTATGGGATGATTGCAGATTGGTATCTTTTTTTGTTTGGAAGGGGATGGATGGGGATACTCGATCGTAGGTCCCTTCTCATTTCCCCTTGATTTGTTTACAGGGGAATACATAGAATCTACGTTAGAAATGGACAATATGATTTCTAAAATGTTCCTTGTTTTATGAACGGATTTCATCCAGTGGCCAGATGTAGTTATTAGCGTTGTAGTCGTCACAAGTTCAATTCTTGAAAAGTTAATCTATTTAACACCATAATCCAGGAAATTTCAGAATAAAGGAATTGCGGAATAAATAAAAACAACTGAACAGGTCAAGGATATAAAGTTTTTTCCTCATGAGCTATTTAGGGACCATATATAGTTTAACCGAAAGAGACAGAATCGATGAACAAGTCAAGGATATAAATTTTTTTCCTCATGAGATGTTCAGGTACCATATATAGTTTAACCAAAAGAGATAGAATCGATCCATTTAACAATTCATCTTAGGTTTTTTTTTTTCATTTGGTTTAAGTGGCAATTGTAGGGATTTCACATAAATTTCAATACCATTGGAAATTTTTGTAGTGGAATATGTATCCACAGGCATAGCATAAGCATGTAGTGCAGATGGCTATGAGTCATTGTTCTTCTCCTTGAGCTATTTGTTCAGCTTCTTCTCTTTGGAACGAAGAATTGCCTTGGCAGTCCTCTTTAACCAAAGATAATTCTTATTGCAGAGACTCTTGGTTGGCATGTCCATGGCATGGCATATCCATTGTTTTCCATTTCACATTTTACACCGCAAGAACTTGATTACTGGTTAATGCTCGTTACCGGAATTTCTACATTGAAGTCCACAAATTTAATTGTAAGGTGAGAATTGAATTTTTCTACGGTGATGTTGAATTGTTTATAATATATATTATATGTCTACATATTGTATATGCATTAACCAATTTGTAGGGTGAGAAATTAAACTTTTCTACGGTGATGTTCAATTGTTTATAATATATATTATATGTATACATATTGTATATACATTAACCTGTATATAATGGGTATAATTTATTTTTACGAATCCTCTCTGTAATAACAAGTAATGACAAAAGATTCTTACTCTTCCTTTTTTTGTTGGATGCATGGATGCATATATTAGCGTTTTATGTAGAATCTCATCATATAATTTCCTATCTTTCTATTTTTTAGGAAATGTTACCTTGTTCCATCTACATAGAGAATATCTTTCCAACTATTTACCTTGTTATGTCTACATAGAGAATATATGTCTAACTATTTCTCCTCGACATTTACTTGTAGTAAAAAAACTATAATCATAGGATAGCTTTTACCATCCTAACACATATATATTCATTCATTACAATAAATTCAATATCTATCTTAAAGATAAAGGAATTAATACTTAAAATAATGATAATGATTATGATAATGATTAATACTCAGAATAATGATAATGATTGTGATAATGATTATGATAGACCATTTTATATCTCGAACTTTGACTTTTTGACTTTTAATCTTTGTTGTTTGGTTATTGCTTTGACTAGTTTGAATACACAATTAAATTGCCTTGTCATAGTGATATATTTTTGATATATATATTTTTTAACTTTTCACCATTTTATTTGATGACACTATAAAAGTAAGGAATAAGTAAGGATATTGAAGACTAGCGAGTGCTCCAGCCTATAAATGTTCCATAGCTCTGTATATGTCAACGTCGCTATGGCTGTAAGTGTGCTATTGGCGCCTTTGCCAGTTGATGTGTTTAATTGTAATACTGATATGTCCGATGTGAAATCATGTTGGGAATAATGGCAACATTCATGTGTAGTAAAAAGAAAAGCTAGTGCTAAGATACTTATTTTTCCTTCCAGTTGGCAAGCGTTAAGCATCTTATATTCTACAATGGCTTGCTCTGTGATTTGTGTAAGGCCAAAGCCTAAGTGCCTCCCATCTTTCGTTTTCTTTGCATTCATTAGAAAGCAATGACCCGGAATAGGCTCATATAAATCCTCTGCAATGGCTTTCTTATATGAGATTTCTCTGAAATAAGAGTTTGGAAAATCGAAGAATTGGTGGCTACCATCTTTCGTTTCCTATTCACATCCGTTTCATGTAGGGTTACCCTGCTCACCATTACTGGAGATGCAGCTCCCGACAGAAGCAGCAAATCAACAATATTCTTTGTACCTTTCAACTTTATCATCAACGCCCCTTTTCAACTTGTAGACCCATTACTATCGAGAGATGCATCTTCTCTGATCAACAACCCTTGGCTTGTTGCAGTAGATGTCGGCATTTGACAATAATGCCAACTGCGATATGGATCAGACCTCCTTCCTTAAGAAACAATGGTCTCCATTATTTGCTCGTGAAGGTGAGGAATCTTGTCGATTAAGTCAGTAAAAGAGTACCACTTTCCTTGTGCTGGAATCTGGCCTGCCTTAGCAACCTAAAACAATGGAATTGTGTTCGTCCTTGTATGGCGTACTCATCGTCCCACAATGTTGTCTCAAGGAAGAGGCTCCTGAACATCTGGATGGATGTTGTTGGGTTCTGCTGTCTGCAAGTCATTCTGTTCCAACAATGATGCATGATATGGTCGAAGGAGATCCACATTGAAGACTGGATGTAGACCAAGGCACGCAGGAATGTCAAGCTAGAAAGAATTTTCTCCAATCTACTGAAGAATATTGTATGGACCATATCACAAAGGTTTGAGATTCTTGAATGGGCCAGTGAAGCGATCATTCTTAAGATGCAACCAGACCTTATCCCCAATTTGGAATGAATGAGGGATACGATGCTTATCATGTCGGGCCTTAGCTTTCGCATTTGCTCTGTGCAACATGTCTTGTGCTTGTCGCTGGATGTCGCAAATTTGTTCTTGAAACTTCAATGCTATGTCAACTTCTTGTTGGTTGTGGTTGGTGTCGTAGTTCGACTGTGTCGAAGAGCTAATCAAGTCAATAGGTGTTGAGGGTTGAAATCCATAATAGATCTCAAATGGATGCTTGCTCATAGAGCTATGCTGAGCAAGATTGTAGCTGTGTTGTATGTATGGAGAACTTTCATCCCATGTTCATCGATGCTTGTGGTTGTACATGTGAAGCAGTTGTACGACCAAGCGATTAACAACTTCCACCTGTCCATCGGTCTGCGGATGGAAAGTTGTCAACAATGAGAGTCGTGTGTCTAGTTGTTGCCAAAGGGTCTTCCAAAATATGTTGACGAATCTGGCATCTCGGTCGAAAATGATGGTTGTGGGTAAACCATAGTGTTTCCAAATATGTGTGAAGAGTTGAGCAGTCTATAGCACTGTTGTTGTCTTCTTGCATGGTATGAGAATGGCCATCTTGGAAAATCTGTCGACTACTACTAAGATTGCGTCATGCTGATGTTTCGAAGAAGGATACCCTATCAAGTAGTCCATAGAAATAGATTCCCATGGTCGATTAGGAACTGGCCGAGGTGTGTACAATCCATGTCGTCGATTAGGCGGTTTAGCAATGGCACAAACCACGCATGATCAAATGTACTTGTTGACATCAGTTTTAAGTGTAGTCCAAAAGAAATACTTCTGCGGAATAGAAAGTGTCTTTTCTACCCCAAAGTGTACTGCAATCTTGCTGTAGTGCGCATCCCAAATGAGTTGTTGTCGATGCTCACCAGTCAGTACACAAAGTTTTCTGAGCTTGTATAGCAAGGTATCTTTCAGGAAATAGTCGGCGGTTGACTTGTCAGTCTGAAGTTTTCAATAGACTAGTGCAAAGTCAATGTCTTCCTGATACAACTGAGGCCGAGTAGTGGTGTCATATCCCTACATACTCATCACTATGAAAAGGAGAGTAATGGGCAATATGCTTAGAGAATCAGCAGCGGCGTTGGATTTACCTTTTCGATACTTAATTACCAACTGGAATTGTTGCAGGTAATTAATCCACTTAAGATGTCGAATTGTTTGAAGTTTTGATTGTGTCAGAGTGAACTGAAGAGGTTTTTGGTCAGTGAGAATGACTGTTTCCTTGCCAAGGATGTAATGCCTCCATTGCTTGAGACCTTGCACCATGGAGTACAGTTCTTTTTCGTATGTCGAATATCTTCTAACAGTGTCGTTAAAAGTTTCAAAGTGAAAAGCGACTGAGTGACCAGATTGAGTGATCACTACACCCAAGGCATAGTCTGCTGTGTCTGTCTCAATCTAAAAGGGTTGATGCAAATCAGGTAACACAAGTATTGGTGTAGTGCAGAGCTTGTGTTTGAGCTATTCAAAATCTGTGTGTTATGTCGGTGTCCATTTAAAGACAGTTTTCCCACTTCCTTTCGTTAACTGATTCAAGGGCTAGGCTATGTGACTGAAGCCGAGTATGAATCATTGATAGAAATTTTCCAAACCAAAAAAACTTCTTAGTTCTTGAATGCTGTGAGGAATGGGACAATCTTTGAGAATTTGTACTTTGTCTAGGTCGACATGAATGCCTGCAGAGTCAATTACAAACCCCAAATAGTTGATGTTGTTCATTGCAAAGGAACATTTGTCCATGTTCAAGTAGAGTCGATGTTACTAGAGAGTTTTGAGTACTTGTTGAAGTTGTCCGACATGTTCTTCCCATGATCGACTAAAAATCAATATGTTGTCAAGGTATACAATGGCCCATTTGCCCATGAAGGGTCGAAGAATGTTATCCATGTATCGCATGAAGGTCGCAGGTTTGTTGGTTAAGCCGAAAGGCATGACTAACCATTCAAACAATCCTTCCTTGGTCTTGAAAGCAATTTTCCATACATCTGAGGGATCGATTCGAATCTGATGATATCCCGACTTGAGGTAAATCTTAGTAAAGAATTTAGCACCGTTCAAACAGTTGATGAGCTCATCTATCCACGGCAGAGGGTACCAATTCTTCACCGAAATTTTGTTGAGTGCCCTATAGTCGATGCACATGCGCCAAGTCCCATCTTTCTTCGGAATGAGGACGACTGGACTTCCACAAGGGGAGGAGCTGGGTCGAATATGGCCTTTGTCGATCAAATATTGGACTTGTCTGCGAATCTCTTCATTTTTTAGAATCGATCTTCTGTATACAGATGCATTAGGCAAAGAAGAACCAGGAGCAAGTTCAATAGAGTGTTTTACCTGACAGTGTAGAGGTACTCCGTCTAGAACTTGGAATAGGTTCCGGTACTCATCAAGAATATTGTTGATCTGCTACTTCTGTCGGGAGCTGCATTGATCGATGACTCAACCGGTTGCTGCAATCTTCCTAGAATTTTGCGGCTTTATCACAATCAATGCGAACTTTTGAGCATGATTGATGAGCTTCTTTTTCTGTTTCGCAAATACCAAGGCAACCGTTGGTGTAGGTCGTCATTTTTGTATGTTGTATCGTTGATCTCCAATTCTGAAAATCACCTTCCGCGGTCGTGACTAGTAACTTCCATGGCGATCCCATAGGTAAGGTTTCCCAAACAAGGCGTCAGCTACGGAGAGTGGTTCCACATCGCAAAGTACTTCATCTTCAAAAGGATTTATGAAGTATGCGAGCTTGCATTGTTGGGTGATCCTTAGCTCTTGTCCATCCTTCATACAACTAATGTTGTAAGGCTGAGGATGCAGAATGGTCACAAGACCTAGCTTCTTCACAAGTTCTTCAGAAACAAAGTTCTTCCAGCTCCCGTTGTCCACAATCAGATGCAATGGTTTGTTTTGAACCCATATCTCTATATGGAATAGGTGCTCTCATTCCTCCTCATCGACGATGGTCGAGGCTGTTGGAGTTATTGATGTCAAAAGAGTCGTTGCTTTTGGGTCAGATTCTACCACAGTCTCGTCGAACGCGTCGAATGTCGACACTTTTTCCAAAAAGGTCTTCCGAGCTTTTCATTCAAACATATCATGCCAAGATGAGTGATGGTAGTCGCACCATTTTCCGGTCGGTTGCTTTCTGTGGTCCTTTTATGAAAAGGCTTCTTGCCGTGATCTGGCTTTGGCGGAGTCGGCTGGGAGGATTTCGACTTGTTGAAGTCGACTGGTGCCTTCGTGTCGGGTGGTCATCCTGATGTCGGCTTTATCGCAAAGTGCGCTTTTCCCTTCTGCTTGGTTTCAAGTTTGTTGGCATAGTGGAATGCATCCGCAAGCGCATTGACAGTTAGAAACTCCATCTCCTGCTAAATGTACTAGGATAAACTGCTAACGTACTTCAGAACAAGCAATTTTTCTTCTTCTTGGATGCCAAGTCTATCCCTGAGTCGATAGAACTCATCGATGTAGCTTTGCATGGACTGGTATTTCCATTGCCTTAGCTGCTGCCACTTCTTATACTATTGCTCAAGGTTCTTCGGCAGGTAAAACTCCTTTTGGATATGTTTGACAAATTTATCCCATATGTCAATGGGATCTCCAATAAACTCCATCTTTTTCAAAATATTATCCCACCAGCATTGCACATATGTTGACATCTTTAAGCATGCAATGGTGATCTTATCGGCTTATGAGAGTTCATTCATAGAGTAATAGGACTCCAATTGTTGAACCCAATTGTCGACGGATTCCACGTCAATCTTGCCTTCTAGATTCGGTATGTCCAAATTCATTTGCACTTTGAAGGGGATGATTTTTTCAAAGTTAGTTCTCGTCGAAAATGCTCTTGAAATTGAAGCAAATTGCATGAGAATCTTGTTGAATTGGGCGAACATCTCAGTTCGTTGTCGAGCTAGCACTTGCTCTATGATCTTCCGTGTCTCGTCGATTGCATGTCTTTCGTCTGTTTCTTCTGCCATCTCTCAAGGTATTGTCTGCTTGGATTGTTGAGTCTGAGAGCGAGTTTGAACCAGCATCAGTCAGGTAACTTCGATGGAAGTGTCTACGCAAAACTTAGGAACGAACAAAGCTTATGCGCTCTGATGAAGTTCTGAATGACCTTGGAATCTACTCTGATACCAATGATCCACTCGGGACTAGGAAGCCGAGGGGGACAAGAGTTCAACTGAATGTGTCATCTCTATTATGACGGAAGCACAAAAAATAGAATAAGCAATCAAAAATTACACTACGCAGATATACACAAATACACATAGACAAATATGTAGGAATGCGAACTGATTTCTCTATTACTGTTAACCAAATAGATAAGATCCAGACTAATAAGATGTATATTACAATAGTTTGCATGCTTATATAAAGAGTACTAAGATGCTTGGGGCCTGTCCGTTACGTTCAGTTACAAAATAAGTTATAATGATTCGGCAGTTCAACCGTTATAGTCCACTGGAAGATAGAGAGATAATCTGTCGAAGTTCGACAGTCGCAAGTCGCAAGATGGTGTTGCGCAAGTCGCAGATCGATGTTGTATGTCGATGTCGCGAAACTGTGAGGTCACAGAACGTGTTGAAGTCATGTCGCAGTTTTCCAAGTTGCCAAATTTGTGTCGAAGTCGCGTAGTATGTCGAAGCCGTGTCAATGTCGAAACTCATCGGAGTTGTGTCGACGATGGATTGTCGCAGTAGATGTCGACAATCAGCAATAATGCCAACTGCGATATGGATCAACAACTTTCCTACCTTATGGGAGTTCTACATGGTTCCATGTTTTAAATTCCTCTCGAAGGAATCCATTTTTTCTTTCATTGCTATTTTCTATTTAGCACTTCCAATACCACCCATTACTTCTTTATAACAACAAGGTTCCCCATCGTCAGAAATCAAATAAATAGATGAAACACGATTTTTATACCTCTGAGCAAGATTTATGGCCCACATAGATCTCCTCGTAGTTGGTTGCGGCATTTCAACATTTTCCTGTATATTTTCTAGATCCTCATATACTTCTTTATGAGCTTATTCATGCTCCTCCTTTCCTAAGATGGCTAAATTTCTAAATGAATTTGTTGATTTTGTGGTACTTGTTCCTGTTTCATTTCAACTTCTACTATGTCTGATTTTATGAGAGGAGATTCATAAAATACTATATTTTTTGTTAATGGTGATTTTGTGGGTAGTAGGATCCCATAATTTGTATCCTTAACTCCATTTCCATAACCAAAAAGGATATAGTGCTTTGATATGGAGTCCAACATAGAACACTAATTTTTAGGAATAAGAGGTGATAAGAATCACAATAAAAAAAAAGATTTGAGTAATCACAAGTATGACCTATACATGTCTCTTCAAAAATCTTAGAGTCTATTGCAACTAATGGTGACCGATTTACTAGATAACAAGCTGTAATAACTGCTTCTTCCCATAACTCTTGCTGCAACTTGGCATTACTGAGCATGCTCCTTTCTCTCTCTAGAAGAGTCGTGTTCATGTGCTCATCCACACGATTTTGTTGATGAGTGTAAATTGTGGTATTATGCCTTTCGATCCCAACTTCTTTGCAATAATTTTCAAATTCAAGAGATGTGAACTCGCCTCCATTATTTGTTCTTAAACACTCGCTTGACTTTCCAATTCTCTTTTCAACCAAAGCTCTAAACTTCTTCAATACATTAAACACATCAACTTTTCCTTTGAGAGTATAGACTCACACCTTTCTAGAGTAATCATCTATAAATGTCATAAAATATGATGATCCACCAAAAGAAACTATAAGATATTTCCTCCAAACATTTGAATGAATATAATCGAGAATACCCTTATTTGTATGACTATTGACTACCTATTTTAAACTTCTTCCAACATTGCTTCCTTGGAAAAAGCAAAATGCTTATAGAAATTCAAATTTTAAGTTTTAAATATGGAAGAAACTTATGGTTTATCAATACATTTATCCCTTTCTTTCTTATATGGCCCAATCGATGATTTCATAAATGAGTATATTCATTTTCTTTCTCATATACCATCGTTGATTCATTTATTTTGACATTACTCCCTTCCAACTTGTAAAGGTTCCCAGTCTTTGTAACCTTCATTACCAACAAAATCCCTTTGACACCTTAGTGCTCCACCTTGACAAGTAAATTTATAACCTCGAGAATCCAAAACTCCCAAGGAAATTAAGTTCTTCTTGAGTGTTGGAGCCAAGGCCGCAGCTATGGTAAAAGCTGCGAATTTTGAGGAAAAAGCACAAGTATGGAAGAGAAAGTGCTAAATTTTGAGATAGTGCCAAGTTTGGGATAGAAGGAGACGGTGCGCAGTACGGTGCCAGATGGAGGAGCTCAGCGCAGATCATGGACCGAAAATCGCGGAGCTCGCGCGCACGTCATAGAAGGATGAATATGGCTGAATAGAGAGCTCAGCTACCATAATAAATAAAATGACAGAGTAGAGGGCTCAGCTACCCTCATTTAAGGCTAAGTACAGAAGTTATGGTTGCTCGGATCAAGGAGGAGCAACGGACCAAAGCATTGAAGACGAACAACGAGGCACCCATACCCTTAAGCTGCGCCGGAAATCATGGAGCCTGCAGGAAGTGGCGACATGACTGCAAGCGGCGCCTACAGTACACCTAGCCATGTGCGTGGTTAGGGTTTTTGGGGATTACTGCTGGGAAAGGCCCACAGTTTTGTAAAGGTGCGACCGCCATGGCCACCTATATATATGTATAATTGTAATGGGTAGATGTTAGTTGGTTAGTCAGTTGAGTAGTGAGTTAGTTAGCTAAGCCTGTGAGTGAGCTAGCTAAGATAGTAGATGCTAGAGGTAAGAAGGATCGATCGAGTTGATCATCCTCTGTTACAATCTTGTTGACTGTTTTCTACCGTGTTGCTAGGAAACAGGAGTTAGAACTGGTTAGCAGTGAAGCTAATCCTTGAGTTGCAGACCGTCGGAGTCGACGTCTAAACTATTGTAATCTCTGAAGAGGAAGAGACTAGATCGAGAGAAGGGCTCCCAGCTGTGTGCGTGGAGTTTCTTGGAAAGATCTAAGGCTGCAGCTGTGTGCGCAGCATATTGTATAAGTCTATCAATTTCTGGTTAATATAAGATACTCCCGTGGACGTGGATTTCCCCGTGGAGGTGGACTTCATAATTCTTCGTTGTTGTGATGTTGTGATTAAAGTGATTGCATGTTTAGTTTCTTAACAGTGTATCCAGGAATGTTGCATTATCTTTATGAGTGTGTTGAGTAAGTTCTTGAAGAGTCTTTGAGGATTATAATCGTTAAGGGTCGAAGGACTCGGTAGATCACGTCGCCGCAGCGATAGGAGAACTGGTTGCTGCGACGGGCGTGCTAGCGAGATGACGCATAGAATATCCGCGCAGAGGGTAATTGGCCCTAGCGCAGGAGAGAAAGCACCGCGCAGCTAAGCTGCTGAGCCAGAGCTTGAGAGCTGTTGCGCTCATAAGTCTGAAGAGGGGTCAGACCTTCACCTTAGAGGCATCGTCAAGGAGGAAAGAGCAATCTCCGCGTCGCCTAGGTTAAGGAAACCTGATTCCTTAGCCCCCCCATAGCCACTTCGGGTGAGACCTCGAGCTGCTGCGCAGCTCGTTGCCGAGAGGGCCAGTGCACCAAGGGGTTTTGTTGCTGCGCTTCATTAAAACCCGGGTCTGTCCAAAAAGCAGCCAACAAATGGTTCCGTTGCCGCGTGAATGAGACTTGTTATTTCAGCGACATGCGAGATTGAGGCGAAACCCAGAGAAAGAAGGAGCCAACAAATGGTTCCATTGCCGCGTGAATGAGACTTGTTATTTCAGCGACACGCGAGATTGAGGCGAAACCCAGAGAAAGAAGGAGCCAACAAATGGTTCCGTTGCCGCATGATTGAGACTTGCTATTTTTGCGACGTAGAAGATTGTTGCTGAGCCAACAAATGGTTCTGTTGCTTTGAGACTCACTCAGCTAACAAATGTGTTACTGGAATCCTACAGCTACAGAAATTCAGGAGTGGTTCGATTTAAAGGCTAAAGAGTTCGCTGAACAAGAAAATAGAAGCTCTAGACTCCAGCCAGAAGAATGGTTGCATAAGTATATCTATACTGAGCTTCACGAAATTTTCTTTGTCACATTTGCACTTGAGTTACATGCTTGGATAGCCAAGTTAGCAGATACTAGACCCACTGTGCATATTGACCGACCAGTCGCTTGGACGCCTGACCTACTCAGTATTTTGAAGCGGGTAGACAATTCTGTGTCCCGCGCAGTAGAATTTTGGTTGAATAGTCTACTGAAAGGTTTCATCACTGAGTTTGCAGTGGATACAAGAAAGAGTTTCAGTGAAGCTGAGAGGAGTTTCTTTCAAGCACATAGAGGTAAGTTCCTGAATTCTTTGAACTTATCGATTAAAATGCTGCTGTATGAAAAAGAAAAACTATGTATAGCTTCAGATGCATAGTATAGACAAGTAATGTCCGTAGACTTTGATAGTGACCCTGAAGTTATTGGTTGCACTCGTAGTGGAAAACGGTATAAAGTAGGCCTTGACCAACATTCTTTTGAGTCGAGCCCAGAAGACAGTCAAGTTCCTAGAGAGAGCCACATACAAAGACAAGGGAGCGCTCATATCCCTTACCACCCTTTTACACCGCAAAAGCCGGACGAAGCTCAGTATAATCCCGCAGTAACACCTTCTAGTAGCCCACACGGTACTTCTAGTACCTCTGTACCACCTTTGTTCAACCAGCCCAGAGGAACTGCTACAGCACCTCCACCTCAACCTCGTGCAAGAAAGATGGGTGATGACATGAAACTACCAACTTTTAGAGGAACAGGGATAGAAGACCCTGAGCAACACTGGTTCCTATGTGAAGCCATTTGGACAATTAAGCAAATTAATGATGATGCTGTTAAACTGGTTCAGTTAGCAACCACACTAAGAGAAAGAGCCTTAACTTGGCTCATGAAATACTCAGCAGCACAGAACAGAACGCTTGCTGATGTAAGAAATGCAATGATTAGAGAATTCAAGAAACCTAAATCAGAATCACAGTGTATAACAGAGCTCAAAGACATCAAACAGTTACCTACAGAGTCAATATGGGACTTTGACCAAAAGTTCAAAGCCCTGATAGATCAAGTAAGCTTTGAGTTTGCACCACAACAGCATAAGGAATGGTTCATTGCTGCACTGCTTCCACACATTAGACTTCCTCTTATGCAACAGAATCTCACTACTCAGGAACAAGCTCTAGAGATGGCTATGAAACTAGAAGCTTCACCAATTGCTGGAACAAGCAACGATGTTGCGCAGTTGCAGAACCAATTAGAAAATTTAACCTTGCAGGTGCATGATATTAAGAAAGGCAAGGATACTAAGGAGGAGATATGGTGCACAAAATGTAAAGCACAAGGTCATTCAAAGGACCATTGCCCTGTTTTCATAGAGTATATTGCAACTGGAGCACCTAATCCTTTACCACAGCCACAAGGGCCTTGGTGTGAAATCTGTAGAACTAGAGGTCATAGACCACAAGAATGTCACTTACTTTAGAAATATGTACAAACTCCAAAGAATCTATATTGTAATTTCTGTAAATCAGTAGGCCATGATGAAAACAATTGCAGAGCATATGACCTTATGATGGAAAGGAAACATGATGTTTATAGAGTACAATCAGAAGCACAAGGACCCGTAGCAGGTCCACAGTATGACCAAACTCGCGACGGCCGAACAGGAAATTACAGAGGCCGCGGACGCGCAACAAACTTTGGCCGTGGAAGAGGCCAGATCACTTGTTATAATTGTGGAGCGCAAGGTCATTTTGCAAGAGATTGCCAAAACCCTACAACCCTTTGCAGATATTGTAAATCTTATGATCATATCATTGAAGAATGCCCCCAGTTGACGGCTAAGATGCAAGCAAAGATGCCACAGGTCAACCAGAATATTCAATTGATTGGAGCAGAAAAAATGGAACCAGACCGTACAGTTAATATCGTGACGCGCAGTGGAGTAACCACTGGTGCGCCAGAGTCGGGAACTGGAAAGCAAGCGACGCAATGGGTGCGTTGCGCTAATATTAAACCAGCCCCACTTAATCCCCAGAAGCAAAAAGAAGCATTCAAGCAAGCCCAAGAGTATTTCTCAGATCCCAGAGCTTCGAGTTCTGTCGCAACTCCACATAATGATATTAGATCGCAAGTGCTAAGACAAGACAACCTGGTACAAGAACAGGCCACTACATCCGGAAGACCTGATGAAGAAGATGCACTAGGCACTGTCCATACTTTTCTGAGGAACTGCTTAAAGATGTTGCGCAATGAAAAAGCAACTATGGAACTCCAACACCTATTGGATAAATGTCAACAATCTGCTTCGACGAACACGCCGCAGCGTGCTGTTCACCAGATTGGGAGTCACATTAGAACTGGAAAAGAGATGAGGCTCACAGCGCAGATTGGAGCATTTGAGATGGACGAAGTCATTTTAGATTTGGGCTCAGAAGTTAATGTTCTCACCATGCAGACATGGGAACAGATGGGAAGTCCTCAACTTACAAGATCCCCCATCCAGCTAAGACTCGCGAACCAGCAACGAGTCTCTCCATTGGGCAGATTACCTAATGTACCTATTGATATTGAGGGAGTAAGAAGTTCTGCAGACTTTGAAGTAATCAAAATTCTGGATGATAGTAGACCTTACCCAGCACTTTTAGTTATAGACTGGGCATTTGATAATTTGGCTGTCATTAATTTGAAGAAAAGACAGATGACCTCCGAGGATGACCAGATTAGGGTCATTGCACTGCTTGATCCTATTCAAGGACCAAGGTATATAGAACCCATTCGGGCAGAAGAAGAAGCGCGCCACATGGAAAGTTTGTATCAGATGACTGCTAGTCAGAGTGACTATGTTAATCCTACAGCAGATGGCCATATCAGCTGGCGATGCGATAGTTCGTGCACCTCAGACTCAGATGCAAGATTGGAAAACTGGCAGAATCGCTTACATGAGGTTTCTACCAGACGTTGCGCCATGATGACTAAATCCATTCGATGGATTGGTACAGAATTGACTGACACTCCAATTTTTGATGGTTTAACTGACGTAAGTGAATTCATACAGGCATATGAACAACAGCTTCCAGAACAGCAGCGCATACAGGCATTAGATGTATCACTGCGCGCTACACCCACAAGATGGTGGGGTGCGCATAAAGGGAATATTCACACATGGCAAGACTATCGCAGATTGATACTGCGCAGATTTCAGGACACTACAGCAGAAGTGTCGCGCAAATATGACGGACAGAGTGACCCTGGGTCACACATTGAAACATGCATTCAGCAATGGTCGGATATTCAAGAAGATGAGTGGGTTCACCTATTCATCCACACATTGGACACAGTTCCAAGGAACTAGTACACTGAAACAGAATTGCGCAGAGGCACTCTTACTTGGCCTCTTATGATAGAAAGTTTTCAACTTACCTTCAGTTTTGAGTCGGAGCATCCAAGTATTGATCAAGCTCTGAAGTGTATTAAAAAGAAGGTATTTGAACCATGTCCATTACCAGAATATTCTCAACCGGATTGGGCTGTTAAGATAGAACATGCCCTCGAATGCTATAATTTCACCGCTGGAGAAGAGGAGGATGATCCTCGCAACATCAATATTCCAGAATCAGAAGGGATGGGCAATGTTGAAGGTCCTCAGCTTGATATCCCTGCCATTACAGAACACATCAAGCTTAAAAAGGTTAACATTGGTACAAAAGCCGAACCCAAGTTTGCTTCTATAGGAGACTATTGGGATGATGAAACTGTTGGGCATATTTCAGATTTATTACGTGACTACCAGGATATATTTCCTACCAAGTTCACAGAAATGAAAGGCATCCTAGGAAACTTAGGAGTGATGCGCATACCTCTGAAACCAGATGCCAGGCCAGTAAAGCAGCGCCCATACAGGTTGAACCCGCGCTATAAAGAAAAAGTCAAAGAAGAAATTGACAAGATGCTCGTAGCAGGTATTATTGAGCCAGTAGAGGAAAGCGATTGGATTAGCCCTATGGTTGTACAAGAGAAGAAGACAAAAGGTGAAATAAGAATTTGCATGGACTTGCGCAAACTCAATGACGCATCAGCGCATGATCCATTTCCTACCCCCTTTACAGACGAAGTGCTTGATAATGTTGGAGGACAAGAGGCTTACTCCTTCACTGATGGATTTTCGGGATACCATCAGATCAGAATTCATCCAGACGACCGCCATAAGACTACTTTTGCGACTGAATGGGGATCATTCCAGTATACGGTAATGCCCTTTGGTCTTAAAAACGCTCCTGCTATCTTCTCTAGAGTCGTTGTTGCTGTTTTCAAAGAATTCATCCATAAGTTTTTAGAAGTCTATTTTGATGATTGGACTATGTTTGGTTTACTAAAGAACCATATGGGGAACCTGCGAATGATGTTAGAAAAATGTAGACAGCATCAGATTTCCCTTAACTTGAAAAAATGTATCTTCTGTGCTCCTTTTGGTATTTTGTTGGGTCACATTGTATGCAGACAAGGACTCCTGATGGATCCTGCGAAGGTTGCCATCATTGCTAATTTACCTGCGCCCAACTCAGTCAAGCAATTGTGCACTACATTAGGACATACAGGATACTACAGAAAATTTATCAAAGGTTATGCAAAGATCACAGCACCTATGGAAAGACTGCTGAAAAAGGATTCGAAATTCCAATGGACAGAAGAATGCCAACAGAGCTTGGACACACTTAAAGACAAGATGATCAGTGCGCTAATTCTAGTTTTCCCAGACCGGAATAAACCTTTTCATGTTCATGTCGATGCTTCTTCCATTGCATTGGGGATCGTACTTACACAACCAGGAGAAGGAGGTATCGATCACCCCATTGCTTACTCTAGCCGGAAGCTGTCCATAGCCGAGAAGAACTACACTACTACAGAGAGAGAAGGACTAGCTATGGTGTACGCCCTACAGAAGTTCAGACACTACTTACTGGGCGCACATTTTAAAATGTATACTGACCATTCTGCTTTGAAATACTTGGTCAATAATCCAGTGTTAGGGGGAAGAATTTGTAGATGGCTACTGCTCTTTCAAGAATATGATTTTGAGGTTATTGTAAAGCCAGGAAGATTGAATGCAGGACCTGACCATTTATCCAGGATAGAGTCAGGAGAGGAACCTACAAGTCTGGAGGACAATCTACCTGACGTGCAGTTGTTCTCTATTCAAGCAGCAGATGAATATTATTCTAATATCCTTGAGTTTCTTACCACCGGACAAGCGCCAGTTGAGTTTACAATCCAACAGAAGAAACAACTTGTTGTCAAAGCCGCAGACTTCACTTTGATAGCAGGCCAGCTTTATAAGTTGGGCCCCGATGAAGTCTTGCGCAGATGTATTTTACCACATGAAAAGAACTCTATCATCGCAGAAGCGCACTCAGGAACCGTAGGAGGCCATTTCGCAGGAAAACCAATTGCTCAGAAGATCTTAGCCGCAGGTCTTTGGTGGCCGACATTGCATAAGGATACTAAGGAATTCTGCAAATGTTGCGATGTGTGCCAGCAAATAGGAAAACCTTCAAGAAGAGATGAAATGCCGCTAAGACCTTAGATAACACTGCGTGCTTTTGATAAATGGGCCATTGATTTTGTAGGTCCTATCAACCCACCAGGAAAGAGAACCGACGCAAGATACATCATCACAGCTACTGAATACCTCACCAGATGGGCTGAGGCTAAGCCAGTGAAGAACTGCGACGCTGCCACTGCCGCGCAGTTCATTTTTTAGAACATTATCACTAGGTTTGGATGCCCAGTGATTCTCATGAGTGATCAGGGTACACACTTCCTCAATCAGACTATAGAGGCCCTTACTGAATAATTTCAAATTAGTCATCATAAGAGTACACCCTACCACCCTCAGGCTAATGGTATGGTGGAGGCATTCAATAAAATTCTTGAGAATGCCCTGACGAAGATCTGTAATCAACAAAGAGATGATTGGGACCTTAGAGTTACAGCTGTATTATGGGCTTACAGAACCACATGCAAGAAACTAACAGGCCACACACCTTTCAGTTTGGTGTATGGACAAGAAGCAGTTATGCCTATGGAATACATTATTCCCAGTCTCAGAATTGCGCAAATTACAGAAATGACAGATCCTGATACTATGAGCGCAAGACTTTCACAACTGCTTGCCCTAGAAGAAGACCAACTTTTAGCCGGATTTCATCAATAGGTACAGAAGGCAAGACAGAAAGCTTGGCATGATAGGCACATTAAGAATAAACACTTTGCAGAAGGAGACTTGGTACTCCTCTATGATAGTAAATTCATCAAGTTTCCAGGCAAATTTCGCATACACTGGTTAGGCCCTTTTCACGTGACGAAGATAACTGAAGGAGGAGCAGTTCAGCTTGTGAAGCTAAATGGAGAATTGCTACCTACCATGATCAACGGGAGTCGGCTCAAGATTTACCGTGACGGCCACTCCGCCCTGTCAACTTAAATAGCTACTCAAAGAAATGCAGATGTCCAGTGTAGTTGAAAGAGGCATCGCATCATCAGTCTACATGGAAGTCGCGAGACCCTCAGTCTCTGGCTTCCCGCGCAGTTCCGAGAAACATCCGCACATACCGAATAATAATTTGGGGTTGAGCGAGCTTATATTTGCGCTCTTGCAAGTTTTTCCCCGGGATGATGAACTGTCGCTCTTGCGCAGTTCCCTGTGATAATTTGCCGCTTCAAGTTCTTGTTGTGGACCCCTATAGGCATAGTTTCCTAAGCTGAAATGACCCGCCGAAAAATTTGAATTACAGCAGTTATGTAGCCGCGTCTGAGAATAAATGAAGGATAAGCCCGCCATTTAAGTATAGCCGCTGTGACAAGATTTGGCTTGATCTCTGTAAGATTTGCATTTAACTCATGCACCGAAAGCGTTAGCCTCTCTCGGAATCCTGCCAGAGCCCGTCCATCACAATAAATGCACCGCAAATGCGAAGCGGATCGTAGGGTTGTCAACTCATGCATAGCCGCCTATAGCTAGTAACTCCACTTGCCCGCATTTACTATCACCTTTGGCTATAAATACCCCACACTTGTATATTTTCGGGTTACTTTTCTCGAGCTGCATAGTCTTGTTTCAGAATCTAAGCCATTGTTTTCAGAGCCGAGTTGTGCAGAGTGCTTTCGTTGTTGTCAGTGTTCATATCCCACGCCAGTCCGCTGTTTCTGTCAAGTTCTTGTTACCTATACCCGTTCACGACGGAGAACCTGTCGACTGAAGAAGTCGTTCGTCAATTCCTGCGCCGAGGCCTAGATTTCGGCATGACTACCCCCGTGACTGTTTCGACTTATGTACACCCTGGTTATCAGGACCCTAGACAATCTCCGGCCACACGAGCATCTCAGCCACAGCCAGAAGAGCCCGTTCCAGAGCCGTTGGCCACTATGGTGAATTATATTCCGCCGCATCCAGACGATGCACCAGAAGTGCATATTCCGAAGAATGCAAAGTATCCGCTTCCATTACCCCCACTATCGGTTGGCGTGCGAATAGAAGGGTCCTTGCTCGGACACCTTCCACTGGTCAAGTTCTCTGATTTCAACCTGGGAGACTATAAAACATATCCTCAGTTCCAGCTAGACCGATATCTGACGGTAGTGCATAATCCCAGCAGAAAGGTTGACGAATTCATCCCGAAGGGATTTGCAGCAAATCTTGAGCGCCCTGGACTCCTGAACCTGTTAAAGCTACCGTATTTCGGGCGTAGCAATGAAGTGAACGCAGTTGTTAAAACACTGCTATCCTGCGTTCATGGAGGTTACCTTTGGCTCGGGAGGCCAATCGATTTAAATGTCGATTTGATTCACCGTATTACCGGCGTATCTAAGGTTGGTAAGGATCCCAATATCCATTTTATGGGAAAGGAGAAGGATAGAAAACTGGCTGCAAAGCTGGTGCAGAAATACAACCTTACAAGAGGAGGTCGAGCTTATGACCTCACCATAGTAGAAGATGAAGCACTCAGATTTACAGGAAGTCTGCTTGTAGGCAGACTTCTCACCAAGTGCAGACCGAAGGAAGTTACTGGAGTTGTCGTGGAGCTCGCCATCGTAGCTGTGGAGGGAGAGCAGTACAACTGGTGCCTCTTCCTCCTCAATTATTTTTTGGAAGACTACCGGAACGTTCAAGATAACCCCGGTCAGTCGTTCCATTTTTCTTGGCTTTTAATTTTATGTGCTCTCGTAGGGTGGAAGGAGCCCCCGAACACTCAGTTCCTTCCGCACCGCGTAGGAGAACCTGCCGGAATCCGCTATGTTAACCTTTGGGAATCTCCTAATCCCGCAAAGCGCAAGATGAACCACGCTGTATTTTGTGAATACTACTATCTCCTCAGAGATACCATTCAGGAAATGCCAAGGCTGAGTGAGGAGACAGCGACGATATACGAAGGAAAGTTGGCCTTTACTGCAGACTTACATCAACTTTACCTCCGTCCCTGCGGCATTCAAGAGGAATGGGCCGTAGGCCTTTACAGGATGACCACCGAAGATGTCGAAGAAACTATCAAGTCTTGGTCGGACGAATGGAGAGAAGCCGCCGACATCGCATCCGCGATGCCACCCGCCGCTGCGCACGAGAAGGATAAGGGCAAGGAAGCCCCCGAGCAAAGAAGTGATGAAGGCTCTACAGAGACAGCAACCAAGAAACAAAAGGTGTCGCATCCCTCTGAGGCCATTCCCTCGGGGATCGACCAGTATTTGAAAGAGCAATTTCGCGAGCTGTGGAACACGCACGCTCATATCAGAAGTGCTCTAGACCTGCAGTTTGTGGAAATAAAAGGTATCGCAGGAAGGATTGCGCAGACCCATGCGCCAGCATCTACTTCGCAGGTGCCACAAGTAATTCCAAGTATCGAGCGAGTTAAAGAACTCGTAGAAAGGCATACTGTCGTGCATATTCTGCCTACAAGCATGACACTTCCGGATCCGCTAGCTGCACTACAGGTAAGCGCCGTTGGGCCTGTTGAAATAAATTTGTCTCTAATTCCTATAGAGACTCTACAGCTAGTGCATGAGAAAGTTTCCCTTGAGTTGAGAGCTAGAGAGCTCTCTACATTCCAGGAAAATCAACGACTGCAATCACAGGAGATAGAGCTGAAGGCAAGCCATAAGAATATTTCCGAGAAACTTGCACTTTATGAGGCGCAAGACATCGGCATAAGAAACGCGGTGGATGAGATTGCCCAGGAGTTGCCAGCTTGCGAAATTCAACCAGACCTCCCTCTGGTTGAGAAGGTTCAAATTATTGGAGGAAGGGTGAAAACCCTGGAGCACGAAATAGTTGCTATGGATGAGGGCCATAGAACCCAGATTGCTGAGCTGGAAGCTCGTGTTGCTACACAGTTTATAGATGATGCGCAGGAAGAATTTGAAGCGCTGAGCAGAGCTTCCACACAAATGAAAGACAGAATACAGGAAGCCGAGAACCTGATGAGCCAAGCTATGGAAGCTTGGACGGAGCTTGAGAAGCTCCCTTTTAAAGTTGGTCTTTTGGAGCAGGTACAAGCCGCAGAACAGTCCCTAACTGTTCTGACTGAAGAAGCTAAGGCCTTAACAGGCTTACCAAAAATGAAGAAAATGAGTGAAGTGCGCCGAATGCAACAGCAACTGCACAAGCTCAGAACTGAAGATGAGAAGCTCACCAACATCATTCAGCCATTTATGGATGAGTATGCTGACATCGTTGGCCAAGTCGAGGCAAAAATCAAGGAAATTGCTGAATCTCAAGAGGTGATTGATGCCGTAACTAAAGAAGAAGCCACTGCAGAAATGGTCCAGACAGCTGTGGAGTGTGTCGATGAATTGGACTCCGCTATTGCGCAGTGGAAGAAAACATTCGCGCAGACCCAAGCAAAAGCAGATGCGCAAGTAAAGCGACCACACGCTAGTGTGAGTGGCTCGAGGGCGAGCCACAAGTAAGTGTTAGGGGCCTGTTGGAGCCAAGGCCGCGGCTATGGTAAAAGCTGTGAATTTTGAGGAAAAACCACAAGTATGGAAGAGAAAGTGCTAAATTTTGAGATAGCGCCAAGTTTTGGATAGAAGGAGATGGTGCACAGTACGGTGCCAGATGGAGGAGCTCAGCGCAGATCACGGACCAGAAATCGCGGAGCTCGCGTGCACGTCATAGAAGGATGAATATGGCTAAATAGAGAGCTCAGCTACCATAATAAATAAAGCGACGGAGTAGAGGGCTCAGCTACCCTCATTTAAGGCTAAGTACAGAAGTTATGGTTGCTCGGATCAAGGAGGAGCAACGGACCAAAGCATTGAAGACGAAGGACGAGGCACCCATACCCGTAAGCTGCGCTGAAAATCATGGAGCCTGCAGGAAGCAGCGACATGACTGCAAGCGGTGCCTACAGTACACCTAGCCATGTGCGTGGTTAGGGTTTTTGGGGATTACTGCTGGGAAAGGCCCACAGTTTTGTAAAGGTGCGACCGCCATGGCCACCTATATATATGTATAATTGTAATGGGTAGATGTTAGTTGGTTAGTCAGTTGAGTAGTGAGTCAGTTAGCTAAGCCTGTGAGTGAGCTAGCTAAGATAGTAGACGCTAGAGGTAAGAAGGACCGATCGAGTTGATCATCCTCTGTTACAATCTTGTTGACTATTTTCTACCGTGTTGCTAGGAAACAGGAGTTAGAACTGGTTAGCAGTGAAGCTAATCCTTGAGTTGTAGACCGTCGGAGTCGACGTCTGAACTATTGTAATCTCTGAAGAGGAAGAGACTAGATCGAGAGAAGGGCTCCCAGCTGTGTGCGTGGAGTTTCCTGGAAAGATCTAAGGCTGCAGCTGTGTGCGCAGCATATTGTATAAGTCTATCAATTTCTGGTTAATATAAGATACTCCCGTGGACGTGGATTTCCCCGTGGAGGTGGACTTCATAATTCTTCGTTGTTGTGATGTTGTGATTAAAGTGATTGCCTGTTTAGTTTCTTAACAGTGTATCCAGGAATGTTACATTATCTTTATGAGTGTGTTGAGTAAGTTCTTGAAGAGTCTTTGAGGATTATAATCGTTAAGGGTCGAAGGACTCAGTAGATCACATCGCCGCAGCGATAGGAGAACTGGTTTCTGCGACGGGCGCGCTAGCGAGATGACGCATAGAATATCCACGCAGAGGGTAATTGGCACTAGCGCAGGAGAGAAAGCACCGCGCAGCTAAGCTGCTGAGCCGGAGCTTGAGAGCTGTTGCGCTCATAAGTCTGAAGAGGGGTCAGACCTTCACCTTAGAGGCATCATCAAGGAGGAAAGAGCAATCACTGCGTCGCCTAGGTTAAGGAAACCTGATTCCTTAGCCCCCCCATAGCCACTTCGGGTGAGACCTCGAGCTGCTGCGCAGCTCGTTGCCGAGAGGTCCAGTGCGCCAAGGGGTTTTGTTGCTGCGCTTCATTAAAACCCGGGTCTGTCCAAAAAGCAGCCAACATTGAGTTCTTCCCCAGGGTACATGTGTTATCTCTATTAATTTCTTTACAATACCATCAAACATTTTAATCATATTGCTCCAAATACCAATAGTCTTACAAGAAACATTGTTTCCCATAAGAACAATATTGCCATTAATAGCTTGGAAAGAAGAAAACCAAGTCCTATATTGATACATGTAATGTGAAGAACCATAACTTAATAACCATTCCCAATGATATTGTGAGACATTGCAAATAGATAAAACTTCATCAACCATACCCAAACTTGTCGCAATCAAATTTTCTTCACTTGTGGAGTCATTCTTGGATCCTTTCCTCTTCCAACAATCCTTTTTTAGATGCCCTTATTTGTTGCAATACCAAATTTTTTGCTTACCGTTTTTTCCATTTAACTTAGATCTCGATGTACCTGTCAAATTCCTCCCTTTTTATGTGGATCGACCATTGGCCGCCATTACTTATGGTGTGGAAGTTTCTATATTGGAATTTCCCCACACCTCCTTAAACAATAAGGATCCTACAACTATATCACAATCAAGAGGGTTTGTTGTGATAAAGCTAATAGAAGTGACTAAGTGGTTCCAATATTTAGGCAATGAACACAATAACATGACTGCCATGTCTTCTTTTTCGATTTTTTCACCCATACTACTAGTCAATTTTGGTACCTTATTTCATTTGTAAACCAAACAATTGCTTCTTCAAATAAATTTGATTTGTCACATATTTTGTCATGTAAAGACTCTATATTCTACTCCATTACCTTGTTATTGTTTCCTCTCCAACAATATTGAAAAGAACATCATCTGCTATAAACAACTAAATGGTGTTGAGAGATCTTGTATCTAGATCTTCCCAATCCTTGTCAGCCATACCCATAGGTCTCTTTATCTTACGTACCAATACCTTTGCACCAACAAATCATATTCTTCTAATTGAACTTCTACACCTTCAACTTTGCATTCAAAACCTTTTCCATTTAATGCACTTGTTAAACCTATGAGGCCACAAATCACTTGGAAGCTGTGTCGTCGGATAGCACCTCATTCACTATGGCCTCCACCATAATGCATCTAAGAGAATGTCCAGACAGGATCCTCTACTGGTGGCTCCTTTTATGTATCATTTTCATGCTTCGACTAAAATATGTCTCAAGGTAATGTGCCTACGACCTCCATCAGCATGTCCAAAGAAATGCATGTGGCCTCCCCCAACGTTTCCAAAGATAGTGTTTGCGGCCTTCCACAAGAATGCGTCGAAGATGTTTGTGGGTCCTCTTGAGACCTTCCACCAAAACCACATCTCAAAATGTGTGCCGATGGGTTCCCCTCTATGGATTCTACCATAACAACATCCTAAAAAGTGTGCGACAAGATCCCCTAAGTGGATAAAATTATTTATTATTTATTATTAATATAGAAAAATTTATGCTTAGAAGAATATGGATTTGTTTATATTTACAGTTGTTGAAATATTGTAACTTCAAAGAATATTATATTTGTATATTATTTATTCCGGAGATGTTCCATACCTCCGATGTGATTATACTATAAATCCAGAGATGTTTATTCCTCCGAGTTGGTTGTGGTAACTAGGGTTATTAGACCCACCATGTGGGGGTCGGCCCAGTCAGTTATAATGGGGTATTTAACCTAATGGTTAAATACGAGCCTACATGTACTTGTGTAAAATACATATCAGAGTGGTGTATAAATAGAGGAGGTGTGTTCCTCATTTGATACATTCACTCACTTGAGGATAGCGCACTTGTGGAGGAGAGGTGTGCTATTGTGGAGGAGGATATCATGTCTCAGGGTTTCATCTTTGTATATTGCTGGTCATCTATATTGAGGAAGCTTTGCTGGGTTTTCTACCCCATGAGGGTTTCCCAGGATAAATCTCTGTCTCTTGTGTTTATGCTGTGCTTGTTGTTTCTTCAGTGATCCTGTATATGCTATTATTGTGAAATGGAATGTAATGCTGCTATTTTTTTGTCTTAGCATATTAAATCTTAACATGGAATCAGAGCTAACCTGAAGGAAGACAAGGTATGGCACTAACGACACTTGCTTTACTTACGACAATTTGAAGGTTAGGGTTTTACATAGCAAAAACCAGTCATCGTAGTACTTTCGCTATAAATCCGTTTTGGTGAATTTTTCGGATCTGAAATTGTTACAGGAAGAATATTAAATCTCCAGGTACCTTGTGTCCAAAGGACAACCTCTAATTCGTTGTACTTTGTGATTTATGATCTGTACAATATAGGGTTTCTGCCTCTTCCAGATCTGAGTCAAAATCAGGTGACCTTGGGAAAAAGGTCATATCTTTGGCTAGGAAGCTCCAAATGCAATTTCGTAAAAAGTGACAGGTAGTACACAGTCTGTACTATCTCAGAAAAAGTTTTCAGAGGCCGAAGTTGAACCAGTGACACATGGAACTCCGTACAAGTTCACCCTCCTGTATTATCCCATAAATAGGTCATGTTGCGACACTTGGCATAACTCTCTCTCAGAGAGTCCAATTGAGGTCAGATCTGTCAGGATGGAAAGATAACAGGCCTAGATACCTCAGGAAAGTTTTTCAGAGGCCGAAGTTCAAAAAGTGACACGTGGCATTCCGTACAAGTTCGCTCTTCTGTTTTATCCCAAAACAGGTCACGTTGCGACATTTGACATAACTCTCTCTCAGAGAATCCAATTGAGGTCAGACCTGTCAGGATGGAAAGATAACAGGTCAGGCTATCTCAGAAAACTTTTTCAGACCCTGTGGATTGAAAAGTTTGGAGTTACACCAGAAACAATCAGGTACATATTTCTGTCAAAACAGAATTATTTTTGAGTACCTTCATTCATGGCTTCCGGAATTTAGGGCTTTGAAGAAAGTTGGAATTTTTGTAAACGGAGACCACGGATGAATGCTACTCATCAAAATAGAAATTTAGAGACCAAGATCAGACTTTTTGGTTGGGCAGAAGGCCGGGCTTGATCAAACCCTAGTTCAGGACTTTGATCAGAAAAGTGGAAAATTAGGGCTTCTGTAAAAATGGGAATTTTTGAAATCTGTGACCATGGCTGGAAGCTCCTCAGAAAAATAGAAGCTTAGAGCTTTGGATCAAACATTTTGATTGGGAAGAAGAGTGGGATTCATCAAACCCCAGTTCAGGGTCACGTCCAGTGAATCCGAAAGTTTCAAAGGCAAAATTGAGGAGTGAAACTTTGCAGTTTTCAAATTCTGAATATATCAGTTTGATCAGCTCATCAAGGCGCATATTTCTATCCTTTCGGAAGTTTGAAATTCAAAGTTTGAATTTTTGGGGTTTCTCTGACAAACCCATATCCAGCTCCAGGTCCAGTTCTTGCAAATCAAGTGGATAGGGTTAATCCTAGAAGAAGATGGATTGGTCACCTGCATAAGTGAAGGAGTTCCCGTTTCAGAGGGAGATGAGGCTAAGGCTTTACATAAGGAGATTACAAGCGATCTCGACAGGTATGACTCATCGAGGTATGTTTTGAGATTTGTTCATGATTAAGTTTATGGTATGTTTGTCTTCATGTTATTACGGTTAGTACAATCTTGATTTTAGATTTGTTGTATCACCTTAACAAAATTATGAATGCATGATAGAAGATATTCATTGGTTAGGGTGTTGACACTTATGATTGTACTAATGCATTATGATGTTGTGTGAGGTTGATGTTTTCTGCTAACAAGATACAGGTACATCACAAAAGACAAATCAGGTTCCATGACCATGAAAACATGAAGACAAAGACTCATCCATAATCTTTGTTCTACTTATGAGGTATGTATGACTTTGTTATATTATGCTTAACCTATGAGACATGCAGGTTCTACCTCAGGATCTCTAAATCATTGAAGAGATTGTTTAGGTATGTTGTACATAACTAAGTAGGTATACTAATCTAGGTATGTTTCCCATGAATCTTACCTTGTGTTAGGATCCCTCATATAAGTATACTTGGTATGATTGGTTATGCTTATTCATAAAGTTAGTAATCAAGGGATTATGCATATTATGTCTTTTATCTTGATTGATGATATGCATGAGTAAAAGAAGACTTCCCTGAAATCTTGAATACTAATGCTTATTATCTATAATCATGATTATACATTTTCAAGATTATTTAGAACTATAATGTTTTGATAACATTGAATGTATGTTTGTGTATGAGATCATGATGATGACACTAGTGCACATTTGAGCATGCACAGTGGTATAGAATGAATAGAAGCTCAAAAGACATATAAGAAGATCAAGCGGGAAGCAACCACACAAACATAAAAGATAAGTATTTGAGTTGTTATTTGAAATAGTAAATGATATTGTTTGTATGCATATTTGTATTCCTAGAATATATAATGTTGAGTGTAAACATTCATAGAGCATTGAACAGTATACAACTAATGTGCATATGTTTGGTAAGTTGGACAAACATTCCATTGTTGCTTGTCTAGAATGAAACCTCTTTGCTGACATGCCGAGAGCTGTGCACACTCTCGATAGAATGTTCTGGTAGAGATGGAAGGCATCTAGATAGCCACTATATGCATACAGGATATGGGAAAGTGTTGTGCCAAAGTATTGGTCAAATTAGTTGCATAACTATATAAATGATATTCGTATGCATAATAGGTTATCATGACAATATGATTTGATGATTATGAAGTATTACTAATCATATACTTAATTTTGATTTGTAGGAAAGATCATGATGAATGATGAACACTGAACAAGCAATAGATGTTCAATAAGAAGATTTACAAATCAAACAAAATATAGAAGGCTCATGGCTAGAAGATTCTCTTAGAAAGAGGAAGAGAATCATGATGAGATGTTTGCTCCAAGTGGCTAAAATAAGACCATTCTCTTAATGGTGTAATTAAAGAAGAAGTGTGAATCAGGTTCTATATGGTTCCCAGGATCGATAATCAATTGATGAGCTTAATGATCACCATGGGTGATATGGATCTCAACCTTTGCTACAAGGTTGAATATGGCTTCTATACACATATGACATGGATGCAAGAAGGAACTCACCACAGAGTTCGAATGATGTTGAGGCTCATATCAATAGACCCATCTGATGAGAGATGGCACAGATAGATGACTGTAGAAATGAAATTGAAAGATCTCAAATTGATGCATTACTTTCTAGGTCTAAAAGTATGGAAAGTCTCAGAAGGAATCTCTCTCAACCAAGTATGCTAATAAATCTTGAGAAGACTTGATATGTTGGAATGGCCACTCTTATGGATTCCAACTTGAAGCTGTTAGGAGATGACTCATCGGAGTTAGTGGATATAACTCTGTACAGTCAATTTATTGGGTCATTGATGTATCTAACATATACTAGATTAGATATATGCTTTGTTGTGAACACCTTGAGTCAGTATCTAGTGGAAACTAGATGTGTTCACCTGATAGTTGCAAAGCATGTGATGAGGCACATAAAGGACACGATAGAATGCTATCTTGAAGATCATGACTTCAGATGGTTATTCAGATTCTGATTGGGCAGGAAGTGTATCAGACAGGAAGAACACATCGAGAGGATGTTATTGTCTGGGATTAGCCATGATCTTGTGGTTTAGCTGGAAGCAGTCTAGTGTGGCTCTCAGCACAAGCAGAATATATGGCTGCTTGCTCTGCTAGTTGTGAAGAAGCTTGGCTTCAGGATTGGTTTGAATTAGAGATAGAACCAACTGTGATCCTATGTGACAAATAGAGTTGTATGAAGATGACAAAGAATCTAGTGTTCCATGATAATTCAAAGAACATAGGGAACTAATAAGATATGATGCAGAAGGAACTAAAGTTTGAATTTGTAACAGGTTACCGATGTACTAACCAAATCTCTACCTCAAGTGAAGAAGTTACCAATATACTAACCAAACCTCTGTCTCGAGTGAAATTTGAATACTTCCGAGACAAGCTTGGTGTAGCTCAAAAGGACCCTCCTCGAAAGGGGGAGTAGTATAGTCACTGATGATGAGATTGTCTCATCGAACAACAAGGTCGATGATGAGGTAACCTGTTCTCTACACCTAGATACTTAGAAATATTTAGATTTAGGACTCTTATGCTTAGAATACTTTGTTTTACATGCTTTTGATGATAGATGTATTGGTGAGAATACATGTGGGGATTGTATCATCCTTGAACACTTGTTCTAAAGTGAGCCGTAGACGTGAGGTCTCCGAGAATGAAGTCCTTAGTGGATAGTTGAGGGGATTGGATCATCCCTGGACCTTCAGTCCTAAAGAGAGCCGTAGACGTGAGGTCTCCGAGAATGAAGTCCTTAGTGGACAGTTGAGGGGATTGGATCATCCCTGGACTTTCAGTCCTAAAGAGAGCCGTAGACGTGAGGTCTCCGAGAATGAAGTCCTTAGTGGACAGTTGAGGGGATTGGATCATCCCTGGACTTTCAGTCCTAAAGAGAGCCGTAGACGTGAGGTCTCCGAGAATGAAGTCCTTAGTGGACAGTTGAGGGGATTGGATCATCCCTGGACTTTCAGTCGTAAAGAGAGCCGTAGACGTGAGGTCTCCGAGAATGAAGTCCTTAGTGGACAGTTGAGGGGATTGGATCATCCCTGGACTTTTAGTCCTAAAGAGAGCCGTAGACGTGAGGTCTCCGAGAATGAAGTCCTTAGTGGACAGTTGAGGGGATTGGATCATCCCTGGAATTTCAGTCCTAAAGAGAGTCGTAGACGTGAGGTCTCCGATAATGAAGTCCTGAATGAATAGGCAGGGGATTGCATCGTCCCCGGACTGAGGTCCCAGAATAGAGCCGTAGACTGGGTCTCCGATAATGAAGTCCTGAATGAACAGGTAGGGGATTGCATCGTCCCCAGACTGAGGTCCCAGAATAGAGCCGTAGACTGGGTCTCCGATAATGAAGTCCTGAATGAACAGGCAGGGGATTGCATCTTCCCCAGACTGAGGTCCCAGAATAGAGCCGTAGACTGGGTCTCCGATAATGAAGTCCTGAATGAACAGGCAGGGGATTGCATCATCCCCGGACTGATGTCCCAGAATAGAGCCGTAGACTGGGTCTCCGATAATGAAGTCCTGAATGAACAGGCAGGGGATTGCATCATCCCCGGACTGAGGTCCCAGAATAGAGCCGTAGACTGGGTCTCCGATAATGAAGTCCTGAATGAACAGGCAGGGGATTGCATCGTCCCCGGACTGAGGTCCCAGAATAGAGCCATAGACTGGGTCTCCGATAATGAAGTCCTAAATGAACAGGCAGGGGATTGCATCGTCCCCGGACTGAGGTCCCAGAATAGAGCCGTAGACTGGGTCTCCGATAATGAAGTCCTGAATGAACAGGCAGGGGATTGCATCGTCCCCGGACTGAGGTCCCAGAATTGATCCGTAGACTGATGTCTCCGAGAATTGAAGATAGGACTGCATCGTCCCTGGACCTTGGTTCAAAATGTACGTGATGGGGATTGTATCATCCTCGGACTTTGGTCCCTGAATTGATCCGTAGATGTGTGGTCTCTGAGAAGTGGGGATTGTATCATCCCCGGACTGCGGTCCCTGAATTGATCCGTAGACGTTTGGTCTCCGAGAAAGTGATTTTTGTGGTTACTTGTATCGGTAGGATACTTGTATTGATGATGTGGTTACTTGTATCGGTAGGATACTTGTATTGATGATGTGGTTACTTGTATCGATAGGATACTTGTATTGATGATATGGTTACTTGTATCGGTAGGATACTTGTATTGATGATGTGGTTACTTGTATCGGTAGGATACTTGTATTGATGATATGGTTACTTGTATTGGTAGGATACTTGTATTGATGATGTGGTTACTTGTATCGGTAGGATACTTGTATTGATGATGTGGTTACTTGTATCAGTAGGATACTTGTATTGATGATGTGGCTACTTGAGTTGGTAGGATACTCGTATTGTTGATATGGTCACTTGTATTGGCATGAATACTTGTACTGCTGCTGATCGTGTGATGACGATGCTGCTGATCATGTGATGACGATGCTGCTGATCGTGTGATGACGATGTTGATGATCGTGTGATGACGATGCTGATGATTGTGTGTGACGATGCTGATGATCGTGTGATGACGATGTTGATGATCGTGTGATGACGATGCTGATGATCGTGTGTGACGATGATGATGATCGTGCGATGACGATGTTGATGATCGTGTGATGACGATGCTGATGATCGTGTGTGACGATGTTGATGATCGTGTGATGACGATGCTGATGATCGTGTGTGATGATGCTGATGATCGTGTGATGACGATGCTGATGATCGTGTGATGACGATGCTGACGATCGTGAGGATTCAAATATTGATGTTGCTGTAGCTATTTGAGTGCTACAGAAGATAAAGACTCAGTACTGAAGATGTTGATGTTCCAGTATTGAAGATGTTCCAGTAACTGCTTAAGTTACTGATGATTTTGAGAAAGCTTCCAATGATTTATAGATGTATCATGTATGATGCTGATGACTCCTTGCTCGTGCAGATACTGTTATAATATCCTTCTCGTTAAGGGGGAATGTTGAAATATTGTAACTTCAAAGAATATTATATTTGTATATTATTTATTCCGGAGATGTTCCATACCTCTGATGTGATTATACTATAAATCCAGAGATGTTTATTCCTCCGAGTTGGTTGTGGTAACTAGGGTTATTAGACCCACCATGTGGGGGTCGACCCAGTCAGTTATAATGGGGTATTTAACCTAATGGTTAAATACGAGCCTACATGTACTTGTGTAAAATACATATCAGAGTAGTGTATAAATAGAGGAGGTGTGTTCCTCATTTGATACATTCACTCACTTGAGGATAGCGCACTTGTGGAGGAGAGGTCTGCTATTGTGGAGGAGGATATCATGTCTCAGGGTTTCATCTTTGTATATTGCTGGTCATCTATATTGAGGAAGCTTTGCTGGGTTTTCTACCCCATGAGGGTTTCCCAGGATAAATCTCTGTCTCTTGTGTTTATGCTGTGCTTGTTGTTTCTTCAGTGATCCTGTATATGCTATTATTGTGAAATGGAATGTAATGCTGCTATTTTCTGTCTTAGCATATTAAATCTTAACAACAGTAATCTAAATGTTGAATAATGTGGACTAGATTTAGAAATTGCGCAACACTGAATCGATTTTTTTCAATAAAAAATTAAATTTAAATTGTAAAAAATAATGATTTCACTCAACAAAATATCATGGAAATCCACCATTCTAAGAAAAAAAAAACTATGATCTAATATTTATACAACTCCAATGAACACTCACAATTATTTACGGGAGAACTGACTTTGATTTTTTTTTTTTAAGTAAGATATATTTGTATTATATTTCGTAAAAGGAAGTTACAGAACAGAGATAGCAGGCCGAAGCCCCAGAACTATACTGCATAACCCAACTACCAAAACTTACATGAGGAGCAGATGTAGAAACCATACTACTCTAGAGACCTAGACTTCAAAAAAAATTAAGCTTCATGACCCAGCACACAAGCCTGTCATAAGATACAGCAAACCCAGGACAACAAAAGAGTATCGAAAAAGCATTTGAGACCCAAAAAACACAAAATTACTGTCGCCGAGACAGAAGACAACCATACTCCAAAACAAACCAACCAAAACTAAGTAACTAAGAGATCCTATCAATCATAACTTAAAGAAGGATGTAGGGAATATCATGAAAATGGCACGGAGGTGGAGCAGTCGAACCCGTCGAAATCCCTGGAGGAGGGCGGAGCTCCATGTATTGTCGAAGGAAGTCTAACTTACGATGCATAGCTTGAGTCTCTTCCAGAATGTTCTTCTGATGAAGAGTAGGCACCTACTCCATTTTAAGCTCTAACCTATCCTAGAGAGCATACCCAACCAAATTATTCATAACCCAGTAGAGAGCCACAGTGTGCTCATACATGCTTAGCCTTCCGACCGTGTTTCCTGTGTCCATCACCCAATTCTCCAACTTTCGGTGTTCTTCACGTAGAGTATCCGGATCAAGCTGATGCCACAGTTGTCACTCCACACCATGAATTTATTGTTGAATAGAGGAAGGAAGGTCCAAATCAAATATTTTTTCCTCCCAATGAGCCTTCTGCTGAGCATGAGAAAACCTCCCACCAGAAACCCTCGGGGAATCCTCACAGTTGAGGCCTTTTCTATGATCAGTAGTTGGTATTTTCCTATCCTCGTTACGGTGATCCCCCATATTGTCCATTCTCTCACTGGCACTTCTTCTAATAGGAAACACAGTAATCAGAATGTGCATGAAACGATTACTCGGGCTCATACAATCATGGCTACCACCCTAACCGCCCATATAAAGGAAATCACCACCCCAATTCATAATGACCCAGGTACCAGTCTTTAAAATTGAATCATGCTGAAAATAAAAGTGTTAATCATTCTGATCAACCCACTGGAGCCTCCACCTTCTCGTAATCATGGCGAAAGTATAAGCCTTCTTCCTGGAAAGGACATAAACCGCGCTTAAATAAAGATGCCAAGATTTACTTCCATCCTCCCCTCGGGGGAAGGAAAAGAGATATAAAGGAGAAAGGTCGTCATGTGGCTTAGCTAGGCTCATCCTGATGTCGACTCATATGAGAAGCACAATAGTTCATAATATCATGGGAAAGAGTGTCCCTACACTTGTCTCGCTCCATTGGATCCTGCATACATTCCCATGAGTGAGCACAAAGATCTAAGTGATTCACACTCCCAAGGTTTTCCAGCAAATCTTCTAATTTGTTCCCATTTTGTTTGACGTGGGAGAAGGTTAGAGCCATGCCTAAGCGAAACAGAGACTCCAACCTCTCCTATCTTCCCTCCAATCTCCACAACAACGCCACCTTGTGGCTTTGTTCGCCATTGTACAGTTCAGAAGCCATATAGATTATTACTGCGAAGTCTCCTTCCACGACGAGAGGAGTCCAACTCTAGGTTCTCTCCAACTTTATGCATTGAAGAAGGCCCTCTAACTCAACAATGTTATTAGACTTAATACCAAGATAGCCTGTTTTGAACCCGACCATAATGCGATTCACATTTCTGATAACGCATCCATAACCAGCTGGACCTGGGTTTCCATTCAAGGAACCATCAAAATTAAGTTTGAAGAAACCAGGGAGAGGAGGAGACCATACTTCCGGGCTATCACATACCATAGATGGCCCCTTTGGTTTACCAAGGCAATGGAGAATACCAAAAATGCCCCAAGCACGAAGGATTAACAACTCAGCTTCGTTAGCTTCCTAGTCTGAATTATTCCAGGCATGAGATTTAATAGTTTCAATCATCTTAGTCTGAATGGAGACCCAAACTCTTTCCTCCGAATTAGCTCTTTCTTGAAAGATTCTGGAGTTACGCTCCTTCCAAACTTCCCAAGTCATAAAGTATGGGAAAATTTTCCAAATCCAGTTGATCACAGGGTTCTAAAATGGTTTCTCATTCCAATCACAAAGAGTCTGGATGGGGTTGTCACGGATTTTGTCGGTCCTGTGGAAATCCATCGCTCCTCGATCCCATAGGAAAGAAGCAAACAAGCACGAATCCAAAAGGTGGTGCATGGTTTCCTCCGCTGAGCTGCACATGGCACACTGGTAAGGACCTCTCAGACCTCTTTTCTGCAAATTATCCCCTGTTAAGATGCGTTTTTTAATAACCAGCAAGATGAATATTGAAATTTTTGGCCATAGCTTAGCATCCCACAATTTCTTCCATTTCAGCACCGGAGCCTGGTTATTGAATCCCATCTGTAAGCCATAAAATTCCTTGATAGAGAAGACACCTTTAGGTTCAAAACGCCATCATAATTTATCCTCCAGTATGCACTTTGATTCTTCGCTCATTCAAAGCTTCAATTACCCTATTTAATTCCTCCTCAGGACCGAAATTTTCCTACCAGTCACAGGCATCCCATACCCTAAACTCTTGTTCTGAGACTATTGCATCCCAGAGATCCTAGACCCAAATTTTGTTGCTATTAATACACGCCTGAATGACCCAGGGAGCTACAATACTACTAGCAATAGGAGGTAATTGTTGCCACGAATCATCTTTGGCCTTAACACATCATCCATTCCTTATTTCCCAGAAGCTATTATCTTGGATAATGTCCCTACCTTGAATGGTTGTCTTCCATATATGGGAGCCTATGCTAGTCTCAAAGAAATGAATCGGGTAACTTTTATCCCATCCATTCGCATATTTTGAATGCAAGAGTTTGGCCCAGGGCTCCTGGTTATGAGAAACCCATCGCCACCATATTTTGCCCCCAAAAACATAATTTGCTTGTTCAAGGTCCTAGAGGTTAAGATCGCCCAGCATCTTGGGGGAACAGAGGGTATCCCACTTGACCAGGGCCCATTTTCAGTGATCCCCCTGGCCACTCCATAAGAAATTACGCTGAATATTTCTTATTTCCTTCATAATAGCTTTGGGGGTTGTCATGGCCAAAAACCTATAAAAAGGCATAGCCTGCAGAACCGCTTTAACCAAAACCAGACGACTCGTGAAGTTCAGGGGGCAAAGAGTCCAATTGGATAATTTCTTCCACATTTTATCTAACAACTCTTTCCACGAGCTATGCCTAGCCATGGAATCAACCAAGGGGGAAACTAAGTATTTGGATGGAAGGGAGCTTTCCTAGAAACCCAAAATATGACAAATGTTTCTCCTCATAATCTTGGGGGTGTTGAATAAAAAGACCTGATATTTTTTTCATTAACCTCAAGCCCAGACGCTTGAACAAATATTGTAAGGCACGAACGGATATTCCTAGCCTCCAACACATAGGGATGACCCATTACCATAGTATCATCCACAAACTGTTGATGAGTTTGACACTCTGCTCCAGGATGGATAATGAGCCCTTGCAGATAATGATTTCCTTGCATAGCCTTGATAGTTCTTCCTAACCCCTCCGCCATAATAATGAAGAGGAAGGGAGAGAGGGAATCCCCTTGGTGAATCCCCCTGGAGGGTTTGAGAAGACCAGTGGGAACTCCATTGAGCAGGATTGAAGATAAAGCTGTTGAAATAAGGTTCAGAATCCATCTAACCTAATCCTCTAAAAAACCAAACGCTTGTAGCATGGCCTTCATGAATTGTCAGTTTAACTTGTCATAAGCCTTCGCAATGTCGATTTTTAACATCATGCCAATGATTTTTTCCTTCTTGAGGGAATGGAGCACCTCGTGAACAAGGATAATCCCATCCATAATTTGTCTACCTTCAACAAACCCCAACTGTTCAGGAGAAATAAGAGATGGAAGGATAGGTTTCAAGCGGTTGGCAATCACTTTCGTCACAATTTTATAGATCACATCGCATAGAGCAATAGGGAGAAACTTGTATGGAGAGTCAGCCCCTTCACTCTTCGGGATGAAGACCAGGAAGGTAGCATTGAAAGTTGGAAGGATTTTTCCAGAGAACCTAGAAGATTCAATAATCTGACAAACCTCCACCTTGACTAGATCCCAGAAATAATGGAAGAAGTTAGTCGTGAAGCCATCAGGACCAAGGGCCTTCCCATCCTCCATTTGATGCACTGCTTCTTTAACTTCCGCCATAGATATCAGCCTCATTAGAAGATCATTTTGCTCCTGAGTAACAAGGGAAGGAATATTTTGGGTGATCATCTCAATATGTCTACTTATATCTGGAGTGGGTTCAGTCATGATATCTTGGAAGAAATTACTGAGCTCCTCTGCTATCTCCTCTCTAGTTTCGAGTCTTCCCCCCACCCTATTCTTTAGCTTAAGTATCATGTTTTGCATCCTATTTTGAAGCACTTAATGGTGGAAGAATTTTGTGTTTCTTTCCCCATCGTGGAGCCAATTAATTCTAACCTTTTGATGCCATAGGATTTCCTCCTGGTGCTCCCTTTCAAGCAGTTTATTATAAACCGTGGTTTCCTCATTCTGCAACTCGGAGGTGTAACCAAAGTCCATACCCCTTTTCTGGATCTCCTCAAGACGAGATTCTAGGGCTTTTTTTTCCTCAAAGATATTCCCGAACTCTTCCTTGTTCCACTTCTTAATTTTTTCTTTGAGAGCTTTCAGTTTCTATTGAAACTGGAACATACTCCACCCTTCCTCAGAACTGAGCTCATCCCACCATTGAGTAACCTTCCCCTTGAAATCGGGATGACCCAACCAGAATTGTTCAAACCAGAAGGGTTTCTTAAATTGAGAGCCCAAACCGCTCCACCAGAGTTCAATTGGCCAATGATCCGATCTAGAAGCTGGGAGAGTGGAGGAAGCAACCTCACTCCCTGATTCCATAACTATTTCTGAAACCAGGTACCGATCTAGACGAGAGGCAATATGGTGATCTCCCTTCCTCTTGTTGTTCCAAGTAAAACGAACTTCCCTCGCAACTACATCCACCAATTTGAGGAATTCGATGGAATCCCTAAAGTGAGCACATTCATTTTCAAGATGATAATGTCCCCCTTTCTTCCCCTCCAAAGAAGTGATAAGGTTAAAGTCACCTCCCAAAATCCAATGTTGATTCCCTATTCCATCCCCCATTCACCTCAAGGAATCCACGAAGGCATTTTTCTCTAGGGGAGTATGGGGGCCATAAACATTAGTTAAAAGACCAGAAACTTGGAATCCTACAACCCTAAAATCACTAGAAAGGTACCAGTGATTCCCATGGAATCTCGACAAATTAACTTTACAGGGGTCCCAAAGAATACCCAACCCACCTGCTATACCTCTGGCATCAATGCCCATTGCTTTGATGTTTTTCCAGATCTTTTTACATCGCTATTGAAGTTCAGCCTCCAAGCATTTTGTTTCTTGAAGAAACACAATGGCAGGATTTTTCCGCTTAATCTTCTTCCTAAGGGCTTTGATTTTCTATGGGCCGTTAAGAACCCTAATATTCCAGGATACAATCTTCATTACAAAACAAACTTAAAGTTGTAATCCAAGAGCAACCCTAATTGTAGGGTACTGACCCAATTTCATTCATGTTGCTGCAATATGTTGCCTGTTGGATTTCTGCCCAGGTTTCTTTATGTTCTCCTCATGTTTCCTCTTGTGATCCTTAATGGAACTGGAACTAATTCCTAGGCGATTGGACTCTCCTGCCCTAATGATAGCCTCTTTCAGGAGTACTACTTGTTCTTGAGGAACATAACCTCTCCCCACATCCTCACAGACTTGTTCAATTCCATCCAGATCTAATCACCTATGTCCATATCTTCCGTATCTTCAGCAGCATCCTCTCCATTATCATCAGATAGGGTGACAGTCACTTTAGAATGAGACAAGTGGGGGTTTCCAATCTACTTCTCCCGTTTGCTCTTGCCTTTCTGATCCTGATTCGGGAGAGAAGCAATATCTTCTGGTTGTTCTCTGAGAGCATCAAATTGATTAGAGGTCAAAATTTTCTTGGATCCCTCCATTATTTCTTGTTTTCTCCCACTTCGCTTGTGATTTGAGACCTTAGAAAACCCTTGATCTTTGCTTTCCTCTTCAACCCTAGGGGAGGGTTTACGGTTATTCATGGGACAAGCTCTGAATAAGTGGCGATGTTCATGGAAGCGACGACATTGGAACGAGATTTTCTCATAGTCCATAGGTTGAACCCAATCATCGTCCTCCCATGCCATCTTGAATGCTTCTGGTAGTTCTTTAGAGGGGTCCATGTACACAGATCTGAGCATAAACCGTGTACCTTTGAGCTTTGGTTTGCTCAGACATTTTAACAAAGGAACCCAGGTTATTCCCAATGTCCTCGAGGATTTCAGCATCCCAGTATTCACTCAGAAGGGAGTAAAGCCTAATCCAGACAGGAGCAACCCACATGTGCTCCTTTTCGGGGTAGAATTTTTCTTTCCAAAGTCGCAGGAAGAGGCCCGTAGAGTAGAAAAAATAGGGACCGCCATCAAGAACCCTATTTCTATCTTCCAGACTAATGAAAGAAATAGTAAAGAAACCCTTGAATCTCAATTGGAGATCAAAATGCCCTTTCGGTTTCCATGTGGAATTAATCCACCAAACCAAGGCTTTTTCTGAGGGCAACATCCCCAAAAACTTACCTATGAGTGCATGGTCTTGCATATACTGAATTCGTTCTCTTAACTTGCTGGGTCGAAATCTTCATTGAGGGGATTGAAGCCGATTTAGGTATGCATTGCCCAACTTTCCTACCCACAGAGAGATCGGAAGCTCTCCGGATCAAGCAAGTTTTTTCCTATACCACCCATGATCGGGATCCCACCAACCTGAAAACCATCGAGAGGGGTATCAAAAGGGGGTGGAGAGCCTCCCCCCACTGAAGCAGCCATGATCATCATCGTCAGTCCTTCCACATGAGGAGGTCACCGCTTCTCTCAATTAGCGATATCTACAACCATTGGGAGAATTGACTTTGATTAATCTCAATTGTAAATTAATAATTCTATTTTAAGAATTCCAAATCAACTAAACATGCTTTCAACAATATAACTACATACATAGAACTTTGCCCTTAAAAAAAAGCATTTTGAAACTTTTATCGTGCACCTACTCCGTCAACCAATTGTAACGATTTGACGGTCGGTATACTTTTAAGTGCGGGGCCGCTTGATACTTTCTCGGCTCCTTGCTGAGAACGTCCACTCTAACCAGCGATTGGAGGAGGGGCTCCAAGGGCCTAGAAATACGCAGAGTGCAGAGTCCTCATGGGATGCGCCTCAGCATTTTCTCGGCTCTTTAGTAAAGGCAGCGAGGGATATGTGCAGTCCACAATATAAGCATATCCAGTGGTCGGCGCAACCACAAAGACCTAGCGATATGCGCATTTCTGCATGGCTTTTATAAATCTTCTGCATTGGCTTGCTCTCAAAATCGTGTGATAGGAGTTTGAAAAGCTTAGGCTATCGTTTCGTTTTATTTGCATTTTATTCATTTCACAACCGTTTCATCTCTCTCATTCCCTTCCGTTTCATCTCCTCTCATTCTCTTTTTATATTTGCAAATTTGCATATATTGCCATTTTAAAAAATCTGATCCATCATGTTTGACAACTATGATCCCGGTTTTCTCCCTGGATTTATGGTTTGGTAGTAGGTTCCACATTCACATTCATTCTTCAACAGATCATGATCCTCTGTAGATTCCAAGGACAGTTGGAATCTCTAGAAAAGCAGCTGGAGTACCATGACAATCAAATTTCCCCTCATGTCATCCATATAGAACTGGAAAAGCTTGTCCTAAATGCATCTAAAATGGTGGAACTGGGGAGCAATGTTCCTTGGTTTGACGTTTTTAGTCGTCATCAGCTGAGCAAGAGTATGAACAAAATGATTTCAGCGATAGAGGATGAAAAGCATCAGCTACTTATTCAGATAGTATTTATCCAACACGACATAATAAAAATACAACAGGCGCGGCCTCCTCTTGCTGAGAAGATGCCAGCCGAGGAGCAGACAGAATATACTACGAGAGAGATGCCTGCCGAGGAGGAGGAGGAGACTTGCTTCATGCAGAAAGCTCGCATGCATACTGCAAATGCTGCGGAGTCGATAATGATCGACCCGGATTGCATGCAAATTGTAAATGCTGCGCACGTACCAAATATCGACCCACATGCGACAACGGAGGCGACTTCTTCAATTTGTCTTCCAACATATGATGAAGAACCAATTTGCAACTGGTTATGTTCAGAGAATGATGATTCCTTCCATAAATTATTCGGCACGCTAATGAGCATGAACTTTACCAGGGAGAAACAACAGTTGATACGTCGTGTAAAACAGCTTGTAGAGATGATCAGACAAGAAGTAAAGTCTCAGGGATATAATCATGATTCAACGTCTAAGGGGAGATGGCTTCTGCAGCTCGATCGACTTCTCAACACAGCAAATGAAATGGTTGAACCCAAGGAACCAAGGCGGGACATTCTACATCGTTATCTATGGAACAAAAGGATCAACCGTTTGCTCTCGGAGATCGACGTACATATGAAATTGATTCCTTTGACTGTGTTGCCGTTGGAAAGATGAAGATAGGAGCTTTTCAATATTTGGCTACTGTGGGGAATTATAGTAAATATTACTATGTCTCAGAGTATGTTATAATACATAGGAATATGGTTTCATATTATATAGCTAGTAGATATTTAAAATGTAGTTTGGTCTTTTTTACTAGCTTCTGATTTTACGAGCCTGCCAAATGTTTTCTCTGACATTTGATTTCTGGTCTAAATTTTAATCTAAACCTATTGTGGCTTTTGATGTATCTACAGCTTATTATAAATTTGGTTGATGATATTAAAAAGATTTATCTAAAATTTTAAATGAATTATATATTTATAAAGATGGGTAGTTGAGTAGATGATAATAAAAATACTTTCTCTTTATTGCAGTTTGTAATGCTAAAAAGCAACCTTCACACTACAGTGACAGTGAAAGTTTGTTAGACCATTAGGTTAAAAGGAGGAACGTAAACATATACAGCATACAAGATCAAAGTTTCAAACGGTAATGAAAAAAATTCCTTTTAATCTTATTACGTTTCATACCCTAGTTTTGTAAATAAAAATGGACATACCTTCCATCATAATTTTGTATTCCTTCGATTGCAATTCAAATATTATGTTCCATGACAACAAATATCAAAATCCTAAGTCCCGTATGCTATTGTGCTTAGTTTTAACATCAACAATGTCTAGCATCTAGCATCCAATAAAAATAGGTTAATTTTGTAGCAAACAGATTCCATTTTGAGATTAAAAATGACTACTCCAGTTAAAATTTCAGGGTAATTTGACTTTAACCTAATCTAAGTATGAGAGCAATTGCCCTTTTAAATAGAACACACTCATCAAATCCAAAAATGAAAAAAAATACTCTCTCACATATACACATTCAATTTGGAGCCAAATAAATAGCCATTGTATGCCCCTAAGCATATTGTATCATCCTTTGAGTTTTTGACAATATCATCCTCTTTTTGTAAATCAAGTTTTTAAACATTTAGTATATTAGATATATTATAGTTTATAGATATGGAGAGGAAGTAATGTGTGAATGTCATGGTTTTGCAATGTTAGTATTTTATTTTTATGTGGAGTTGTTATATTTATAAGTTTATAAAATTAAGAGAAATAATTTTTGAATGTTTTGCAATATGCAAGGATTATTATTATTAATAGTTTCTTGTTTCTTAATTTGGTTGTTCAAATTTATTGTTGCTCCAAAACATTTTAAGAGTAATTGACCAAACATGAAACAATATATGAATAACTGACTAACTTTTCATGACTGGTTAGATAGTGTGTTCTAAAATTATAACTCCTACTTGTCTTTATGTGATACATTTTCACATTATAAGGTTGCAATTAGTTAATGTATTGGTAATTTGTTAAGTTTTAGGAGGTTGTTAAGATTTAGTTGAAGATTGATTTGGATGAAAAAACAAACTTATTATTACCAAGTAAATGACCAAACATTATATGAGTAGATGACAAACTTCTCACTAATTACATTGTGTATTCATTTTAACTACGGCTAGTCTTCATGTGATATATTCTCACATTATAAGGTTGCAATTAGTTAATGTATTGATAATTTGTTAAGTTATAGGAGGTTGTTAAGATTTAGTTGAAGATTGAGAACGTTGTAATTTGTTAATGTATTGCTCATTGCTAAGTTTTAATAGGTTGTTAAGGCTTAGTAGTTGAGATATTCCATCAAGAGTGTGTTAATGTGGTTGGAGGAAAACTTCAAGTATAAATATGTAGTATTTGTTGATGAATAATATACACCACTCAGCATAGTTTTACATAGTTTTGGTTTTAAATGTTGTGCTTTCTTCAAATCTTCCTCTACTGTTTGCTAAAAGAACCCCCTAATCCAAACACTTATTTACCACTCTAAATTTTGTTATACAACTTTAAATATACACACAAGTATCATAAAAATATGCATTATAACTTAATTTTATATACACCATTATCATGTACACCATTATCATGAATACATGTATTATAATTTTAAATATACCATTATCATAAATGTATTCACTATAACTCAATTTCGTGGCACAAAATGTAGTTTCACTATTTTTTTCATATTTAATTATTTTGATTTTATTTTTTAAATTATAACTAGGAACAAATTTAATCAATTTTATTAGAAAATTTTTTATATTAAATTTATTTGAGAAATATTCTATATTAATTGAAATTTTAAAAAAATCTAATATACATAAAACTAAAATACAAAACCAAATTACGATTTTACTTCCAAAATATGTAAACTTAGAAAGCTGGGATATTATACATGATGAAGTAAATATAACCCAAGTCCGAAGCATTTAGAGGAAAAAAGCACAATGAAAAGAAATATGCAAAGATGCAATATGATGAAATAAAGGTAATCGAAATCCCAAGCGTTTAAGAATAAAGCTGCAATCTCTTTTTAAAGAGACTAAGATGCAATCTCTTTTTAAAGAAGTCTGTGTATTTTAAAGAGACTAAGATGCGATCTCTTTTTAAAGAAGTCTGTGTATTTTAAAGAGAGAGTATTTTTTTTATTTTCAAGTGATAGTATCTTCTTTATTAAAGAGAAAAATGCAAAGATTTATATAAAAGAGATTCCATCTTTATAACCAAGGGACTTTCATTACCTTTACTTTATAATTGGGCACGTGTAATACCTTAGCTTTCAACATAATTGTTTATGTATAATCAACTTTGGAATAATTGTTGTTTACGTATGAGCAGCTTTCGAATAATACAAGAAAATGATTACGAAGATTTTTTTCTTCGTATATAACATAACTTTGTGGTGTGGTTTCTTTTCTCGCGCCATTTTAACTATATTTGATCTATGAGAAAATTCAAAACTCAGTGAGTGGATGTTCTACAACATAAGTATTTTTTTTTTCAATATTCGTTTTACTTTATATACGTGTATCTCTTTTAAGATCCAAAGACAAAACTAATTTAAAACTCGTTGAGTGAATGTTCTACAACAGAGGTATTTTGTTTTCAAAATTAGTTTTACTTTGTATACTAATTTAAGGTGCTAGAGAATCAATATGATTAATGTAGTGTTTGCCAAGTTCTTACAAAGAACGATAAAAGAAATTGACATAAGATTTTTCAATATTCGTTTTACTTTGTATATGTGTATCTCTTTACAGAATATTAAAACAAATCTACATAAGATTTTTAATATTATTTTTGTTTAGTACATATATATCTTTTTTAAGAATATGAGATATAATTAATTTAAAGGATTAGAAAATTTATATAATTAATGTAGTGTTTTCCAAGTTCCTAGAAAGGATGATAGAAGAAAATTAACAAATTAACACATTAAAATGATAAATAGCTAAAAGGGTCCCCATGATGGGTATCATCATGATGGAGCCCTTGCCCCACATGGTTAATTATTTCAATGAGGAGGAGATCATACCATATAGCATGGCGCATGGAACTCGACCACTGACCTCCATCTAGGATCTTATTTACTTGCTTGGTCTCCATACGCCGGCTCATCATCCATGTGCATGATTGGATAGCTTCATACAGCTGCAAGTTTGCTCACTTGTGCGGGCCTTCATGGCAATCAATTATGAAGGTGGCGGCAATGGGGCTTTGCACTGTCAACTCGCTTTAGGCCATAGGAAAATGTGGCACAAGCTCAAATGCAGGCACAAAATTAAGAAGTAGAGCAACTTGTAAAATCCACCATTTTATATGCGTTGCTCGTTGGTTGAAACTTTGGTTCTCTAAATCTCTCTGTGTATCATGTCTGGACGCTTCTCGTCGGTAAGATCACTATGGCTAGAATGAAGGAAACACCTCATATAACAGGCTCACGCGATATGATTTCCTATCCTACGTGTTAAGTGACATGGCAAGATCATGACCGCCCATGCCTAGTTCAAAGCAACGAGCACGCGTTTTCATTTTACTAAATCCCAGCACATTTCGTGAAAGCACAATTGCATCTAAAAGGTCCCTCAACTTCGTGCGAGGGCCCATACATATATTTCTATAATTGAAAGTAAGTGAATTAAGACGAATCTATTGTTTTCTTTACTAATTGAAACCTTGAGAGTTAGTTCAACAAATTAAAGTATTTATTTGACATAGATGGTGGCTCAAATCTAACAACATGTATTAAGAAATGAAAATAATTATGGTATTGTTTCAAGGTCTTGAATACTTCTGAAACAAGCATAAGGTTACATGAACAAGGAAATGCCAAATTAAGGTCTTTCAAAGAGCCTAAACAATTAATGGAAGTAAAAAAGGGTTGCTCCCTCTCTTCTACATTTTTTTTTACACAATTAAGTTAGATGGATGTATATATATAAGGAAAATTGTGAAGGTATGAAAATAATGGATCGTTAAATAAATTCTATTTTATGGGGAAATATGACACTAACAAGTAGGACATTCTGGAGTCTACACGATAACCTAGAGGAAAAGTCGAGTCATTTACCATGTTAGTTGGAATGAAAGTGAATACTTAGAAAATTAAGATAGTAATATTCTTGAAAATAAAAACTACACTAAAACACTAGTCTTAAGTGGAAAGCATTATTTATGCTATGAAATAAATAGCCAATAGGGTATGACAAGAACAACCATAAAATTTTGGTTAAAATATGTCAAGATGAGCTAAAATGAGAAATAAATTATAAAATTCCAAAAGTAAAATATATAAAAATAAAAATATTTTAAAGAAAAAAATTAATAAAAGATACATAAAAAGACAACTCTATATAAACAACTTCAACCGATAAAATAAAATCAAAATAGAATTTAATAATCTTCAATTTGAAAAACACACGATAAAATATCTAAAAACCATAAATACTATGACAAATATGTAAATGGATGATAAAAAAACCAAATAACATTTTTACAAATAAACAAAATAAATTCATCTAACAAACAATAAAAATAAAATTAAGATTAAATAAATAGCATGTAACCCCTAACTTGTGACATTACCTTGACCGACCTACTTTTTACGGGAAAGCAAGAATAACCCTTATCTTGAAGAACGGAGCCTACTTACCTTATTTATTTAATCTCATAGAAAACACAACTATGCACAATCAACAAATAATTAAAAAAAAACACTTAGCATCCAATAAAATAAAACAGTGATTTAAAATGTAAAAATACATCAATAAATCTATCTTAATTTCTCGCATGATTCTCTTGAAAATTATTTTTAATAATATATAGTTATTTTAATAAACTATCCATATATTTCAAATGCAAATTTGACCATTCTATAAATATAAATTAAGATACCTCCATTATTAAGCACACTACTGTCACTATGCCTCCATTATTAAGCACAACAACGTCATTATGTTTCCATCTCCCTGGCTGACGTGGATGTATACAAATTAGTAACTAGTGGGCTCTTTGCTTCCTTTGGCTGCTTTGGGATTGATAGACGAAAGCCCCCATTCTATGGTTACTCACTCAACAACTAACCCCGCGCAAGGGAGCTTGGTAACACGTCTTTGTTAGATGTGAGCGAATTTTGTCTTTGCTTCTGAGATCATGGGGCCGCTATAAATATTTTTGTTTATTACCAAATAGGATGTCTAAAATTTGTTTACATGACAAATATTTTTAAGATTTTGATGATATCTATTTTAAATTTTAGAAATTTACTTCTCTTATAAAATTATGTTTGAGCAGTTTAGCTAACGTGGTGATTTTCAATATCTGCTTATTATGGAGAATTATAGTAAATATTTATGGGTCTCAACGTTGAAGGAGTTCAAAAAGTTTTCAATATAATACAAGGGAATATAGTTGCAAATTATAAAAATAGCATTTAAAATATAATTTGACAATTTACGATCATGCAATGTTATTTTTGATATTTCATACAATTAATTTATCGCCTTGAATTCACTACATTTATAAAGAGTGATTGTAAGATATTTGTGAAAGATGTTTTACAACTATGATGATGATCATCATTAATGTCCACTTTGTGAAAGATGTTTTACAATTATGATGATGATGATCATTAATGTCCACTGATACCAGTTTTGGTCTATGAGACCTTAAGAAGGTTATGACTTGGTTTGCTTTAAACTTTTGTTCCTATGCTCAAAAGGCTTAGAAAGAAGCTTTCCAATTTCACTATAGTTTTGTTCCTATGCTCAAAAGGCTTAGAAAGAAGGTTTGTATTGTAGCAAATACTATGAGACTCATATCTAATGTGGGTGTAAGCATGACACTCTAGGAGAAAGTGATTTTCATTCTCAATGCCATGGAAATTTTTATGGACGAAATTTAGCCAATTGGCTATTTTTGGGCTTTTTTTCAAAAAATAAATTCATTATTTGGTCATTTTCAGCCTCTAATATCGCCTATATTAACATAAAATATGTTTTTTTAACATAATATTTGCCAAAATTTACAAGATTCAATAGTAAATCCTATGTTTCATATTTAATATTCGCCTACCAATCTATATATATGTTTTTTTCAATCCAAAATAATCGCTTAGAATACTATACTTAAGTATACTTTTATAATCCTTAAAAAATACTCTGCTCAACGCTCATAGACTCACAAAGATGGCAAACCCTTTCCACCCACGGATTTTTGGGAATAGACCAACACCCTGTTTCGCTATGGAGCTCATGGGAGTTCGACCTAATCTTGACTATATTCATTTTCTTCTTTGAACTAGTTACTATTGAGAGATAATTCCGATCTTCCAAATTAGGGTTAATGATCTCCTTATAGTATCTTAGTTGTATATTAATCGCTAAATTTTCCTCGCACTACAATTTCTCTTTAAACTTAGAATAAATAATTTTTTTACATTATCGATATTCTGCAAAGTGTCATTTTCATCAATGCCCCAATGGTCTAACCAAGCCATCGTATCTTTACACCAACTCCGCTTGAGGCATAATTGGTTTTGAATTGAATTTAAAACAAGTTTAGGAAGTCTCTCGTTTTCCATGTTATTTATCTTGTGCTTGTACATCAGGTACCTAGTCATAGCCATGCTCTCGATGGGGGGAAGACCCACTTCTAAGAGGAGAATAGGATAAGGTGTGTTGATTTTAATTTTGAGGTTATAAGTTATAAACCGCTTCTAGATTTGCTCAATCTTTCTCCATGATTCTCTAGAAATGTTGCACCCCCATACTTCACAACTGAATAAGATAAGGGGGATGACAAGAGTTTCAAAGAGGAACTTCTTTTTATCCCACATGACCATGTTGGTTGATTTACAATTATTTTCAAGACCAAAATAAGCTTTTCATCCTCCATTAATCATTTTCTCAATGTTGTGGTTCCAAATTGAGCTTGTGATGAATAGAAATTCCAAAATACTTGTAAGAAGTCACTTCCTCCAATTTACTGTTATCATAAATAAAATTTGCGTATGTGTTTTCATATATTTTATAATCATAACTTTTGTCTTGTTGGTGTTAACAGTCATACCCATGTTAGAGCATAAATCTTTGAGAATTCTTAATTGCTTATTGAGATCAAAGGGGAACTTTGTCATAAGAACAATATCATCAGCATAAAGCAGGAGGATGATAACTATCCCAGCTAATATCATGCCAGCACAACCTGCTTCTTCTAAACACCTTTCTAGTTTATCGATGTAAATGCCAAAAAGGGTAGGGGAGAGGGAGAAACCTTGCTTAACTCCAATATTACAGCTTATATCCGCTGACCATCCCTCGTTTTTCTTAAACTTGGAAATGAAATGTTCGTATAACCTTATCGCGACAACTTTGAATTCAAAAGGAACATTAAGCTCCTCTAGCCTATTCCACGGGTTATTTCTAGGCACTGTATCAAAAGATTTCCTAATGTCCACAAAGCAACAAAAAATATTTGACTTATTATTATGACATTCCTCTACAATGGTCCTAAGCATAATGTGTTAGGATATTCCTATACTCCATCCTAGTCCCACCAATATTTTGATCATTTACATTTTCAGTCATGCATGCACTTCTAGGGTTTGCATGCATCCCAGTCATCAGTCCAGCACCTAGCCCTCAGTTAGCCAGCCCCCAGGAGCTTCTCACTATTTAGTTTTAGACCTCCAGTTGCTTAATGCGCCCTTCTTCCTTGATTTTAGGGAGCAACTTGCCCTTCTTCACCTACCAGTCCAGTTGTCTTCAGTTTATACTCAGTTACACTCAGTTACACTCAGCTACACTCAGCTACACTCAATTACAGTCAGTTATAGTCAGTTACACTTAGTTACACCTACCAGACTCAGTTTGACTGATGGTTGACAGTTACTTGAGCATTGATGACTCCACTGATGATGATGAAGACTCCCAGTTGTGCTCCGATGATCATGAGGACACCTAGTTGTGCTCCGATGACACTCTATTGATCTTATGATCACTTTGAGAGGCTAATTCGAATTGCCACCTTGGGCATTCGAATCCTCTCTAGCATTGTACTATTTATTTGTCCATATTGTGATTAATTAATTAGTGTGTGTGAAGTATTATTGATTCTATCCGAGTTCTACTATACCATATTATTATGTTGCTCATTATACTGTATTGACCACTCTTATTCTATTTTCTTTCTTAATCATAATCATTCTCTTGTCAGGTATACATCATCTCTTAGATCTGCTGTGAGGATTTTCACATGGTATCAGAGCATGTTGAGAGTATTGTTTATCTCCATTCCTGAGAGTTTCTTGCTGGTTATTATCAAGATTTCAAGTGCAGCAGTTTCTGCATTTATGCAGCCGTAGCAGTTGCAGATATTCTCTATTGTTTTTGCGGGTCTTCTACAGCTTCAATGTTTTCAGAAGATCCTCCTCTTTATCTATTCAACTATGTTGAATGGAAACAAAAAATGATAGCATATTTGAAGAGACGTGATCTCTTTGATTATTGTTTTGAAAGAGAGTTCAAATCCTCTGAAGAAGAGAATGACTGGTTAGATGAAGGTGGAAGAGCTATTGCAGCCATGATGTTTGCTATGTCTCGAAGCTTGGAATTGTACTCCCTTGATGATGAATATGTTAAATCTCCAAAAGAGCTATGGGCCCACCTGGATAAAAGTTTTGGCAAGCAGGATGAAGGGATTGGTCCAAACCCTTTCGAGAGAGAGCAAAGTGATGCATTCGCCCTCCTTGATGATCTCATTGATCATGACTCAGTATTAAACATATCTCATATTGAAGTTAGCCACAAAGAAGAAGAACTTGCAGATTCTCCACTCATGCTCAAACTTTCTTCTCTTTCTGTGCCAGGTCACACTTTAGATATTGCAGAAGGTCCTAAATCCTCTCTTGCACTAGAGTCTGATGGTTTGAATCATGATCACATGATTATTTCGGAGGTAAAATCAGCTATTGAAGGTAATGCATTCGCTCCTCTCAAGCAATCATCTCTTTTATACCACTATATGATCATTAATTCATGCTTTCAGAAGGTCATTGCAAAACATGGCCATTGCCATTCGCTTGGGATAATTTCTCATGCATCTACTGGTTTTGATCTCACCTCTCATGGTTCAAAGGAGATCTCAAGAAACCATGATTCAATTCTTGTATCTAATTTGGGTTCTAAGCAATTACTGCTTGGGATAATTTCTCATGCATATGATAGTTTTGATCTCACCCCTGCTGGTTCAAAGGAGATCTCAAGAAACTATTTTTTAAGTCTTAAATCTGATTTTGATTTCAAGCAAACATGTAATAGTTCTTTTTGGCATAATCTCACCCATGGTGGTTTGAAGGAAAAGACAAAAGACTATATGCACATTCAAAAATTTGATCCTACCTCAACTGATTCAAATCACAGGTTCAAGGATCATTCTCATATTGTTGGATTTGTTCTCATCACATTCGAACTGAAGAGCAAGTACAAACACATGCTTTTTGAGCATGATCCACTTCTTCCCAAGAAGAAGATACCTCCAGACGTATGACCAAGCATCACACCTGCTTGAGTTTGGAGCATTTATTTTTGTGTGTGCCTTACAGTCTGTTTTTGAGGAGGAGGTATGTTTCCCATGAAATTTTTCCACTTCCTTGGTTTATTGACTGTTATTATTCATTGTATTGGGTGACCTTTGGTCTTAGTTACCAGGGCCCATGATGGATTAAGAAGGGGTGTTAGGACATTCCTATACTCCATCCTAGTCCCACCAGTATTTTGATCATTTACATTTTCAGTCATGCATGCACTTCTAGGGTTTGCATGCATTTTGCATGCATCCCAGTCATCAGTCCAGCACCTAGCCCTCAATTAGCCAACCCCCAAGAGCTTCTCACTATTAAGTTTTAGCCCTCCAGTTGCTTAATGCACCCTTCTTCCTTGATTTTAGGGAGCAACTTGCCCTTCTTCACATACCAGTCCAGTTGTCTTTAGTTTACACTCAATTACACTCAGCTACACTCATTTACAGTTAGTTACAGTCAGATACACTTAGTTACACTCAGTTACACTCAGTTACACCTACCAGACTCAGTTTGACTGATGGTTGACAGTTACTTGAGCATTGATGACTCCACTGATGATGATGAAGACTTCCAGTTGTGCTCCGATGATCATGAGGACACCTAGTTGTGCTTCGATGACACTCTATTGTTCTTATGATCACTCTGAGAGGATAATTCAAATTGCCACCTTGGGCATTCGAATCCTCTCTACAATTCTACTATTTATTTGTCCATATTGTGATTAATTAATTAGTGTGTGTGAAGTATTACTGCTTCTATCCGAGTTCTACTGTACCATATTATTATGTTTCTCATTATATTGTATTGACCACTCTTCTTCTATTTTCTTGCTTAATCATAATCATTCTCTTGTGAGGTATACATCATCTCTTAGATCTACTGTGAGGATTTTCACATAATGAGGTGGTCCGTGGTTGAATGATTCCTTCTAAAAACTGCTTGGACTTTAGCCCTCTTACCTTCCATCTCTAGCCATTTGTTGATCTTCTTTTCTAAGATAATACCGTATAACTTGGCTAGGAGAGGGATAATCATAATGGTCTGATAATTAGAGGGGTTATGTTTATCGCCACTTTTGAAAATAGGAATAATGTGGCTCTAAGTCCAAGGTGTAGTGAACCCTTGCTTGACTGCTAAATTAAAGAGTTTGTGGATGTACAGGATGAAGACAACCCCCCAATTTTTAATATTTGTGCTTGGTAGTCTCAATGTCTTTGGCTTTTCCATTTTCTAAGCACTTGACCTCGAAATCTATGTCTTCTAATGAAAACAATTCTTCGTTGTGAGGAGGGTTTGAATGTTATCTCTGATATCCAAAGATTTGTAAATCTTTTTAAGATAGGAATTCCAATCTTTTAAAGCAATCTTATTATCTTCTTTTGTTTTGCGAGTTAGAATTTGCCTCCATAATTTCTTAGGAGCCACCTTGGAGAGGTGTAAGATATTTTCCCGTCGTTTACTAAGATAGTGCATTTTTTTCTTTTAATTAGGGTTTTGTAGTGATTTATCTTGTCCATTTTTATCGATTTTGCAGTAGCTTCCTAAATATATTTTCTCGCATTTTTACACTCTTGATCATACGAAGGGTTGGTTATATACTATCTCTCTTTTTAACTAAGACTTCAATAGAGAACTTGCTAATGGACTACGAGAGGGATGTGGTAAAATTATGGTAGAGATTTTCTATATTCTCCATACTAGATAAAGGAAACAAATCATTTTTTAAGTCATGGAGAAAAAGGTCGGTTTTATTTTTATCGAAGATCATGTTCTTTTGGCAATGATAGTTTTCCTCTATAGGATTGCTATGCATGGCAATATTGAGAGTTATAATTAAATTCCTATGATCAAAGGTAGGATCATGATCATTTAAGATGTCGAAATCTACTAACTTATTGTATAAAGGGATATCAGAAATAACATAATCAACCACTCTATTGCCAAGCCCGTGAATACAAGTCATCCAGCTAGAATTTGGCCATTTTGTTAGTCCATTGCAAATGATAAGATCTTGGTTACTACAAAAATTGACTAGCTCAGCACCGAATAAATTTGCACCTAAATCTCCAGAACTTATTTTGTTCCAATTAGTTAGCTCAAAGTCTTCGTCTAACCAAAGAGGATTAGGGTTGGAATAATTGCTTAAAAGAATAGACCGGCTACTCAAATTTTGGACATTGAAGTCACCCATCAAAAGGATATTTCCTTCCTTCCTTAGACTAGAATTATCATGTTCTACACCATTATAAGGACAATTTTTATCTAAATTGTTGTTTTTATAGAAGTTGGAATTAATAGGAGCAAAATAACAAATGGCTATGTAGGTTTTTTAATTATTAATGTATGTGATCTCTATCCAAATAAACTGTTTGTAAGAGTCTTTCTTATAAAGCCTAATATGAGAGGATATGTTCTTCCTAATGTAGCAGACTATATCCCCCATGTCTTTAGGACATGAACGTTTATTCCATATCGAACAAAGGACATATCCGTTTATATCAGGGACCTTGGATTCCTCGTGCTCCCAAGTTTAAACCAGTAATATAATATCAATTTCACTCGGTATCTAACTTAAATTGGGGCCTTTGCTCCATGGAAAGTCTCAAAAATTTCAGGAGAGGATCCGAAGTGTGTCAAATTTCTATTTATTACTATTTTGGTTTCTATCTCAAATAACAACTTTCATGTTTCTAATTAATGCCAATTTCCCCTCCTTCCTAGCTTATTTTACCTTTTGGACCTCCTTTATTAGTTCAACCTGATCCTATGGAACGAGGTCTTCGTTTATAAATATCCCCGAGCCTTTTAAATTTGAAGTCTTACTAAGTATATCATACTTTTGTTTCGTAGAGCTAACCTTAACCCATATTAGCCTTTCTTTATTCTCAATTAATTTTCCAAGCCTTGTTGCTTCGGTGAGACCAATAGTTTCAATTTGTAATCTATTGCGAAGTTTTGTCTTGACAATGGCTAATGTATCATCTTCTACCTCCTCTTTTATACCAAAAATTATGACGTTCAAATATCTTTTGTTACACTCGTGGTCTAAAGCTATCAACTTATTCACAACTTATTACAAAGATAAGTTAAGTCAATTGTGATTTTTCACAACATCCTTGGAATTTTACCATTTAGGATTCCTAATACATCATAAAATTAAAAAGACCAATTTTCAGATGTGACAATTCAAACAAATAAGTTAATAAGTGCTCACAAGTATAGTTTAAGATGCATAATACGTTGTAAAAAATAAAAACCAATTTAGCCAATTTTTTGGTGTGGCAATTTGGTGTAGAGCATCTTTTGTGTAGCAAACTATCTTACACATTTAGTAGTTATAGTTAATTTTATAGATTATCAATAATAAGGGAATCCTCAAATCCATGTAAATAATTTGTTTTTATGTCATGTATAAAGTAGTTCTTAACATGTTTATAACATACTAGCATGATTTGAGTATGAATATGGATAAGAACATAATTTTATAGGAAAAAATACGCAATGAAAAAATCTAGTATAGATAAAATACTGAAGTAGAGTGTTTATACATAATACTTTTAATCAAGTATTCACAAATATACCATAAATGTACATATACATTTATATTATAAAATCAAACATATAATTAAAAACAAAAATATAAAATGTCAACAATCTCGATATGGCTGGTGTGAGAGAGGACAACTAATTATTAATAATTATTTTAATAAAAAAGTATGAAATTGAATGGTATTTATGTTTTATAATGTTTAAATAATTAAATTTTGTTTTTTTTAAGTTGTTTTTCAAATTTTAATTGTCAATTAGTAAGAATCTGTATCTGTATTACACCTACATCGAATTCGGATTTTTTTCTGAATTTATGTACACGAAATACCAATACAACTGAATTATGCTACTATGATTTATAACACTATGAATTGCATGGAAAAATGATGAACCGGGAGTGGGTTGACACCATCGTGGAACATGATTGACATGGGATTCATAGCCACATTGTATATCACCAAGTCATTCATTAAAACACCAGATACAATGGGATTGCATCATTTAACTCCCACATTTGTTATAATAAAAGCACACCATAATATGAGTTGAGAAGTCCAATACATAGGAGTTACGCCGAGGTTAGCAAGGGATGGGTCTTAATTACATAGCCATGGGAAAACCCCCCCTTCATGACCCTTTTCAATCATACGATAAGTTTGGTGTGATTTTTATGGTGATGGGTAGTTGTAGCCAAAGGGCTAGTCTATCGTTAGCGTTCTTTTTTTTCTTTTAAAGTATAGTCATTGCGAGGATTTGATTAAATGAAGATTGGATCAGTAAGACTCCTTCAAGTTTCTCTTTATTCCTCTGAAAGGTCTATCCTCCTAACTATGATCCAAGTTTCCCAACATTATTGGACACCACTAGCACTTTCAATGTCCCATAATCCTCGTAAAGGTAAGATGTTGAACTTTCAAATCCATAAGCATCTTGGGCTATTAAAAAATTGTTTATCATCCACTGCATCCCTTTCATGAAAACATCATTTGCTTTTATTGTCCTCTATTTTGATCATGCACGAGGATAAAGGGTTCTCTACTATATCAAAAAACCAATACTATAAGAGGCTTGAGCAATAAACAATATTAGAGAAAAAATAATATTGGAGGTAAACCTAAACTTGATACTCCTATCTATTATGAAAGTTTAAATCCTAAGGAATTGATATATTGAATATAAGAAATTGAAAAGTTCCTTGAATTTGAGTAGATTAGAGATCATATGAGGATTAGGTTTGTCAGTATGAAATTGAAAAATTATGTTTCTTTGTTGTGGGATGAGATGCTACTGAATAGAGAAAGTTATAGTAGAGAGAATATTGAAACTGGGTTTTTACCTATTAAGAAGATTGTAGAAATTGAAGTAATTAAAAATGTTAGTCGAGGAACACATAGAGGAATTTATAAACATTCTATAAGGTGTAGGAAAAAAGAAGAGAGTCTAGATTACATTGTTAGGCGTGTGAATGGTCTACGATATTCCATTTGAGATTAATTTAATATTTTTTGAATTTTTTTTCAATGGAAGAGGCTTACCAATTAGCTTTGAGGATTGAAGATAAAATTTTGAGGATAAAGAATCCATGGGAAAAGATTTAGGATATGGAGGTCAACACAAATAAAAAGAAGCGAAAGAGAATGAAAGCGGGTCCAACACTATGGGTCAACTTGCTTAGAGAGGATTTTAATGTTGATAGAGAAAGAGGCAGGTTGGAAGAAGTAGAGGTATATGAGGAAAATTTGAAGGAATTTTCTATAAATGTGGAATGTAAGGACCTATGGCATTTGAACGTCCAAAATTTTTGAATGATGGAAGAAGGAAAGAGGGGAGAGCTCATATTGTTGAAGTAGAATCAGCAATAGCATCAAGTGATGTGGTCGAATTGAGGGAAAAACATGAAAAAAATAATGATAAATAGAAAGTAATGTTGCAGCTTGAGAAAGAGGTTAAGATAGAGCTAAAATAGAGGGAGACACTCTTTAGAATTAAATGTAAGATATAAGATAAGTCTTGTAATTTAGTTATTGATGGTGATAGTTTAGAAAATTTGGTGTCAAATGAAGTTGTTCACTTGTAGTTGAAATTCATGTTTACACCTTGTCCATAACTATATTGAGTGCCATGGTTACAAAATGAGCATAGGGTTAGTGTGAGGGAACAATGTTTGATTACTTTTAAAATTGAGAGGTATAGTGATAGCACTCTATTTGATGTGTTGCCTATAAATACTTTCCATATTTTTTGGGGGAGGCCATGATAGTTTGATAGAATATTTATGCATAATAGGAGGAGCAATAGATATCAGTTTGAAAAGTATGGGATGTATTTTAACTTACATCTATCAAATGAGAAAGTGGAGAAAGATAACCAAGCAATTGTAAGTCTAGTGTTGGCATATGCGAAGTAATTGGAGCAGCATGAACTTATGGAGCAATGGGATAAATAAAATAAAGAGTAGCACATGTGTTCTACATCAACAACATTTTAAAGAGGAGTAGAGGAAAGGTTTTTATTCCTGTAATGTTTTATATGGTGGTGTGTTTGAAGGGAGTGTCATACAAAAAGTGGAGGATGTGGCCATGAGGGAGATGGATCAAAGAAAAGTTGATATTCAAGAGAACCATATAATTTTATACTCCATACAATAGGTATTGATAATGGTGCCTAAGAGGGAGGTTGGGGTGGAAATAAGCACATTTGAGTGGGAGCAATGGAAGGGGGTAAGCATCACCAAGGTAAAAGAAAAATAGTTAGTGCAAATTTACGGAATAGATTCATAAGGAATAGAAAAAACATTAGAAAGTGAGGAATATGTAGAGTAGTATTAGGGGACATTGAAAGACCAAATGTGGATGTTAGTTGTAGTGATGGATAGAGGACGATGTCCAATCTACACTTTTTACCACCCTTTATTTGTAGAAAAATGCTTAAATTTTCCAACCATAAGAGTTTGATGTAGGGGCATACTCGGTGCAACCAAATATCCTACACATATTAGTTTCTTTCAGTAGTTATGTTTTTCTTACATCATATTTCATAGATTTTATGTGTTACAAGAGATGCTACAAGAAGTTGCTTCAACAATGCTAAGCAAAAAGATCATTTTTGACAGTTTTTCCGTGAAATACATTACTATAGAAGTTGATGCAGAAGAAGTATGTGGCCACATAAGAGATAACATCACTCAATGCTTGCTACATAAAGCTTTGTGCAAATAAGTGGAGTCCTAGATACTCACCAATGTGGATGCATAAGCAAGTCTTGGAGTTTGAACTGAATTCCATAGATTGATGGAACAATTCTTGGTTGTTGAACCCCATATTAGTGCTAGAACAAAAAAGGAATAAATTAAAAAATGATTGTCATAAAAAATAATAAATAAATAAATATCACCTAGTTTAAATATACATATTCTAGCACGTTTGCATACTTATTTTGTTGGAAATTGCTTTGTAAGATTACTCTTATTTATGTTGAATGCTCTTTTTATGCATTTTCATATAACTTTCATTATACACAGATTGTTGTTGACATTGGAAACTTTGAACTACAAGGTTTAACCTTCAAATCAAAATCACCAAATCACTTCAATAATAAAAGTGCACCATAATTCTCATTTGAATGATATGTGAAAATGGAAAACAATGCATTTTAATTCTTCATTTATTACTAATCTTCTTCAGTTATGTGAATAAAAACATCATAAACTTCTTTTATTTTTAGAAAACATGTACCTTATATTAATGCTAATTTATTATAAACATTTATTTTAAGTTTGTTTTTTCATATATTCATATCAAGGATAATTTCTAAAAAATTTATATATGTTTTATGTCTTCTACTTACAAAGGTTTATTCCAATTTTCAAAATATACACATTTATCACCATTTTTAAAATCATAATAAGAGGTTATTATTAAGATATAAACTATTTCTCGAATAAAATATTTCTATTTACAATATCTTTATAATCTTTATTAATCTTCAAAATATACACACTTATCACCATTTTTAAAATCATAATAAAAAGTGAGCATTTAGATGACCAAAACGGCCCCTATTAAACCCCCAAATTGATTTATTCTCTTCCCCATTGTTATCCAAAACAAAAATGCCCTTCCCAGCTAGAAAAATGAAGGAAAACACAACAAAACCATGGAGGAAAACACCCAGGAAGCTCAAACTACGTGAGGGAGCAAAACTGATGGGTGAAGAATGGCTTGGGGAGCAATTTTGTGACTCTTTTCTTGGCCAAGAATTCAAACACAAATTTCTATGAAGGGTGGGTTTCCCATACCCGAATTTGGAAAACCATACCTCTCCATTCCCCAAGGCCTGAACTACCTCAACCAACTCTTGGGAGAAATGAATGATTGGGCACAAAAGTCATCATGGGTAGTTGAGGGTTTATGGGTTTTCTCATTGACACTTGGCTTGACTTGATTGGCTCAAAGGTTTGAATATTTTCCCTCCCAATTCCTTGTAAAAATTATGTCTTCATCTCTTGTTGCATTGCATAGCTAGTTGTGGGCATTTTTATTAAAATGCATATTTACAATTTCCATGGCTCACTAGCACATGAGTAGCATAATACCAAATAATTTTCCTCTTCAAGGTCGAGCATTCACTAGCGGGTCCTTGGCCTTGCGATCCACACTAGGAATCATACATAACATGCATACAATATTTACATTATATCCAAAATATCCTAAGGGTCAAAATGGGGGTATTACAATCCCCTCCCCATTGCAATAACACTGTCCTCGGTGTTTTATTTACTTAAGAATACATATATAGTTTTCACATGTCCAAAATTTATAAAAATGTTACAGGCATGCCCTGCATTTCATCCTTTAATTTGAACTTTCAGGACCAAGTCCTTTGGCTCCCATAGGCTGCTCCCACCTAGCTTTGATCTTCCAGCTCTGTAGGTAGGAATTGCTCCACATCAATCCCTTCATTTTCTCTACCTTCCAACTAATGTACAATTCTGTAAACTTTATGGTTGCTACCCTCTTGATGTTCCTTTGTTGGGAAGTCGTGGTGGAAATGATTTCCTCCACATTTCCAACATTTCACTGGCTGCTTTATCTTTTCCTGCTCAATTTCCTTTGATTCTTCCCACCTGGAACATTTCTTAATGGGCTGATTGGATGAATGCTTCTTCATTGATCCACTTTATTTTCCCTTACTGATTGCTCCCAGAATGTTTTTTATCTCCCTTTGCAGACAAATAGAGTCCTGCAAAACCTTGTGGTTTATCTCTTTCTGCTGCCTCTGTAGCTTGAGAATATCTCCAATATTTTCTTGGGTCTTTGAATATCTCCAATAGCCCTTGGTCTGCTGCCATGGTCAATGTGCACAACTTAACACACTTTGCTTACTAGCAACACTTGTTTGTATCAGCTGCAACCAATTGCTTCAATTTCTCACCTGTGAAATTCATCATGGAAATTCTTTGTTATGCCAAGCATAACATAAACATTAAAATCAGTCAATTATTTTCCCAACTGACATGGAATGTCCATGCTTTATTCATGAGACTTCCATAATTTTCATGCTTGCCCAATCATACACACGAACTCATTCATGTTCATTCTTTCACAGGGAATTCACTATTTCAACATTCACAATTTATTTTAAGCAAATAAACACAGTCTACTTTCATTCATGACATGCATTCAACAATTTTATGTTTCTAAGATGCATCGATCAAAAAAAAGAAGAGTAAGACTTTCCCCCTCTTAGTCTTGTTCCAATCCAGAGCTACACCACCACTGTGGTTTCATGCTCCTTATCCTCTTTCTCTTCAATATGAATGCTTGACTTGCCCTTTCTTGGCTATGACACTTAGTGTCTAAGGTTTGTCTAATGATTTTCAACCAAGGAATCCTTCCCCATTGTTTCCTACAGAACCTTTGGCTGCTAGGACCCACACAAGTCCATTAGCACCATCTTTCATTACTGTTCATACTGAGCTCTTTAGGACAGTCAGATGTCCACTTGCATTCTTAGGATGCCTTTATAGTCCTTGCTTCCAGCAATACCTACACTGAAACATTGAATCAATTCACATGTTTAGTTTATTTTCATAGGGTTTATCTCTAAACAAGAGTTTAAGAAATCATAACCAAATTATGTACACATGTGTATTCACATTAAATAAGCAAGAAGCTACAAGATAACCAAATACTTAGTTGTATTGGATGTCTTCACTTTATTCCACATGCTCCTTCTTTGCTTTACAAGCCTTGGATTTCTTGTGGATACAATAACGAATGTTGGGCTGGCACGCAGGCTACTTCACAATCATTCGAATAGGCAATGCCAAGCCAGTACGTCGACTGGGTTTATCAAACATCCCATTTAGCAATATGCTAAGTCAATACTCCGATTGGTTTTATCAGGTATTTAAGGAATGTTTGGCCAGCACCCTAGCTGCTCCATAACATTTAATTCCCAACTAGTGCATCGACTGGATTTACGAAGCATTTATGGAGCCTTCAGGGTCCTTGCTTCCTACAATGACCAATGTTTCCAACAAAGAAACAACATCGTATCATCTTGGTTGTCATAAGACTTGTCATGAAATTTTCATTATCCGCAAAAAAAAATGAATGAAAATTAAATACTTATCTGTATTGGGCAGTTCCTCTCTACTCCACAAGTTTCCTTCTTTGCTTTACAAGCCTTGGATCACTGGTGGGGTAGATGTTTAGCTAGCACACATGCTTCTCCACAACATCAAGTAGTTAATGCCCAACCAGTTTACTCTCTGGATTTACCAAGCATTAGTGGTGCCAAACTAGTCCCATACTTGGTTTTCCCTCTCCATTTCCAAGCCAGCACATCCGTCTAGGTAATCAGCCAATGGAAGGAAACTACACCATGACCATTTCTATGGCAAGGCTCTACTATGGATCCATAGGCATCTTAGGGTTTCCAGTCAGTCTTGGTACCCTACCTTATTGTTGGCCCAATAGAGATTTGTTTCCTTCATCAATATCACCACAACCCTTCACACACACACATCAACTCTTCATCCACACAAGGATGGCACTTCTTCTCCTATGCAAACCAGCAGTTCCCTCTAGGAACTCTATAGGTGACTTTCTTGACTGCAGGCTATCATGGCCCCACAATACCCACTCACATTACATAAGGATGATACCCCTTTTCTACTACACAGCTCCTCGGGCCTATCCATCCCTTCTAGTGTTCTTTAGTGTGAGCGTAGAAAGGTTACCACTACCCATACAGTCCTCTTGAGTACCCTTTCTTCACTTTGCCTCTTAATGTGCAGCACTAATTTGCATCTGTATAAGCTGAAAGAGCAAGAAGGATAAGCAAGCTCATCAGTATTGTTGTTCCAAAATTGCAAACACATTTCATAACATTCACTATCAAATATTAAAACATTAGGAATGTGTCCATTCCCTTAGGGTGTAGTCAATATTGACAAGCCTAACATAAGCCAACACCAGAAAGGTGTGCACCCCTTCCCGATGTGAGCCATGTAGGCCATAATCATACTCAAGCAATCTGAAATCATATAAATAAAATAGAACATGCTCTGCATATTAACCCTAATAATTAGACATGCATGTTCCTATCTATGGTTACAGAATACTTATCCCTTTTAAGATGTATTCTCTCTTCATTTGCGAAGAATGGGGGCTCCCTTCTCTGATTCAACAGTCCTTTGGTTTTCCACCCCAATATTTTTACGTTCCATAACCGACATATGCCTTCTTGGCATAACTTTACCATCTCACTCACATGGTTTTCCAACATGCACTTCAGCTAAGATGGCATCCTTAAAATATGCAATGGTGATTCACCCGAAACCCATTTCCAAAGCATGGGGTCCTTCCCATGGAGTTTGGATTCTGTAGGCCATCACACATGGTCTTCCTGCAATGTGTCTTTCTGGAACACTTATCAAATAGCCAAACCGTCAACAAAATTTATCAATAAAATTCAAACCCAATTGTTCCATAGCAAATCAATGGCATTAAGAATTAAATTCAACATGAATTTGAAATTCTGTCTACTACAAAAATTGATTTGCTTAGTCATGAGGTTATCCCCATATTGTTTTTCTCTTGTATGTGGCAGCCCTCTGCCCATTAGGGATTTACAATTGCTACCATAACATGAACATCCACTTACAAAACGTCCTCCTGACACAGTTCTATGCAAGCCAATGGTGATTAGCAATTATTAGCAAATTCTCAAATCTGAAATCTACAAGTCCAAAATTGACAATCTGTTCTGTACATAAACTATTTTTACAACCATGAGATCCTTCTCATGGGGTTTGGCTCTTGCACATGGTAGATTCCACTATTCATCGTGGACTTACCCACATTGCCATGCCCAAAACAATCTACTGAAATCTGAAACTTCAATCAGTCAAACACTTTGTAAGTCTCTATACATATAATATTTCATTGCTGCAACACTCACTGAAGCATTTTCAGAATTATAACACTCCATAATTCAAACACTTCTAGTTGTTAACATCTCAATATCATTATTTTTATGATTCTAAGTCTTCTTTATGCAATTTTAATTATATACACTATTATAAACATATAGTATAAATCAATTTTATATGTGTAATATTATCATAAATACATATACTATAATTTTATATACACCCCTATCATGATTGCATAAATTATAATTCAATTTCAAAACACAAAGTACATAAATAGTTACATTGCTTCTTTATTTATTTAAATTTTACTTCTTTATTTATTTAAATTTTATTTTTCAAGTAATTTTTCATTTTATATTTAAAAAAAATTATAGATAACATTTTAATTGATGAAATAATTAATATATTTTATTAAAAAAATAATTCTATATCAATTTTATTAAAATTATAACTTTTATATATATATATATAAAATAGAGAAAATGAATATGGTGAAAAAAATGATGATTTTAAAAATACAAACTTCCACTTTTATCATATGTTTTTAATTGATCAAATAATTGTTTCAACCAAAATTTTATATTAATATATTAATTATCAATAAAAAAAATTAAAAATACATTAAAAAATATAAAACCCAGTTACAATTTCACTTAAAAAAATTAATATACAATAACAAAAATGATGATATCATACATGGTAAAGTAAAGGTAATCTCAGTTCCAAGTGTTTGATAAGAAAGATGCAATATGATGAAGTAAAGTTAAGCGTTTGAGAAGAAAGATGCAATCTCTTTAAAAAAAAAAGTATCTTTGCATTTTCTCTTTAGCATCTTCTTTGTTAAAGAGAAAATCCAAAGATTTCAATGAAAGAGATTGCATCTTTATATCCATTGGACTTTCATTACCTTGCCTTAGCTTTTTACTTTTTTATTATGTATGATCAACTTCGGAATAATGAAAGATAATGACTAATTGTTATTCTTTTTTCTAACACTATTTTGATTATACCTTCTACCACCATATTTATATTTTAGCATTGGGAAATTTAAAACTCATTGAGTGAATGTTTTACAATAACAAGTATTTTTTTCAATATTACTTTTACTTTGTATATGAGTATCTCTTTTAAGAGCTCAGCGAATGGTATTTATTTTTCAATATTCTTTTAATTTTATATATTTATATTTGTGTATATTTTTTAAGAGTTAGAGATAAAATTAATTTAAGAGTTTAGAGATTTGATATGACCAACATAGATTTATCTTAAATCCGAATTTATCAAGTAGAGAGATCCAATTTCTTAAAATATAATTTTTTTTTTTAACTCAAGAAATTTGAGTTATCTCATATTTAATAGATCTGGGATTTTTATGAATCAACATAAATGTTTTTATGGTAACATTACCTCACTCCTTTTAATACAATTAATGTAATGTTTACAAAATTTCTAAAAAAGCAATAAAAAAACAAATTAACATAAACTAGATAGAGTTTCACTTAAAGGTTGTAGTATTGGGGATAAGGCCAGTGAAACCCTAAAGGGTCATATTCCTGTCTGAGAGCGTATTGATTTGCTGGATAACGAGGTGGATTCATCAGTTCATTTGAGGGATCTTAGAGCTACATCCCCGGTGAGCAGGGTGACTTAATGTCCATTTGCTCTTTGAATATCCAGGGATTGGGGGGGGGGGTTGTTCGAGTTAGGGCCCTCGCTGATCTAATTGCTACTGCTCAGCCTTGTATTATTCTATTACAGGAAGCAATGTGTTCAGATTTGGTTGCTATCTCAAAGTTTGTTGGGCTTCAGGGAGGATGGGAGGTCTCAGCGTGTAGCTCGAATGGAATGTCTGGTGGTCTACTTGTGGCTTGGGACCCTCGGGTGTATTCTTTCCAGGTTTTTAAGTCATGTCGGGATGGTGGGGTTTCGCAGATCCGATGATTTTTCGCTATCTATTTTAAATTGTTATGCTCCATATAAAAATCAAGAATTTTTTTGGAATGGGTTGCAAGCTACTGGTTTATTGGATAGAGATGATATCATTGTGGTTGGTGACCTAAATTTTACTAGGTTATCCCAGGAGATTTGGGGAACATTTGCTAAAATGGATGTTATGGCGGACTATTTTTCTGAATATTTGATTAATAATGATATGGTTGACGTGTGCATAGGTGTCTACTCTCCTACCTGGTCTAATGGCAGAGGGGGACACGATTCCATTTAGAAACAATTGGACAAGTTTCTTATTAAGAGTACACTTCTGGGCACTTGTGGCAGGTATCGTACTTGGGTTGGAAAGACAAACATTTCTGACCACTAGCCTATATTTATGTAGTTGGATGACTGTTATCAGTTGCAAAACTTTCCCTTTAAATTTGATTGTTCTTGGAATGAAAATACAGATTTTGTCAGGTTTGTTTCCAATGCTTGGAAACATATAATTTTGGAGGAGGACTTGAACCCTGTTGATCGATTGTGTTTTAAATTGAGGGTGCTAAAAGGGAAAGTCTCACAATGGATCCATGACTAAAAAAATTTGGTCAAGCAGAAATTGTTATTGATTGAATCTCAGCTACAGGCTCTATATTCTCATTCTCTGGAGGCACCGTTGGATAACTCTAACTTTATCCTTTTGAAAAAATTGGAAGCTAAAAGAGAAAACTTTTATTTAATTGAAGAAAAGAGTGGCAACTGAAAATTCGTGCACTGTGGGTGAAATCTAGGGATAAGAACACTCGATTTTTTCATTCTTATGCATCAGTTAGGAGAAATAGCAATACCATATGGAGAATGGCTGATGATGCTGGAAATGAGGTTGTTGGAGTACAGGACCTTCAGGATTTGGCAAAGAAATACTTTAGCAATATTTATTCGGATGATCATGGGTGTGATCTATTGTCCTAGTTACAGGTGGCCAGATTATATCCAAAATACTTTGATGATAGGGAAGTTGCTAATCTATGTAAGGAAATTACTTTGGAGGAGGTGGAAAGTACATTTAAATCATTTGCTAAGGAGAAGAGTCCTGGGCCAGATGGCTAGACAGTGGAGCTCCTCTTACAATTTTTTGATATCATGGGTTTGGAAATTCTGCAAATGGTGGAGTTTACCAGGTCACAGGGATATGTCTTTATGGCTTTAAATGCTACATTTATTACTCTTATTCCAAAGTTTAATGACCCAAGAGTATTTGGTGAATTTCGGCCTATTGCTTTATGTAATCTGATCTATAAGGTTGTATCGAAGATTATTGTAGGATGTCTGAAGCCAGTATTTTCTAGATTCATTTCCCAGGAGCAATTTGGTTTTCTACAAGATAGAAAAATCCATGATGCTGTTGGAATTACTCAGGAACTTCTTCATACTATCAAGTATAAAAAGCTAAAGGCTATTATTCTAAAAATGGATTTGGAAAAGGCTTATGATCGTGTTAGCTGGGACTTTCTCAGAATTGTAATGATTCACATTGGGGTTCCGGAACTTGCTATTAGGTGGATTATGGCATGTGTTAATACCATGAATATTGTTGTTCTTGTAAATGGTGCTCCGTCCTCTTTTTTTAGCTGCTCAAGGGGGCTTCGCCAAGGATGTTCCTTGTCTCCACTGTTATTTTTGTTGGTGATTGATGGACTGAGTCGGTTGATTAAGGAAGCAGTTGCGAAAGGAAAAATTAAAGGTTTGAAAATATCAAAGGAATTATCTGTGTCACATGCATTATTTGTTGATGACATTTTATTACCTGGAAATGATTCTGTGGAGGAATGGAGGGCATACCAGAGGATTATTGAACTCTTTTGTAGTGTCTCTGGTATGAAGGTCAGTCTGAAAAAGTCCTGTATTTATGATAAGTGTACACCGACTGAGACTCCTGAAAATTTTGTTGCCTTATAATTGCTCTAAGATTGGTGATGGTTTTACATACCTTGGCTTTCAACTGAATCCAAATGGTTATCTGGTTAAGGATTAGCAGTGGCTCATAAAAAAGTTTGAATCCAGAATTGCTCATTGGACTTACCATCTTCTCTCTATTGGCGGAAAACTTACCTTAGTTAAGTCGGTTTTGACTGGGATGCCGATGTATTGGTTTTCGCTCCTACCTGTGCCTTGCTCTGTAATTAATACATTGAGGAAAATGATTTTCAATTTTTTATGGTCTAGCGGGTTGAGGAAATCTTATCTGTCAATGATACAATGGGAAAAAATTTCAATACCTGTTGCTGCTGGTGGATGGGGGATCAAAGACCTTAATGTTTTTAGTGCTGCTCTTCGGCTGAAAAGCTTCTGGAGGGCGTTATTTGGCAACACTCTCTGGACAAATGTGATACAACAGAAGTATATTAAATCTAAAATTTCCCACTGGTTGAGGAAGCCGAAGAAAGTGGTAAGGGGTGTGTCTCCCATTTGGAATGGGTTCATGAAGGTATATTGTTGGATGGTTGATGGACTCTGCTGGAAAGTTGGTAATGGTGCCTAAGTGGCAGTTGGTATTGATCTAATTGCTGGTTTGAATGAACATTTGACACTATCTCCGGACCTGCTACACTTATTAAGCGGAAAAGGTTATGTTACTCTCAATTCTATTTTTAATAATGGTGCTCAGGGATATTGGTTGGGGGCTACTGATCTACAGTTGCCTCGACAAGTTTTCATGGAATGGGAGCATTATATCATATCACTTAATGCTACAGGTATTCGTTGTTAGGCTGGGGACGATGAGATCCAATGGGCTGGTAACGTGTCTTCGGGCAAAATTACGACGCATACTGCATATGAATATATTATAAAGCGCAGGTGTATATTGCCCACACACTGGTGGTAGAAAGTTATTTGGAAGTGGTATCTTCCTTTGAAGTTGAAGTGTTTCTTATGGTTTGTTTTGATGAATAGGCTAAAAACGTGGGACAACTTGGCATTGTTGGGGTGGATTGGGCCGAGCCAATGTGTATTTTGTAGGCATGAGTATGAATCGGCAACCCATCTATTTATTGACTGTGCTTTTACTATCAGTGTGTGGGAGAAGTTCACTCGAAATCTAGTTCTTTCACATAATTGGGATGGGATTAATGTGGAGGCCAATTTGCATGCTTGGGTAAAAAATGGTAATGGCCATATCACTCTCCCTGTTTTCATTTGCTGGGCTATTTGGTGGGCGCGGAACAAAGCCATCTTTGAGAATATCAGTCCTAGTGTTGATAATGTTTATTGTGTTGCTTTATGCCATTATCTAAAATACCAAAAAGAGATTATTAAACCTACTGGGAGAAATACTGGACAGCTTCATCTTACTATTGATGACCCAGTGCTCTTTTTTGATGGGGCTGCTACAATGGGGAAATGTGGTATTGGTGGTGTTATTTTTCTCAACTCGGATCATTTTTACACTCTCCGCATGAATGGTGGAACTGGGACTAATATGAAAGCTGAGTTATTAGCACTTTGGTGTGTCGTCGGGGTTGCAATGTGCTTTGGATTGACCAAGTTTAAAATCTTTGGTGATTCTAGAGTCACTATCAAATGGGCTCAGGGTGAATTTGATTTGCAGGTTTTGAATCTTGTCTACTGGTGTAACCGTATTCAGCGGGATTTGAGATCCTTTAGCTCTGTCACACTTGAACATATTTATAGAGAGTTTAATTCTCGTGCTGATAAGTTATCAAAGCAGGCGATTGAAGGGGATGAAGGTTTTTTAATCTAGGAAGATGTGGTGTTGGATACAGGTTCTTTTTATTTTCTGCATTAAACAATCTACGGAAATATGTAAGACAGATGTTGGAAAATGGTTATCAGGCCATTTGTTATTTTGAACTTTTGAGTGTTTAGAAAGATCCACATTATATGGTTTTTCTGAGAGACATTGTAACATCTTTTGATGACTATCTGTACTACTTGATTCGGATTTAATTGAATAGCAGTAGTATGCTTTTTTTCACGGGAAAAAAATATTTGTATATATATTAATAACCCGAGACAAAACTAATTTAAGGGACCAAAGAATCAATACGATTAATGTTTTTTATGCAAAGTTCTTACAAGGAATGATAGAAGAAAAATAACAAATCCGCATAGGAAAATGATAAATAGTTAAATGGGTAGGTTGGTTTTCATTGAATATATTTTATTATAATTAAAAGTAATAATCACTTGAAGTATTACTTAAAGGTTAGTCTAATCACTTTAAGTATTTATTTGTTCATGGAGAAGACATAAATTATGCATTCAAATCTAAATACATGTAATAACACAATAAAATAATTATGAAATTTTAAAAAGATATTGGCATGTTTTAAGGAGAAATTGTGAGAAAGGTTAATGAAAATGAAGTCTTGAATGGTTGTAGAAGGTATTTCAAAGAGATTTAATAATTAATTAATTAATTAAGGTGAAAATGGTGGCCTCTCCTACATTATTTGGTTTTTACATAGATAAGTTATTGGAGAAGGTATTTTAAAGAGACTCAATAATTAATTAATTAATTAAGATGAAAAAGGTTGCTTCTCCTACATTATTTGGTTTTTACATAGATAAGCTATATGAATGGATATAAAGAAAGAAAATGGTGAAGTGCCAACATAGTGAGGATTATCATAAAACCTTATTTTATGGAAAGTATAACACTTTTATGGTCACTTAGAGGTGGAAAGTATAACACTTTTATGGTCACTTAGGGGCCAAGTCTTTTTGCATCGAGGTTGGAATGAAAGTGAACATCTATAAAAGTAAGGTATTAATACTAGATTTTAGTGAGACTCTAAATGGAGACAAAAACACTACTTTTAGGTGGAAATCATTATTCATACTAAGAAATAAATACATAGTAAAAAATGACAATATCAATGACAATGTTTTTATTAAAATAAGCCAATATGAATTAAAAAGAAGCGATAAAACATAGAAGTCCAAAAGTGAGATATAAATAAAAGAAAAAAATACTCAATAAATTTAAAAAATTGAAAAATAATGTATACAAATGTTTCAAGAAGAAAAATAAAGAAAAAATAAAAAAAAAAACAGCTCTACATATAAGACAAAATCAAATTAAAAAAAAAAAACTTTAAAACTTAGCATCTCTTAGAGTGAAAAACTCATGATAACACATATAAAAATCAAATTACATTGTTTGACAGAGAGCAACCCAAAAAATATGTAACGAAATATGATGTTAAATATTTAAACTAATAATAAAAAACTAACAAATATTTCTCTTACATTGGTTAGAGATAATGCTTCTGTTAGTGTTTTGTTCTAAGTTTGGAATTGGTTCGACATATTGTAGGAGATTGTTGAGATATTCTCTCAACATCCCTATCACATTTGGGATTAGTTAGATTTAAATTCAATTATATATATGTTTTGGATCCTGATATTTGATATGTAATACCAATATTGTTTTGTATAATTGTTACTCTCATATTTTCTGAGTTGGTATCAGAGCCTGGTTGGGCTTAATTCCCTCACGGGAATGCCCAGGTAAATGTAAGAGCAGTAGTAGTTGATTTTTTGTAAATATGTAGGAAAGCAGATTTCTTGTTTTGTGTGAAGTCTTGAAGCTGTGTCGAATTGGAAAAGGTCCAACTTGTCTGGACATGAGTCTTTTTCGAAGTGTTGTTTCAGGCTTTCGATGTGGTGACAAGGTCCACAGTGCAAATCTGTAAACCATCCGGTAGACAGTGCACAACTGAGAGAGATCCGAAAGAGAGGAGAACGGAAGGGAACAAAAGGAAGCCGTAGCTGTGAATGAGAATTTTGCTCAATAATTTACTCACCTTCCGCATCAGATTTTGCTGAAGTCGCCTTGTTAAATTCTCAGTGCAACAACAACGCCTTCATTGTAGAGATGAATGAGATCAACTCCCAAAGACCTGGGCGACCAGAGCAATGTTGTAAGAAGGTTTCCATTCACAGCGAGCAGAGCATGAGAGCAATTCGTTGCCTGTAAAAAGAAGCTGCCCACGTTAGCGCTCCTTGGGATTTAAAGAGAGATTCGATGAATTTCTTTCCCACGAGGAAGGAGCCGCCCATCCAACTTCGAGTGAGCTTGAAAAGATCAATTTACAGTAGAAGGTCCGCTGCCATTGAGGAAGAAATCTAAACCTCAGTCATAGTTTCCTTATCAGATGTGAATTCAATGAAGTCAATTCGCTGCAATTTAATTCTATTTCTGCTTCCTATGCATTATCGTGTTTTAGAGCTTCTTACTCTTGAAGATTTATTGTGTGGTCATAACTAGTTGTTGCATTAAGTGTGCAGTTTGTAGAGTTTGTAAAATTATATTATGAAGAACCAAAATCAAATGATGCAGAACCACAAAGAACTGGGCAATTAAATTTTATGGTGATGTGATCCGTCATGCTCCTGGAGCATTAGTTACAGGTTGTTCTTAACAAGGTCAAGCTGATGTGACTCATCGTGCTCCGAGAGCATTAGTTACAGGTTACTTTATGTAATATTTTATGTTTGTTTGTAAAGGTCACTTGTATGGCTAACTTCTAGACATGTTCAGTATTCAGAGTGCTCTCCTAGATTACTGTTGGATTCGGCAAGCTATGTGTTCGATAGATGGGAGTATCTCCATAGAACAGTCCATTTACTAGATTACTTCTTTGCCAAACTCAGCGAGCTATGTACTTTGACATAGTTAAGTACTCAATATTGTTAGTCACGCGACAATTATTTTATTGATGGTTAGAAGCAGTTGCAATTTAAATGAGTCAAATAGGAAGCTTGAAGATGAAGTAAAGAAAGAGCACAAACTGTGAGACTTCAAAGTGGGTGTAAATGTTGATGAAGACCAGCTAGACAAGATTCAATATTGTATTTTCTGTTTTGTAATTGTGTTTTGTAATGTAAGCATTAAAGGGGAGTGTTAGAGATAATGTCATTGTTTTGTGTAATGGTTGCTCTCATATTTTCTGACTACATTATGTAACATACTTATAAATAATAAAAATATTAAATTTACATAATAAACAATAATAAATTCAAAAAAAATATAACAATATAAAATTAAATACAACGAGAGGGAAAGCTGCAATGCAGCTAATTCCATGCCAATGTATCGTGAGTATTGCTAGCTGAAGCCCTGGAATGGTCTTGTTTTGAATTTTTAGTTTTTTTCCTCCAAAAATCACGAGACTTTTTCGTTTCCAACTGGATTGAAACTCTGAGGTAAAGTCCAACAATATTAGGTCTTGTTGTGTCTAGACAAATAGAATGCTCATAGTTGTAGGTTTGTACCATGACAGAGTAGTTATTCTGGATCTCTGTTGCTGCTCCGTTGACATCTGTTGTTCTCGGTAGCAGCATGGAGTGCAAATTGTATATATCTTCTAAAAACTGAATCCTTTTAGTGACTATTATGGAACATGTCAAATTTTCTCTGAATTTATTTTATTATTAATAAGGGTTCTTGGATAATCCACGGTCAACATTTTCTTAGTCGTCGACGTTTCGAATCCCAAGCTGGATTCATTATCAGGACAAAAACATGTGTAGAGAAGTTGCTAGTGAGGCGTATAAATAGGAGATAGATGCCCAATCCTTTCCCCTTCCCGACTTATCCCTTCGTCTTCATTTTCCTCCAGTTCCTTCAAGAATAAGACAAGAAACCCTAACTAGAGAAAATTAATAATTGAAACCAAAAAATGAAAAAAATTCTCTATGAAAATTATTGGTTTCTCCAAAATAAAAATTATTAATAAATCATAATGCTCATTAATAATTTAAAACTCCTACAAATACAAAATTATATAAATTTTATACTCATCAAAATACCAATTTTATATAATTGCTCAAGACTAGTAGTAGGGTTATTCATACAAATTTATATAAATTTATAAAAAAGCTCATGAATAATAGTAGTATTGTTCATCAAAGACCCTAACTTAAGATTAATTTTATTTTATTTTCATCCTGATTAATGATGGTCTTATACAAGGTTTATATGATTTATAATATAATTATAATTATTAATAATGGTTTATAATCCGCTTTCATGGCGAGTATTTGGGGGAAGTTTGAAGGAGGGACTGATAGCCGGTCTCATTTCCCTAGCAGTAAGAGAATGCAACAGGTGGGTAGCTTGAAGAAGGTATAAACCGGTTGTCTGTTGGAAAGTTAATCTTTCTTGGCGAGTATGTGGGGAAGTTTGAAGGAGGGACTGATAGCCAGTCTCATTTCCCTAGCAGTAAGAGAATTATTCTTTCATATTTCCAATGTTTTACAAAATTTCCAAGTATCGATGATAATCGCGCTGACGGATTGGTTTAAGAGTGAGGTACAGAATTTCAAGCCATTGAAGAAGTTAAATTGGTTGAATCCTCCAGTATAGAACTACAACACCTAAGAAAAAATAAATTAGTTTTAGTAAACTTAATTAAATTAATGTGGGATCGTCACAGGAAGGATTAGCTGTTGGAAGAACATTTGCTCTCTTCAAGAACTATCAAATTGATGGCAACAAGGAGATGATTGCGATCGGAATGATGAATGTTGTGGGTTCGTGCACTTCCTGTTATGTTTAAACATGTCTTTTTCTCTTTCCTTCAACCTTATCCGTTGCAGCCAGGAATGCTTTGGGTTGAAATCGTTACCAAGCTGTTCATTTAATTTTCTCGAAGTAGTAAGTGATAGTGTTATTCGGTTCGGTACGAATGCAATAACTGTGGGTAATGAATGTCCGGGTGATGGTTTGTAGGTGCGTTCTCCAGGTCAGCGGTGAATTTCAATGCGGGATGCAAAACAGCAGCCTCAACAGTAGTAATGGCTATTGCCATGATGCTCACTCTTCTGTTTTTAACTCCTCTCTTCTATTACACCCCCAATGCGGTGTTGTCGGCCATTATCGCCTCGGCAATGCTGGGCGTGATCGATATCCATGCCGCCATTCATCTATGGAAGGTGGACAAGATCGACTTCTTCGTGTTCTTGGGAGGTTCATTGGGCGTTGCTGTTTCCAGCGTTGAAATTGGCTTGATCACAGCCGTAAGGTTACACATTCATTGTTATGCTAAAAAAAAAGTTGTAAATTTGATCTATTGGTTTTGGGCATCATGAAAACCATTAAATAAAGTTATCAGGTTGCCGTTTTAAATTCCTGGAACTGTAACTTTCCACAAATTTGAAACCAAAATCATGTAATTATTTAATGCTTAGCCCATAACCAGCAAATCCATAAGCATAGGAGTTTGGATCGGTTTAACTAAAATTGGTTGGTTTGTCAAGTAAAATCCAATCAAATCTGTATTAAGAGTTTTGATCAGCTTAGCTAAAAATTGGACGGTTTTGTTGAAAAAAATATAATCAATTTGTATTAGTATGTTGCAGGTATCCATATCGTTGATAAGATTGTTGTTGCACGTCATGAGGCCTCATACTGCAGTTCTGGGCAACATTCCTGGAACGACTGTGTACAGAAGTACAGAACAATATCCTGATGCACGCAGAGTTCAGGGTATTCTCATACTGCGTATAGATTCTCCAATTTTTTTCGCCAACTCCAGCTATGATTTTAGATTGTGAAAATGCGTAACTAACTATGATTTTAAATCTATGAACCGCTTCCTTTGGTTGCTTTGGGATTGATCGAGGAAAGCCCGCAATCTATGGTTAGTCATTCAACAACCAACCAAGGAAGCTTAGTAATACGTCTTAGTTAGTTGGGAAGGAATTTTGTATTTCCTTCACATATCATGGGGTTATAGTGTTTTTTCATGTCAATCTAACATCCAATAAAAATAAATACTAGAAAGAGATGTATATCTCTAGGAGAATAGTATGAATACGGGGTTTATCCATGTCAATCTAACCTCCACTAAAAATAAATACTATAAATAATAATTAAATCTCTATTATGATTTCAAAGATGCCCCCTTTAAATATAATAAATCACTTATGCTGCACCATTCTAATTTAACATAAGATCTATTGGAAATGGGTGTGGAAATCCTAATTCTTTCTCACACATAAATTAATTGTTGTTTTCCTTGGGATGGACATTAGATCTCTAATTCATCGATTGTGTCTCTTTTAGCTGTGGATCTGAGTAAACATTTGGAGCTAAGGTAATTATCAACAAGGCGGAGATATGCTTTAGATCATTGTTAGAAAAATAGGATCGTAGAGCAATAAAATAAATTAGATGCGGAGATAAAAACACATAATAAAAAAATACAAGAGAGACACCAATATACGTAGTTAACCTCTTCACTCTCTCACAGTCTCTCTCACACACACTACTTCATAGCCGTAATACAATGCCCTCTTTAAAACAGGGTTTCCTTCTAGGTAAAAAATACACAAACATAATCTCTACACAATTATAGACCATAGCTATGCAGAAACAATTTTATTAATAGACCGAAACTACGTTTAGAAGATTTAAAGCTCGGTGTTTCAATCCATATTATTGTATCATCTTAAGCCACTTTAGTCTCCTAAAAGTGGTCCAATAGTATGAATTGAAACGTCGAGCTTTGAATCTTCTAAACACAGTTCCAATTTGTTAAATATAATCTCTACTGTCAGATCTATAACCTAATAATGAACGGTCCAAATTGACTATGAAATTACATTATTTTCAATTTCCTTTTTTCGCCGTATTTCAATAGCTGAAAAATGGACCACAAAATTTTCTTTGGGGGCTCCTACCCCCGAAACTTCAGGCCAGCGGGGTAGTACAGCCCCCAGACCCCCCTATAGCTCAATCGTTTATTCTGGGATCCAAACATGACTGAAACAATCCTCTGACTTAAGAAGATAATTAAGCTCCACAACCAACAATCACGACAATAGTTCATTTGCACATATGGTTTCAAATAGGAGAATTTTTATTGTTCACAAGAGGCTTGGTTCCAAGATGATAGTAAGCCCATGACATCCTATCCAAAATATCTATGGTCTTCAACACCATGACAATTTGTTATCGTTGTTGTTGGTGTATGAAGTGTTCTTTTAGTACCATCCCTAGAACCTCGGTGATCAAATCATGGGTGCTCATAATTATAGAGATTGTGAATCCCATTTCCTCCATTGCATGCCCTGAGGAATGGTTTCCCACTCATACCCCACCAAAAGAAAACATAGTCCCTAAATTTTTATCTTTACCAATTTTCTTATTCGAATTAATCCTGTACTAGCATGGGTTCCCAATTTGACAGTAATTTGATATCCTTTGACAACAAAAACTATGTGTATTGCTAAACAAGATTCATTATCTTTCGGCTTTGATACTAAGTTAGTTTTCTAGACAATCAATACAACTTTCAAACATGATAAGCAATGGACTCAATCGATTCATGTAAAAGGTATATTGTTTATAACAATGATTTCATTTGGTACAATGGATTTGATCCCTGTTATGTCATCGGTGAGATAGTTCTTCTGATGTTACATCATTACAACTTTATTGTTTAATTATCATTTATTTAACAACATTAGTTAAGGCTTATACTCGAGCAATTATATGTTTCTTACATCATATTTCCTAGATCTATAGAAGTTTCTTTAACAATGTTGTGACAAAGAGATAACTTCTCATGGTTTTTTCCATGAAAGAAGTTGCTACAAAAGTTGTTGTAGAAGAAGTATGTGGCAATAAAAGTGATAATAACACCCACTACTTGTTGCATAAAGCTCTATGCAAGTACATGGTGAAATATTTAGACGTCCTTCTGGTTGCATAAGCATGTTGTTACATTTGAACTTAGTGCTATGGATTGATGAAACTATTCTTGGTTGGAGAGCCCCAAGTCAGTGTTGGTACAAGAATGGGATAAATTAAAAAATGATTCTCATGAAAAAAATTAAATAAGTAAATACTTGTGATGGGTTTACCTAGTTGGAAGGTCGACTAGAGAAATGAAGAGGCACATTATTTACTTGTGACAATACCAAGAAACATTTCCATAGATGAAGATCTTAAAGGCACATTAAGGAGAGTAATATATTCACTGATCAACCCAGATTGTTGGAAGTTGAGAGGTTGGAGTTGTTCAAATTCTAATAATTGTGTATATAAAATTACTTTCCCGCATTTAAGAAAGACACATTTGGCCTCTGTGGAAAGCACCATTTAGTGATTATGGTTGTGGATAGAGGCACTTGTTAGTTCTATTGTAGTAGTCCAAGGTAAATCCTTTGAGTGGTAGTTGGTGAAAAGATTTTGCATGGTGAATTGTAGCACGTGAAGAGTGGTTGTAGTGGGTTTGATTGAGTAGAAGCTAGGGACAACAATATTCTGCTAAAATTATTGTTATGTAGGCCCGAGATCTTAGCCAATTTCATGAATAAATTTTGTAGAATTATGTCAAGTGATTCATTTCTACATAATTATTTGTGTTTAATTATTATTTTGTGTGATGGATTCTTATTACAAAGATTCATGAAATCCGGCTGGCTTTGTTTGACCTTGTGTTCTTACTCTAACTTGTATGGAGGCATTGTCTCACTATATCAAGTGGTATTAGAGTGAGTTGTACCTGTGGTGGTGAGGACCAAAGAGATCTTGGTCTTAGATAAAGTAATCTATGAATGTTAGTGAAGTGGGGAGCATGTAAGAAGAGATCCAAGAACAAAGTCATAGTGATGGAACAAACATGAAGAGGTCGTGAAAGAGCCAAAAGACCAGAGGGTGTAGAATATGTGAATGAGTTTGAAACAATGGTGAGGACAATGATGGTTAGAGTGCATGCCATGGAGGCATGCTAGAGAAGAGGCATTGCACATATGGTGAAAGGCATCAATGATGATTACGAAGAATCATAAACTACAAGAGAAAACTAGAATATCACATAACAATAGAAGAGAGAATGATTAGAGCAATCAAATATATTGGAGGTGAAACTAAACTTGATACTCCTATCTATTATGAAAGTTTAAATACTGAGAAATTAATAGATTGGATAGAAGAAATGGGAAAGTTATATGAATTGGAGTAGATTAGATATTCTAGGAGGGTTAGTTTTTTCGAGGTGAAATTGGAAAGTTATGCTTCTTTTTGGTGGGATAAGATACAACCAAATATATAAAGTTGTGGTAGAGAGAAGATTAAAACCAAGGATAAAATAGTGTTAGAGTTGAAGACTAATTTTTTACATATGGATTATGCTTTAAATCTATTAAGAAGGTTTTAGAATTTGAAGCACTTAAAGATGTTAGTCAAGGAGCACATAGATGAGTTTTACAAAAAAATGATAAGGTATAGGAAGAATGAGGAGAGTCTACAATCCATTACTAGGGTCTAAGTTATGCCATTCGATATTAATTTAATATTTTGAATTTTTGTCCAGTGGTAGAGGCTTTCCAAGTAGCTTTGAGGATTGAGGATAAACTGTTGAGGAAACAACAAACCATGAGAAAATGTCTAGGATATGGAGTATAATAGAAAGAAAAACAAGTGGAAGAGAATGAAAGAATGTCCAACACTGTGAATCATCATTTTGGGGGATTATTTTAATGCTAACATAGGAAGAGGTGGGTTGGAAGAAGTAGAGGTAGAGGATGAAAATTTGAAGTCATTTTCTATAGATGTGGAATGTAAGGAATTATGGCATTTGAATGCCCAAAAATTTTGGATGATGGGAGAAGGAAAGAGGGGACAACTCATATTGTTGAAGTAGAACTAGCAATAGCGTCAAGTGAAGTGGTGGAATTGAGGGAAAAACATGAAAAAAAAGATGATGTGTAAAGTATTGTTGCATCTTGAGAAAGAGGTTGAGATAAAACTAGAATATAGGAAGATATTCTCTAGAATGAAATGTAAGATAGAAGATAAGTGTTGTAATTTAGTTATTGATTGAAATAGTTGAGAAAATTTCATGTCAAATGAAGTTATTCACAAGTTGGAATTGAAGTGTACACCTTATCCAAAAGTATACGGAGTGCAACAATTACAAAATGGGCATAAGTTCAGTGTGAGGGAGCAATGATTGAGTAATTTTAAAATTGATAGTTATAGCAATAGAATTATGTTTGATGTGTTGTCCATAGACACTTTCTATATTTTGTTGGGGAGGCCGTGACAGTTTGATAGGATATATTTTATGCATCATGGGAGGAGAAATACCTACCAATTTGAGAAGGATGGGATGAATTTTAACTTGCATCCATCAAATGAGGAAGTGGAGAAAGCTAACTGAGTGATGGTAAGTCTAGTGTTGGCATATGTTAAGGAATTCAAGTACCATGAACCTGTGGAACAATGGGATGAAGAAAATAAGAGCAAACCATGGGCACTACATCAACAACACATTTCCAGGAGGAGCAGAGGGAAGGTTTTCATTCTTGTAATGTTTTATGTGGTTGTATGTTTGTAGAAAGTGTCATACAAAAAGTGGAGGATGTTGCCATGAAGGAGATGGATAAAGGAAAATTCGATAGTGAGGAGAATCATATACTTTTATAGTCTATACAATAAGTATTGATAATGGTGCCTAAGAGGGAGGTTGGAGTGGCAGTAAGCACATTTGAGCATGAGTGGTGTAAGGTAGTAAGCACCATTGGGGTAAAAGAAAAAAGAGGCAGTGCAACTTTGTGGAATAGATTTATAGGGAATAGAAGAAAAAATAAAAAGTGAGATATATGTAGAACAACTTTGGGTAAGGACATTGAAAGAACAAATGTGGATTTTAGTTACAGTTATGGTCAGAGGATGATGCCCAATTTGCACTTTTTGTTATCCTACCTTTTGATAAAGATACACAAATTTTCCAACTAGAAGAATCTGTTGTAGGAGCATACTTGGTGCAACCAGTTATCCTACACACATTACATTTTTTTTGTAGTTGTGTGTTGCTTACATCATATTTCATAGATTTGATGTGTTACAAGACCTACTACATCTATTGCTATAGAAGTTGCTTCAAGAATATCATGCAAAAATATAACTTCTCATAGTTTTTTCCATGAAAAAAGTTGCTACATAAGTTGATGTGGAATAAGTATGTGGCCATATAAGAGATCATCACACTGCAAAAGGTTTTGTGCAAGTACATGGAGTTCTAGCTAGGCATCATTGTGGATACATAAACACATTGTGGAATTTAAACCTAATGATATGGATTGATGGAACATTTTTTGGTTGTGGAACCTCATCCTAGTGCTAAAACAAGAATGAAATAAATTTAAAATGATTGTCATGAAAATAATAATTAAATAAATAAATATTTCCTAATTTAAATAAATACTATTGTACCACATTTGAATTACTTATTTTATTGGAAATTGTTGTACTCTTGCTCTTGTTTCTCTCGAGTGCTCTTGTTATACATTTTCCTATTACTTTCATCTCTACATTATTTATAACTTATGTTTACTTAAATAGTATATATATCCAAGGAAAGCAAGGTTTAACCTTTACATCAATATCACAAATCACATTAAGAGTAAAATTGTGAATGTCGCCCTCATTTTCATTTAAATGTTGTGAAAAAATAATACATAAATAATAATGAAAAGGAAAAAGACTCATATTTTAAATGTTTCGTCAATTTAATACATTTTAATTCATCTCATATCAATAAAATTCTTTTATATAGTACTTCCTATGTGAATAAATACATCGTGAATTTCTTTTGTTTCTTAGACAACGTACTTTGTATTAATTCGTTACCATATTAAATAAATTGGGAAATTGGTACAAAAGGTCAATGGCTGACTTTGCTGATGAAATATCTCCAAGATGATAGAATAGAATTTGCGTGGCGTGCACTTCAGTCTGTGGCATTAAACATGTTAGCTAAAAAATCTTAAATGTGAACTTCAGTATTCCATTCCGGTTGCTCTGAACTAATTTGACGATGAACTCCATTCATGCTGTTGCATACTTATTTGAACTAATTTGATGAATTGGTAAATGTAGATGTTGGGGAAATAATTACAACCAACATTCTCTTTCTTAATTATTTCACCAAAATAAATCTAGGAATATATTACCAATTACAACTTACAGCTTACATACTCCTAGATTTTCTCTATAAAACTCAAACATATTTTCGCCAAAGGTTTGGTAAAAATATCAACTAATTGATCTTTAGATCTACAAAATTCTATACAAATTTCATGATTGTTTACTTGTTCTCTTATGAAATGATACCGAGTATTTATGTAATTACTCTTTTTATAAAATACATGATTCTTTGACGATGTAATTGTTCATTTGTTGTCACAAAAGACCTGTGTTAGTCCATCTTGCTCTTGTAACAACTCAAACATTTTTTTTCGCATCCAAACTGTTTGACACATTGTGGATGTTGTTGCTACATACTTTGCTTCAGCTGATGATAACGTCACAAAGGTTTTCCTCTTTAATGCCCATGCTACTGCACCTGATCCAAAATTGAACACATTTCATGATGTGTTATTTATGTCATTTACACTACCAACAAAATCATTGTCTATATAACCAACCAACTTAAAATTTGAAGATGATGTATACAAAATTCTATTCTCTATTGTTCTAGAAGCATATCTTAGGATCCTCTTTCCATCTTGCCAATAGGTGCTCTTCAAAGACTCCATAAATCTAGAAATTAAACTAACAACATACATAATATCTGGCCTGGTTGTTGTTAAATACATGAGACTTCCAGTGAGTCTCTTATATAGAGTTGGATCAACACTTGACCCTTGATCATATTTACTGAGCTTTGTTCCAGTAGCAATTGGGGTTAATGTTGGCTTACAATTAAACATTCTAAACCTTCTCAAAATATCATTAACATACTTAGACTGAAAAATAACAATTCCATCTTCATATTGTTGGTTGTAAATCCTAATTATCTTCTTGAGTCAGAGGATTGTTTCAACTGTGTTTAGATTCCTGACTAGTGAACATAAGGGGGCCCAGGGGGTCCGTTTTTTGCCATGGTGAAAATTGCCTTGTAAAATGTTGTAATTTCATAGTCAATTTGAAGAGTTCATCATTGGGTCGTAGATATGACGATAGAAGTTATGTTAGGTTTTTTTCCCGAGAAGGAAGCCCTCTTTATGTATGAGGGAATTGTATTGCGGCTGTGTAGTATTCTGAAATATTATTGTGTCTAAGAGAGAGACCGTGAGAGAGTGAAGAGGAAGTTGCAGCGGATGTGTTGTGGGTTGTATCCCTTCATTTGTTGGAAGGAATAATAAAAAGGACTGGTTGTTTCTCCGTGGACGTAGCCCATATTGAATTAACCACATATATTGGTGTCTCTCTTGTATTATGTTCTTATGTGTTTTATTTCCACATTTATTTTATGTTTTTTTTTCTAGAAAAAAAAAACGTAATTTCATTAAGAGTTAATCAAATTACATACTTCATAAGAGCTTCTAAGAGCCCTTTCTGAAAGAAAGCTTTTCGGCTTCAAGTATAAAATAATAATAGTAGTGCCATCAAAAAATAGAGGTTTCGAGCTCTCAAGAGAAACCCTATATCTAATCGTATTTACATCAATATATCCATATATCCACTATAATTAGCAAAGGTCGATAGTTCCAACAAATAAAAAATATCATATGTTTTGTGCCTCAATCCCTTCGATAAACGGTCTATGGTAGTATTCATGGAAAATATCATTGTTTTGTTCCCTGATTTTCCAGTGACCGACTTGAAGGGTCAATCCCTACTTTGATAAAATGTCGGCCTCCCAGTTCCTTTCCCTGTAGACATGTTGACATGAGAAAGTGTCAAAATTTCCTGTTAATCTCAATGTTTATGCTAACATTGCGCTTAAGAGCAGATCATGACACCTCTGAAGTTTATTGATCCAGTTTATGATAATCATGGAGTCTCCAAAAATTTGTAGATGTGTGCAATGTTTTTCCCATGCAAATGTAATCAAAAGTTTTAAAGCAAAGAGTTCAGCATAATTGTTTGTGTCATGTCCCAGCCCCATGTGAATCTTGAAAGAATGGTTTGAGTTAAGTGCAGTATCGCACCGTCCCATGTGAATCTTGAAAGAATGGTTTTGAGTTAAGTGCAGTATCGCACCACCGCCACAGATATTGTTTTGCGAGGCTCCATCAAAGTAGGCCCATGGATGAGTGGGGTTTATGGCTTCTTCAATGATGTTGTGAGGAATAGGTTGATTCTTTTCGTGCAGAAAGTAAGAGAGAATAGATAAGCTATGATTTACCAAGAGAGAAGGGGTTGTATATTTTTCAAGAAAGATTTGATGGTTTTGAGCAAGCCATATGCCCCAGATAGCGATCAAAGGTAATGCACGAATATAGTCAGTGTCTAGTGTTTCATGCTATGTTTTCCAAGCCTCTTCAATAGTATCCCCAACCCACAAGGTTGTAGCCCGGTGTAAGATCTTCAGCTCAAACCAAATTTATTTCATGAAAGGGAAACCTAGGAAGAGGTGTGTGATAGTTTCCTCATCCTGTTTGCAGAGTGTGCACCAACCCGAGCCTTCAATGTTTTTCTTCTTTATACGGTCCCACGTAGGAATCCTGTTTGCAATCGTGCACCACATAAAAAAAATTGATTTTGAAGGGCAGTGGGTTTTCCAAATCTTTTGCCACCACCATTTTTTTCCACATTTTGTTGTTTTTGTTCCATCAACAGTTTGTATCCCAATTTTGGAGTGTATTTTCCATTTGAGGTCGGCGACCAGATGAGTTCATCAGCAGTATAAAAAATTCAGACATGGGAGATTCTCAAGGAAATAATGTACTCATTCCAGGTATTGACAAAAGCAACCGGGATATGCAATTCCACCGAGCTCCTCCAACCTTGTTTCCAAATGGTAGTAGAAAGGGGATCTGCAACTTGATTTAAATGAAAGATTCCTTGGTGATTAAGGAAAATTATTAAGGTATTTGGGAGGATATGTTTGTTTTGACATCCCAACCAAGGATCCTATCCAATATGAATTTTTGAACCGTTTCCCACCTTCCAAGCAAGCCCCTATTTTATGAGTGGGAGGGAGGCCAATACCGCCTTCTAGATAACAGAGATCCCAACAAGTGGCTTTGTAGGGTTTCAAATCCAGTGTATGAGCGAATCAGGGGCAATGTACTTTTGTTTAACCACCTCCGTCTAGAGGTTTTCGGTGGTGAGGATTCTCCATCCGACCTTAGCAGAAAGGGATTTAGAAAAAGAGTGGATAAGTTTAAGTCCCCACCCCCCCAAGGATTTCGGCAAAGCAAGTATTCCCCAATTGACTCAAGGCGCTACATATGTATCAAAGTGTCCAAACTAGAGAAAACAAAAGCAAAGTTTTCTGTATTTTTCCAAAATACCCTTAGGAATCCATGCTAGCAATATCCAGTAGACCGGGATGGCCTCTAGAACCAGTTTTATAAGTACCAAGTGGCCAGCTCTTGAGAGCCACCGGTGGCTCCAAATCATCATCCTTTTCTCCAATTTTGATAGAAGCCAAGTCCAGTTACAATTTTTATAACCATTTGGCTTTAAATGAAAGCCCAAATATTTCAATTCGACATCCATGTTTAAAATTTCAAAAGGAAAGAGTGATAGGTACCTGTGTCTTTCGTCATCTGTCAATCTGTAGAGAGTAAGAGAGGATTTGAGAATGTTTATGACCATTCCTATTTCCTCATGAAAGAGTTTCAGAATGAGATCCAGTTGTTCTGCATCCCTTTGTAAGCCATCGCAAAAGAGTAGAATGTCATCTACAAAGAGTATATGGGAGAGTCGAAGAGTGTTGGTGATACGGATTCCATGGAAAGTGCCTTGGCGCTTTGCATCTAGAATGGCTCTACTCAAACCTTCTGCCACCAAAAGGAATAGTAGTGGTGATAAAGGGAAACCCTGGCACAGTCCCCTTTTAGCACAGAAAAAGGTTGATGGAGAACCATTGATGAGTATAGCAAAGGAGGCTGTTGTGATGCAACTCATTGTCCATTTGATAAAGGCATAGTCAAAAACTAGATGTGTCATCAACAGTCGTAGATAAATCCAACTAACTCTATCAAAAGCCTTTGAGAGGTCAATTTTGATGACAGCTCCGTTTATGCCTTTTAGTTTTTGAGAATGTAAACCCTCTTGTGGATCCCAATAGCTTCATGTATTTTCCTTCCTTCCAAGAAGCCAAATTGTTCCTTTGAGATGAAATTTGAGAGTACACTTTTCAACCTTTTAGCCATGATTTTTGCCACAACCTTGTGAGTAATATTGCAAAGAGAGATAGGACGTAAATCATGTAAGGATTCTGGTTTGTCAGATTTGGTAATAAGAGCAATACAAGTGGCGTTTAAAGGAAGATGAACAAGTCCCCCTGGTCTAGATTCTTCTACTAGCTGAAGTAGGTCAGTGCCGATGGTTTCATAAAATTCAAGATATAATTCTATCGTCCATCCATCTGGTCCAGGGCTTTTAACTTTTTGAAAACTGTGCAGTGTTTCCTTGAGTTCCTCTTTAGATAATTCTTCCATTAAGTTCTGATTATCTTCATGTGTGACAGCTCTGGGAAAATATTGTGAGAGTTGGATGACTTCAGCAATGTTTGCTATTCTATTTTCCAAAAAGAGAGCTTTCAAGTGTGAAGTGCCCAGGGAAGCCATCTCATCAAAAGAGGTGATGACCTCATCATGTTCATTTTTTAAATCTCAGATGGTATTTTGTGACTTCCGACCCTTTGCATAAGCCCGAAAGAATTTTGTATTTTCATCTCCACTCTCAAGCCAGATGGCCCTCCTCTTTAGTCTCCAGACTTCCTCTTGTTCTAATAGAAGTTTATTACGACTGTCTTCCAAGTATTTTAATAGTTTAGTAGACTCCTGCGAGAGAAAACCACCCCCATCGGAGTCCTGTAAACTGGCAATTTCCTTTTCAACACATAGTAACTCAAGCACATCTCTTTCCCTCTTTTTGAAGGCCCAATCTTTCAACAAATTCTTTACTCTGGTGAGATTTTTGACAAAGTGTGGAGCAACAAAAATACCTTCATCTGGTTGATAGGGAATCCAAGAGTCTTTTACAATTTTTGATACCTCCTCCTCTTTTAGCCATGCTGCACAGAGCTTGAAAGGGCTGGGGGGTTTTGTAGAGTTTCCCAGAATTTCAAGGAAAATAGGGTGATGATCTGAGAAGCCTCTAGATTCATCCCATTGCTGAAATATGTAATTTTGTCCCACCAAGTTTTCAACCAACAGAAAATGATCTAGCCGCTTTGCGATTCTCCCCTCACTAGTTCAACGAATTGTCCAAGTATGCTTCAATTTTGTGGGGTGTATATCAATGAGGCGAGCTTCTTTCAGAATTAGATCAAAATATCCAGCAAGAGGATCGCATTGAGAAAGTGGTCCCCAATGTTCATGAGAACCTAAGGTGAAGTTCAGATCTCCACCAAGGATCAAATCTCCCCTTATAAGTAGGGATTTGTTGTGAAGTGAGTCCCAGAAAGAAACTCGTTCCAAGTACGAGCCGTATATGTTTAAAACCATGAAAGACCTATTTAAGACAACGTGAAATAACTCCACTCCCAACCCAAAAGCAAAACCCCAAGTATTTAAATCTTTTACCGAATATTTTTTCCAACCTAGGGCGAGACCACCAGAGAGACCTCGGGCACTTGTGGCAGCAAAATCAAATAAGGGAAAAAGTAAAGTAATGGAAATCGTGACATCTTCTTCAGACCCCATCGTTTCTTGTAACAGAAAAAATATCCAGCTGATGAAGAGCAATCAACCTCTTAAGAGCAAGTTTTTTGGGTTTACTTTCCAAACCCCGACAATTTAAAGATAGAAGTTTCATTGAGTAACCCCCACATGGGCCTTTGCTGCTCTAAGCGACCCATCAATGGTTTTATGTTTGCCATCCGTGAGGTCTTGGATAGCCTTCTGTTGTGCCAATGATAAAAGAGTGGGTTGACCACGACCTTTTGACATTTTTCGGGGTAATGAATTCAAGCCCAGACCCGAGCCGAAAGTGAGGGAGGTCGAGAGGAAAATAATATCACGAGAGCATAAGTGGAATCGGATGGGGTTTTTCTTCGAAGGGCCCAGTTCCAGGGAGTCAGTGGTGTAGACCACAGGAGAAGTGGTGACCCCATATGAAGCCGTGTGAACAATGGGGGGGAGGTTTTCAAGATTTGCAGGGAAAAATGGTGCAGCATTTCCAGCCAAATCCAAATTTAAAGACAAAAAAGAATATTCAAGAGGGGAGATAAATGTAGTCGGAACATCAATCTTACCGATGTAGGGAGAGTAACTTCGACATATGAGTGTACTGGCATCAAAACATGGGCATCACTGATGGTATCCATTGGGAGTTTATGAAGGGTGGGTTCAGCACCACCATGACCCATCGAATGAACTTGAGTGGTGGCCGGAAATTCCATCTCACTGTGTACCTCCCACATATTTTCCTTCAGCCTGTCCGCTTTCTGAAAACCCTCACAAACCCCCGTACCACTCCCTTCCATCCATTTCTAGGAGGAATCTGCTTTCTTGTTAAAAGGAAGATGACAATTTTTTTCCAAGTGTCCATAGCCATGGCACCTGTGGTAGCGGAAGGGTACTCCTACATAATCCAGTCGATGTATGCGTTGCTCTTTCCCCCAAATGAAAGTTAACTATTCATGAAGCCCTTCTCTGACATTAATGGACACCAAAATTTTGGCCACCGACATTCTCCTGGTTTGAGTAAAGGTCATGTCAGCATCAATATATGCTCCCGGAGCATTCCCGATGTCTTTGAAAGAATACTGGTTCCAAAATTCCCAAGGAAGGCCCTGAAGATGAACCCAGATAGGGATGACATCAAACTTTTCGGTGTTGGCATCAAACATCGGCGTCCAATTTTTGAAGAGAATAGGTGAATTGCCAAAACTCCAGTGTTTTTGAAGGACACGAACCACATCTTCCTTATTTTTGAGTTTGAAAACAAACCAACCCCTGGAGAGAACCATTATCTCTGGTTTGTAATCAAACAATGTCGACCAATTTGTGGGTATCCACTTGTCCAATCCGTTAGAACTGGGAAATTACCCCTAGCACTCCTAACAATCATTGTTTCTGCCATGTGCGGAGAGTTTTCCACGGTAACATTTTTCCCGTAGATGAGATTTAAGGTATCTCGCGTGTTCTTAAGGAATTTACCTTTCTGCTTCCGCAAGGGAGAACCCTCCTGGTTCTTGAGGGGGATTTTGATTGTGTTTTGTCTTGAAATTTTTGCCCAAGGAGAAACAAACCCTAAATTAGTTGGAGATTGTATAAGAGAGTCAATGAAATCATCTGGACAATGTGTGTTAGGTACCTTGTCTAAGTTGTATGGTGTCACCGGTTGCTCTAGCGGATCTTGCAAAGGCCAGCCGTGCTCCTATAGGTTCGTGATGAAAGGAGAGCCAATATCCCATCCCTCTATCTGTAGAGCAGTGTGAGTGATAGTGGATTCGGTGGGTGGTGAAAATCCCATACTGATTAATGGAGGTGGTTCAAAGAGTATGAAGGGCATGCCCCCAAGCTATGGGGTGAGTGGGTGAGCAATGTTTAGGTCGAAAGGAAGAGAAACCACCTCCACCCGAGTCATGCTACCATAAAATGGTAGTTCAGCCATCAATTTTCCATCCCCTAGTGTCTTAATCCCCACCGACCCAATTCCATTTTTCCAATGGAAGTTTACTCCCAACGAGAAAATAGCTGCAGAACAGTAAGATGGTGACCACGATTTGAAATCCGATGCATGGTAAAAAATGTTTTTACCTTCGAAGGGATACGTGGAGTAATCAACTACATCCACTGCATGGTAATCCAAGCCAGTAACAGGTGGAATGGACGTACAGTCCATAGGTAACCGCACCATTGTCAGTTGACATTTATTTTATGTTATTTCTCTGCAATCCTAATTTTCTAACACAAATTACTCAAGTTCAATAACCATAAAATACTTCATAAGACCTAAATCAAAAATTTCAAACTCTACCTTCATGGAAGTCTTAAAATATTCTATTGAGAGATCTCTAATGAAATTCAAATCATCAACAACAAACAAATTATCAAAATCTTACCTTGCTCATTTACCATTGTATACAAAGTAGGTTCACTTGGACTTCTGTTGAATCAATAGTTTATCAGGTACGCATCAGAATTTGCTTCAAACCATAAAACACCTTCTTCAATCTATACACTTTGTCTTCATGACCTTTAAATTTATAACCAAGTGGTTGTTTCACATACACTTCTTCTAGAAATCTATTCAAAAATGCAAATTTAACATCCATTTGATGCACTTTCCATCTAACTTTTGGGTTGCAATAGCTAGCACAAGTCTGATTGTGTCTAACCCTGCAACATGTGAAAAAGTCTCATTATAGTATGTACTGGGTTGTTGACTAAACCTTTGAGAAACAAGCCTTTCCTTGTGCTTCTCCACTTCACCTTCAACATCCAACTTTGTTTTATAAATCAATTTGACACCTATGCAATCCTTTCCTTCTGGAAAATCTACCATGTCCCAAATATCATTCCTTTCAACGAATTCAATTTATTCATCTATTGCATCTATCCATACTTCATCCTGTATGGCTTCATTAAACCTTTTAGACTAATATGCTAATAATGCAAAATTTACATTTTGATCTACCTCTTGATCATGCTGATCATATAACTCACTCAGACTTCTCATTTTATTCCCTCTAATCCTAGATCTCAATGTTGCAATAGTTGGATTAATGTTGCTTCTTACCTACGAATCTGATGATTGCTTACTTGCAAGTCTTGATGGTTCTCCTTCCACATTTGTTCTTTGGGTTCTTGATTGAGGTGTACTTACACTAACTAATTGTCTTCTTGGTATGATTGATGTTGGTGCAACAATAGGCGGAGTTGGTTGTCCACCTTGTACATTTTTCTCAACTCCTTCATCTGCACTATATGGAAATTGAACTCCTTCTAAAATTGTATGATCTAAACTGGCATTTCGTGCTTCTTCTTCCTTAAAGTCAACATCTTTGTTGATGATCATATTCTCAGTGATGGGATTGTATAGGTGATATGCCTTGGACACATCACTGTATCTAATGAAGATGCACTTCTCACTACAACTGTTCAATTTATTCCTTATCTATTTGGGTACATGTGCATACACATCACACACAAGGTCCCAAATATTCTAAAGTGAGACATGCTACAACTCTTTTAACTCCAGGATTCTTGAGGAAATCAATATTTCATGCTCTTCGTGGGGACTCCTGTTCAGAATGTAAACTAAACACTCAATTGCTTCTCCCCAATACTCCTTTGGTAATTTTTTCTCCTTGAGCATATTGCGAACGATGTTCATAATGATTATGTTATTTATCTCAGCTGCACCATTTTGATGAGGTTTATACTACGTAGTAAATTACCTCTTAATACCATGATACCTGCAAAATTACAAGAAATCATTAGAATTAAATTCTCCTCCTTTTTCACATCTCAACACCTTGATCTACTTGCCACTTTCTTTCTTAGCTAAAGCTTTAATCTTCTTGAAGATACAAAATGATTCTGATTTATGCTTCAACAGATACACCCTAGTCTTCCAACTATAATCATCAATAAGTGTTAGGAAAAAGAAGTTTCCATCGAAATGTCTGTCTACAAAGGTCCACACATATCTGAATGCACAATATCGTAATATTTTAGAGCTAGGATCACTCAGCAGTAACAGACCTCACTAGAATTTACTCATGTAGTGCATAAAGAAGAAGAAGAATTGCTGAATCAATTAACACTCATTACACAGAAAATGGAGAAAAATTGTCATATCATACATGAGTTGTAAGCTGGCACTCTGAATAATGAATAATAACTTAATACAATCAAAAGAATTCGAATGCCACTAAGGTCATTCGAATAATCCTTAATGGTTGGCTTGGATAGCAATGGAGACATCATCCAAACTAGTGGCAGTGGCAATAAAGGTCAACTAGTCATTCAAATGATTCTAACTGAGTCTAACTGAGTGCATCGGAACTGATGTAGGGAAGGAGACTCCAATGTGGGCGCATGAGGAGATGCTAGTAGTCAGTGGAGCTCAAATTAGTCTTAGTAGGTGCCTATCTAAGTGCTTTAGTCAGTTAACTAATCAATCATCCCCTGAATCAAGGAACTGAGTCATCAACTAACTAACTAACTGAAGTAACTCCTAAATAGGTGGAAGAAGGTGCACATGTTCTCCAGTGATGAAAACAAGGGTGCATTAGTGTCTAGGATGGCTAGAACTGAGCAGAAACAGGCTCCCGGGGGTTGCAAAATAAGGACTAGGTGCTGGGAGACTACCATACTGATGACTGGATGCATGCATTTGCAAGCAGATGACTGGATGCACGCATAATTGCATGCAGGCATGCAAAATACAAAGATGATGGTGAGAATATTCCAACAAATATCCAATGGTACTTTGCCTCTATATGCAACACCGGAGGAATTTCTTTGTGATGCTTAGCACAGATAAAAAATTGAAATGTGTTTTTTGGTTGCTCAATACTTGGAAATCCTCTTAACATTTGATTCTTCTGCAAAAGACTTAATCATCCAAAGTAAAAATGCCCTTATCTGAAATGCCAAAGCCAATATTGATCCTAACTATTAGCTTTATAGGCAATTGGCTGGTCACATTCATGACTCCTTAATGTGAGTGGATCCATCCTATTTTTTTTCATCTCCACTCTAACTATTAGTTGTCTATGTGGTGAATTATCTACAATTTACAAACATTCTAATTGAGGTGACTTCATAGTATTTATCAACCAGTTGTCCAACACTTAACAAATTAAATGATTTTAAACTGAGAACAAAATAAACATAATCTATAGTTCTTCTTTCACCATTTTTATCATATACAAATATAACTCATTTTCCACTCACTGAGACTTTACAGTCATTACCCAACTTAACTTCAGATTTAATTGTTTTATCAAATCTGGTGAATAGCTCCTTGTTCCCAATCATGTGGTTATTGCAACTACTATCCACAAGCCAAACATCTTTCAAAATATTCTAAGCTACATTACAGGTCAACAAAAAAGGGTTTTCATTATCTTTTGTCTCCTTAACTAAATTTCAGACTGCTTACCAACTCTTCTTGCTTCTTCCTACACTAGTTTCATAAATGACCAAATTTCTTGCCATAATAACATTGCACCTTGGATTTATCATACCTTTGATTGTTTTGCACCCAACTTCTATTGCTACTCTCCCTTAATCTATGAGGGTTATACTAAGATATCTTCTCAAGCTCAATTTCTTCCTTAGGTTCTCCACAATCATTTGATCTCTTACCTCTGCCTCTGCCTCTTGTTTTTCTTCTGCCTCTGCTCCTTGTAATAGATGCATGATATTTAAATGCATTCTCAAGGCTATTATCTTCATATCTATTCATATTGGATTCATGAGACAACAAGGAACCTGTAAACTCATCAATTTTCATTTGAATGGTATCTTTAGCCTCTTCTATGGCCTCTACTACAGGTTCAAATCTCTTTCGTATGATTTTGAGAACCTTCTCAATTACTCTCTGATCTAAGAGGTCTTCACCATACACCCTCATCTAATTTACAACATTTGTCGCTTGAGTCATGAATGATCTATAGTTTCAAACTTTTTCATCTTGAGACTGTCAAACTCTCTTCCGAGTGTTTGTAGCTTGACAGCCCTCATCTTCAATGTGCCTTGATAAGTTGTCTCTAAGATGTCCCACGTTGTCTTAGAGTACAGTGCTGCTAATATTTTGGGAAAAATGCTTTCTTCCAAGTCCATGTTGGATGAAGCAAAGTGCCTTTGCATCCTTTTTCCTATTCTCCCTCAATAGATCTCTTTCTTCATTTGTTAGGGACAACTTAGTTGGATTTGGATACCCATTTACCATTGGGTTCCAACTTCTAAACATTCTATGAACGCAATAGAGTTCTCAATTAATGTCCCAATGGTCATAATTATTTCTAGTAAGAACTGGGATTTGTGGCTGAGCTAAAACACTGCCCAGAGCCATCTTGACTCTTCTCACCTATCACTAAATTCGTCTTCCACTAGTGGCTACTTGTTACTACTTCTGACAATGGGAGGTATGCTACATAAACACAAGAACAATCGCAAAATATTCTTATTTTGACCCTTAGGGTTTATTGGCTTCAATGTAAATATTGTATACATGCAATATGTGTTTTCCCTAGTGTGAAGCTCAAGGCAAGATCCTACTAGAGGATGTTCAGGTTTATTTAAAAGGAAAGTATTTGATAGTTCGATTATCCATGTGTTATTAAGCCATGAGATATTGTAAAATATGTAAATATTGAATATTGCAATAAAATACCAAGAAAACTGGCTAGGAGGCCACCAATGAGAAGGGGCCATGTGTATCCACTAGGGAGAGGTGAGGGGGTTGTGGGATTGGAACCCATGCTTCCATATGTCAATCCGTGAACCCATTTGACTCCCCATGTTGACATTTAATTCTGCTGTAAGAAGGTGGTTGAGAACACCTGCCCATGAAGTCGATGGAGTAGGGGACGGACCTGCAATCCGTATAGCAGGGTATGGATCTATTTTGGCTTGTCCCTTAATCCACCCTACCTCCTAGGAATTCGCTCACTCTGATCCCTATCCCATGGTTGACCCACGAAACTCAGTAATCATGCATTGCAGAACCCAGCTATGAAGCAGAAGAGAGAAAAATCGCAATTCTGTGTAAGCGTGAATTTGCAGAGCCGAAATCATATGGAAAACCTGTGTAGGAGGCAAACCAGTTGGGATATCCATGGATTAGACCGTGGGGATAAATTGCAGAGTGTCAGAAGCATAGAAAACCCTAGAGAAGACCTTGATCTAATAGCAAAAGAACTAAGTTGCGGGACAGAGTTTCGGTCGCAACTGTAAGAAGCTTCCAGCTAGAATAACAGAGAAGAAGGAAATACAGAGGTTGGATCTTCTTGATAAATCCAGTGAGGGAAAAATTCCCATGAAAACAATAGTTTGGACCTTTGTATTCCCACCCTAAAGAGCACTGGAGGGAAGGGGCCTTGAGGAATTGTGCAATAGAGAAAAGGGCCTTCCTTGTGTTGGGTGAGGTAGGTAATTTGGGTGCCATGTTTGCTGAGTAGTTGAGATGCATGTAGCTCTATGGTTGATCTCACTGTCTTAACAACATCCTCCCTGTTCCCTTACATGCTTGATAAACCCAACTATATGTTGGCTTAGCAATAGGGTGGAGCCTTGACTGTGAGAGAGCCTATTTATCCCTCCTTAGTGGATACACAACCCAGCTCGGGGGTGGTCTCTCAGCTGAAAGAGTATAGGCTGGACAGAGACCTATGGTTTGGTGGAACGTTTCTCTCACTTAGCCAGTTGCTTGGGCAGCTTCATTTCCAAGATAAGTGCTTTACGTGGTGTAAAATGATGTTAGTTTCCCTATGTTATGTTATGCTTTCTATGTTCAAGTTATTGAATGAATGATTACATGAAATTGATCAATATGGAACTATGTATAGGCCTGCGTATGAGGCTGAATTCATGTTTGAATTCTTCATAAATTGCATGAGTTTAACTTATGTAATGCTAACCCTGGCAGGTTTTAGATGTAGTGACTAGTTTTAGTTCCATAATATTTGTTTAGTTATGCATTGAAGTCACCTTTATGAGGGATTGCTTGGCTTCATCTAGACCTAGGAAAATGAAGTAAACAACCCCCTGTTATGTTTAATGACCCTCTGTGCGTCAGGTGAAGGGAGAAGCCATGGCAGAGGACAAACAAAGCTCCTAAAAGAGGGTTAATGAAGCATTGAGGGAGTTTGAGCTAGAATTCAGTTGGAAAAATGACGGCATTAGAGTACTCACATATGGTGGGGAATCACACCAGTGGATAGAGATATCCAAGAGCTTTCCAATAGTACCAACCTTTTCCAATTTGGTCCAATTATGGGGGAGTTATCACCCTCAGAAGTTTGTTGGTGCAGGGGCTTGTGGTCCCGACTTTCTACATCCACAATGCGGATTGCAGATTGCAGATGTTGAGGACGGACCCTTGGAATTGCGTAGTTAGACTTCTGACTTTACGCATCCGCAAAGCGGATTGCAGAAGTCAGAAGGGTGAATTCCACGGAGATGGCACATGGGATTTCCGACTTTCCGCATCCGCAAAGTGGATTGTGGATTGCAGATGTTGGAAGGTCGATTTCCACGGGGTTGGCGCATTGGGTTTCCAACTTTCTACATCTGCAAGCGGATTGCGAATTGCGGATTGTGAAAGGTGTTTTTTCCTGGGATTACGAATGAAGGTTTGTGATTTCCGACTTCCGCAATGCGGGTTGTGGATTGTGGATGTCGGAGGAGTAAATTTTTCGGGATGACGATTTGAAGGTCCGACTTCCGGGTTCCACATGCAAATTACAGAATTTAAGAGCGTAATTTCTACGGAAGGTTAAGTTTGGAAATCCAACTTCCAAATTTCGATTGCGGATCAGAGGCCATCTCGGATTGCGGATCGGAGGCCATTGCGGCTGCGTGTAAAAATGGAAGGAATTGTTGAAAAACATTTATCAGGGTTGTCTCCCATTGCCTATGAAGGGAACCAAGGCGACTGGGGACATGAAAAAGTGGTATCAGAGCCCACGTTGCAGCAGTCGGGGATGTTTGGGTTGAGCCGTGAATGAATTTACAGGCAGAGAAGTGCCCATGGTGCGGTTTTGACAATTATTTATTGTTGTTGTTGTTGCGTGAATGGGTAAACTCCATATTTATAGAGATGTTTTTTTTTATATGCTTTCTTATGTCTAATAAATGTCTCTTTAATGCACAATGATTGCATTAGTGGTAGTTTAATCGTACAACATGGGAAACGTACAGAGAAAGTGGGAAAATGGTGACCATTAATGATGCCCAGGATCCTTATGAGTAGGAGGACAACGTGCTAGGATAAAATGTGCAAGAAGCACATATTGAAACCAAATCTAATGGAAGAATGGAGCAAATAACTCCCCCAAACTTGGTTGAAACCATGGTGAGCTTCAACGAGAGATTGATGAAGGTACAAGAAGAGAAGAACCAACTCAATTCCACCATCTTGCAGAGCCTCACGGATATGCATCAGAGGATAAATCATGGGTCTAACCCAAGCAACGAGGTCCGAGAAGAAAGAGATGAAGGTAGTCTCTCTCGAGGTTGTTCCAGGAAGAGGACTCCAATCTCTAGAAGGAATTTTGTGCGAAAAAAGCACAGAACACCCTCTCCAAGATCTCTTTCCAACAAATCATGTGACTCCATAGATTCTCAAAGAAGTCCAAGGCATACTTCTAGCAGAATTGATAGAAGAAAGAAATTCATAGGGATTCCACAGGGATAATTTAGGAAGGAAATGCCTCCCGCATTTGATGGAGAAAGCAGGATAGGTCAAGAGGCAGAGGCATGGATTCTTGGAATGAATAATTATTTCAAAATCCATGATTATTTGGAAAATGGAAAGGCCATAGTTGTCATTTACAATCTAAGTGGAAGAGCTTCAATTTGGTGGTAGCACCTTATGCAAGTGAAAGGAATCAATGAAAGAAGGATCAGTTGGGAACGGTTTAAAAGGTACTTCAAGGAGAAATACCTATCATCTAGGTATTATGATAACAAGAGGAAAGAGTTCAATGAACGCAGATTGGGGAAGAATTCTATGGATGAACATGTCCACAATTTTTCGGAGTTATTGAGGTATGTAGATTAAATCAAGGATGAAAGGGTAAAGATCCAATGTTTCCTTGGTAGTCTACCCCAAAATTTCAGAGATAGGATTGGGTTTGTCAATCCACCAAGTTTGGATGAAGCCGTTAGGATGGAAGTACATTGTTATGAACAAAACAGAGGTAAAAAAGATGTTCAACCGGCATGGAAAGAAAATACCAGTGGGAGGTTTGAACAAAGAAAAAGTGGATTCAAGCCACCATTTAAAAATCAGCCAAGGAATTTTCCATAGGGGAAGCAAACACAAAGAGGATTCAATCCAATAGTAGCAGCAGAAAAAGCACCAAGAGGACCACTCCAATTTTGGGGATGTGGAGGAAACCATGTGCTTAGATAATGTCCACATCAGAGGGATAATCCCAGAATATTGCACAACTTAGAAGAAGCAACTACAGTGGAATATATGGAAAGGGCAGCACCTCAAATTTATGCAGCATTGGATGATCATCAAGCAAACCATCAATCCACAATGGTGGAAGTTGAAGGTAAGATTGCTAAGAAATCTATTTCTGTCTTGATTGATCCAGGATCTACTCATAGTCATGTGTCTCCTAAGGTTGTTGAATATTTTTCTCTTAGTAAATTAAATCATAGTAAGTCTTGGCTAGTTTAATTAGCCACAGGGACCAAGATAAAGGTGAGTGAAGTAGTGATGGATTGCCCCATAGAGTTGAATGGACTCCTCACACATGTAAATTTAAATGTCCTACCATTAGGATGTTATGATTCCCTAATAGGTATGGATTGGTTGGAAAGACACAGGGCTAAGGTAGACTATTATGAGAAAGTACTTGAATGCATTGATGAAGAGGGAAGGCCAAGGTTGGTAAGAGGAATTCACAAGCAAGTTTCAATAAGGAAGATTTCATCCCTGGGATGAGAAATGCTTATAAAAAGGGTTTCCAATTATATGCAGTCCACACATCAAATTCATCAGAGGATAAGAGACCAAGGATAGAAGAATTTCAGTTGTTTCAAGAATTCCAAGGTGTGTTTCCAGATAAAATGCCAGGAATGCCACCCAATAGAGATATTGATTTTTCCATCAATCTTGTTCCAGGGGCAACGCCGATTTCCAAAGCTCCTTATAGAATGAGCACACCAGAATTGATAGAGTTAAAGATGCAACTGCAAGAATTAATGGACAAGGAGTATATTAGACCGATTGTATCTCCTTGGGGAGCACCAATGTTATTTGTCAAGAAGAAGGATGAGACATTGAGGTTGTGTATTGATTATAGGAATCTCAATAAAGTGACAATCAAGAACAAATATCCATTGCCAAGGATTGATGATTTGTTTGATCAAATGAAGGAAGCTAGAGTGTTTTCAAATATTGACTTGAGGTCTGGGTACCATCAAGTGAGGATTAAGGAAGAATACATTCACAATACATCTTCCAGGACAAGATATGGCCATTATGGATTCGTAGTGGTGTCATTTGATCTTACCAATGCACCTGCTACATTCATGAGTCTCATGAATAGTGTCTTCATTAAGTATTTGGATAAGTTTGTGATTGTGTTCTTGGATGATATTCTTGTTTACTCAAAGAATAAAGAAGAGCATAATGAACATTTAAGAATGGTGTTGCAATTCCTTAGAGAACACCAAATGCATGCAAAGCTTAGCAAGTGTGATTTATATCACTAGAAAGTACAGTATTTGGGTCATGTCATCTCAGAAGAAGGAATTGCAGTGGATCTAGAAAATATTGAAGCCATAATGGATTGGCCTAATCCAAATAATGTGGTAGATATTAGATATTTTATGGGTCTTGCAGGCTATTACAGAAGTTTCATTGGAGGGTTCTCCAAAATATCTCATCCAATTGCATCATTGCATAGGAAAAATATCAAGTTTGTATGGTCTGAAAAATGTGAGAGAAGTTTTCAGTAGCTTAAGGAATTGCTTACCAGTGATCATGTTTTGAAGATTGCAGATCCAAAGAAATATTTTGTAGTGTACACAGATGCTTGCATTGAAGGGCTAGGTGGAGTGCTCATGCAAGAAGGCTTTGTAATTTTCTATGAGTCAAGGAAGTTAAAGGAGCATCAAAGGAACTATGCCACACATGATTTAGAACTTGCAGCCATAGTTCATGCTCTCAATAGATGGATACATTTGTTAATTTTAGCATAAAATTCAAAACAAAGCATAATAAGGAACACTGAAAGAAACACAATCACAAGATAGACACAGATTTTTCCTGGGAAACCCTCATGGGGTAGAAAACCCAGCAAAGCTTCCTCAATATAGATGACCAACAAATACAAATATGTAATCACCAAACAAGATCTCCCTATCCTCCGTCACATATCTCTCTCTATCCTATGCGCAATTCACAAGTGAGTGTGTTAAATGAGGAACACACCTCCTCTATTTATACTTTACTTCACTTGACTTTTAACCCTAACTGGACCGAATTCTCCTAGGAGAGCCTAATAACCCCTAAACACTTAACTCAGGGCTGACCCCACTAAAGAAGTCTAATAACCCTAGTTACAACATCTTGATGGAGGAATAAACATCTCTGGATATATAATAATGTCCCGACGGAGGAATGAAACATCTCCAGATAAAGTACAAATAGAATATTCTTAGAAGTTACAATATTTCAACACTCCCCCTTAACGAGAAGGATATTCTAACAACATCTGCAGGAGCAAGGAGTCATCAACATGATACATCTATAAATCATTGGAAGCTTTCTTCAATCATCATCAGCAACTCAAAGAGTTACTGGAACATCAACATCTTCAGTACTGAGTCTTCATCTTCTGCAGCACTCGATCAACTACAACATCATCATCATCTGGATCTTCCGATCAACAACATCATCTGGATATCTCGATCAACAGCATCATCATCTGGATCTTCTGATCAACAACATCATCTAGATCTATCGATCAACAGCCTCATCGTCTGGATCTCTCGATCAACAACATCAACATCTAGATCTTCCGATCAACAGTGTCATCGTCTGGTCTCTTGATCAACAACATCAACATCTGGATCTTCCGATCAACAACCTCATCGTATGGATCTCTTGATCAACAACATCAACATCTAGATCTTTCGATCAACAACCTCATCATCCAAATCTTTTGATCAACAACATCATAATCTACAACACACAGGATCCAATTATGGGATGATCAATCCCTCTCACTTTAGGACATAAGTCCAAGGATGATACAATCCTGATCGACTTACAGGATGATCAATCCCTATCAATTTAAGACACCTCAACATGTCTAAGGAAGATGAAATCCAGATATACTTACAGGATGATCAATCCTTGTCAATTTAAGACACCTCAACATGTCTAAGGATGATGCAATCCAAATCTACTTACGGGATTATCAATCCTTATCAATTTAAGACACCACAAAATGTCTAGGGATGATGCAATCAGGATCTACTTACAGGATGATCAATCCTTATTAATTTAAGACACCACAACATGTCTAGGGACGATGCAATCTAGATCTACTTACAAGATGATCAGTAAGACCTTATCAATTTAAGACACCACAACATGTCTAGGGACGATGCAATCCAGATCTAATTACAAGATGATCAATACGAACTTATCAATTTAAGACACCACAACATGTCTAGGGACGATGCAATTCAGATCTACTTACAGGATGATCAATCCTTATCACTTTAGGACATAAGTCCAAGGACGATGCAATCCTGATCCACTTACGGGATGATCAATCCCTATCACTTTAGGACATAAGTCCAAGGACGATGTAATCCTCTCGTCCTCTTAGACAAAGTCTAAGGACCACTTCATCGACCTCATCGTCGGTACAGGTATCATCATCATCGACCTCATTGTCGGAACAGGTAACCTCATCATCGATACAGGTATCCTCATCATCCATACACGTATCCACATCATCAATATAGGTATCCTCATCATCGACCTTATCGTCGGTATAGGAAACCTCATCATTGACATAGGTATCCACATCGATACCAGTATCCAAATATCATCATCGACCACATCACTCCCCCTTTCAAGGAGGGTCATTCTGAACTACACCAAGCTTGTCTCGGAAATACTCAAACTTTACTCAAGATAGAGGTTTGGTCAATACATCAACAACTTGCTCATGAGTGCTCACATACTCGAGCTTTATAGCTCCTTTCTGCATCATATCTCGTATATAGAAATATCATATTTCTATGTGCTTTGACTTATCATGGAACACTGGATTCTCTGTCATCTTGATACAACTCTGGTTGTCACACAGGATCACAATGGGGTCCATCTATAAGTCGAATAGTCCTGATAACAACTTCTGAATCCATATGGATTCACAACTAGTAGAGAAATATGCTATATATTCTGCTTCGGCCGTACTGAGAGCCACACTGGACTGCTTCCTGCTAAACCACGAGATCATAGCAGATCCCAAACAATAACATCCACCCGATGTGCTCTTCCTATCTGAGACACTTCCATCCCAATATGCATCTGTATAGCCATACAATTTGAAATCATTATCTCTAATATAATATAGACCAAAGTCTATCGTACCTTTTTGGTACCTCATCACATGCTTTGCAGCTATCAGGTGAACACGTCTAGGCTCAACTAGAGACTGACTCAGGGTGTTCATAGCAAAGCATATATCTGGCCTAGTATTCGTCAGATACATCAACGACCCAGTAACCTGTCTGTGCTGAGTCACATCCACTAATTCTGACGATTCATTAGCCAACAACTTCAAGTTGGTATCCATGGGAGTGGCCATGGCCTTACATTCCAACATATCAAATATTCTCAAGATTTCCACAGCATACTTTCCCTGGTTGAGAAATATTCCTTCTGGGCCTAGCCATACTTCCAAACCTAGGAAGTAATGCATCAATCCGAGATCTTTCATCTCAAATTCTGCAGCTGGCTTCTTCTTGCTTTCCATGATTTGTTTCTCATTTCCTGTTAGAAAGAGATCATCCACATACAATAATAGTATTACAAGTTAATCATCCATAACCTTAAGGTAAAGGTTAGGATCAGCTTTACTTTTGGTGAATCCCAAGCTTTTTAAGAAGCTATCAATTCTATCATACCAAGCTCTAGGAGCTTGTTTCAACCTGTACAGAGCTTTCTTCAACTTACATACATGAGTCCTTCTATCTTCAACCTCAAATCCTTGTGGTTGTTCTATGTACACTTCTTCCTCAATTACACCATTCACAAAGGCTATCTTCACATCCATCTGGTGTAATATCCACTTCATCATGGATGCAAGTGGCATGATGGTTCTAATGGAAGTGTACCTTTCAACTGGTGCAAATGTTTCTTCATAATCAATTCTCTCTTTCTGAGAGAATCCTCTGGCCACAAAACTTGCCTTATACTTTTCAATGCTACCATCTGCACCATGCTTTACCTTGTATATCCACTTGGAGGATACCACACTCTTGTCTTTTGGTTTGGGAACTACATCCCAAACATCATTCTTCATTATTGACTGGTATTCCTCCGTCATTGCTTCTACCCATTCTTTCTTATGAACTGCTTCTTCATAACTGGTAGGTTCTTGATCTACAAGATCATACATCAAATCCACATAGCTAGAAAATGGCTTTGGTTTCTTGCTTGCTCTAGTGGAGCCTTCTGGAGCTCCATATATTTCTGCTTCTTGTATAATTTATGTTTCCCATGTTGGCTTTCTCTTCTGTGATATGTTCATAGGTGGGGGTCCTTGAGGTTCTATCATATCATGGTCTTTTGGTGTTTCTTCTTCAGGGAAGGAAAAAACTTTTGTATTTCTAGGAGGTATATATTCTTCATATACTTCTTCACACTGACTCTTTCTAGATCTTTTGAGAGCAGATTCTTCATCAAATGTTACATCTCTACTAATTTCCATGTGATGGAATCCTAGGATGTATATTCTGAATTCTTTGGATGCTTCACAATACCCAACAAATATTCCCTTCTTTCCGGAAGGGTCCAACTTAGTTCCATTCTCTTTTGGTATGTGAACATATACAGGGAATCCAAATATCTTGAGGTGGCTTACCTCAGGATTTTTCCTTGTGAAAATTTATTCTAGAGTCTTGAATCCAAGGGCACTATGAGGCAATCTATTTTGGACATAAACTGTCGTCCTTGCTGATTTAGCCCATAGATGCATAAGAATATCTTTATCATGTGTCATTCTCTTCACTACTTCCATAATGGTTCTATTCTTTCTTTCTGCAACACCATTCTATTGAGGATTGTAGGGAGTGGTTAGTTCCCTCTTGATTCCATCTTCTTTACAAAAGACTTCAAAATCCTTTGAAGTATATTCTCCACCATTATCTGTCCTGAGTGTCTTGATTTTATTTTCTGAGTGATTTTCTATCAAGGCTTTGAATTCCTTGAATTTTCCAAAGACTTCATCTTTTCCTTTTAGGAAATATATCCAAGTCTTTCTTGAATATTCATCAATAAATGTAAGGTAGTATTCATATCCACTCAAGGATGTGGAGGGAATTGGACCACATACCTCTGAATGAATCAGTTACAAAGTACTTTTAGTCTTTTTTTCACTCTTTGGAAATGGATTCTTGATAAGTTAATGCTTTGTAGTTGATGTGATCAAGCCTTATATGCCATAGCTCACTTGGGCTATTGGCTTCATGGACAAGGGCTACTTCTGAATGTCCCTTGAGTTTATATATCCCTCCTTCCTCTTCACCAATAGCAACTGCATCCTCAATTGATTTTCCTTTGGGACACATGAGTACTTGTCCATCTATGAATGCAACCCTATAACATTTATTATCTAATGCTGAGATAGAAAGTAGGTTCTTCTTCAAACCTGGTACATATAAAAATTCCTTCATGTTCATGGGGGTTCTAGAATCAAGCTTGTAGCTTGCTTCACCAATTCCTTTGATAGGATATTGATAGTCATCTCCTAATGATACTTTATGTGGAGAGGTTTTATCTTCAATTCTTAAAAGAGTTTTCTTTTGTCCCATCATGTGCTCTAAAGCACCACTATCAATAAGCCATGTGTCTTCTCCAAGTGTTACAGACCCAGAGAGTGCAGAGAATAGAACATACTCTTCTGCATCTTCTTCTTCTACCTTAGCTCTTTTCCTTTGAGATCTTTCCTCCTCTTCATCTTCACTATCATCTTCTTCTAGATGTGCTTGATGTCTTCTGTGGTGGAAACTCTTCTTCTTCTTTGAAGGACAATCCTTAGCAATATGTCCTATTTTGTGACAATTGAAACATTGGAATGAAGAATAATTTCTTTCTGAAATGGTTCTTTTCTTTTGAAACCTTTGCGAAGGTTGAGACTCGTTATGGCTTTCCTTCTTGAAGTTGGATTGACTCCTTCTTCTTTTGGTATGGGTGGCTAATGCTTGATTATCTTCTTTGAGTAAGGCTTCTTTATTGGCTACTCTAGCCTCTTCTTGAATGCAATCCTCCCATACAATATCAAACTTCATGCTTTCCTTTCTGGCACACATGGTCTAAATGAATGAATCCCAAGGTCTAGTGAAACCATTGAGAGTAGTCATGACTAGTTCATCTTCGTCAAGGGTGTCTCCAATGGCTTCCAGTTATTCCTTGAACTGGGAGACCCTTGTGAAGTAATCTTGAATAGATTCTCCTTGACTCATCTTAGTGCTCTTCAGCTGAGCTCTCAGGTTCATATTCCTATTGATGTTACTCCCTTCATACATTCTGGATAGGGAATCATACATTTCCTTCAGGGTCTTCTTGGATGACACTTGGGGAATCAAGTGGTCTTTGATAGAATTAGCAATGATTCTCTTTGCCCTAATCATATCCTTCTTGTACTTCTCTTTAGCTTCATCTTCCACAGGTTTTGAAACTTCATCTTTGATGTATTAGGAAAGATCATTCTCGTCAAGAATGAGACCAATCTTATATTTCCATGCCCGTAAATTCTCTATACCCTCTAGCTTGTCCTCAAGCTTAGTGCTTGGGGCCATCTTATCCAGGAGATCACCAAAGATTGCAAATTCGTAAAATGCAAAATTGACCTTACCAGGATATGTGCTTGATTTCTGAAAACTTCAACTTTTCACCCTTCAAGCTTGACCAACGAAATTCGGATCTGCAACAGATTTTCTGGTTTACTGGTTCACTGGTGCACAACTTTCCTGGTTCACTGGTGCACAGGTTCGCATCTTTTCTGGTTCCATTAGAGGAAATTTGGATGAAAAATGGTCCTTTTAAGCCTAAAGTACAATTTATTGTCATCACATATTAGCCAATCAAAATGCTTTAAAATTCAAACAAGGTGCATGTAAAAAAATTGGAGGGAAAAAATAAAAACTACTTTTTTGGATCGTATTTTCAACTTATCTCCTTGTAGGTTTACTCAAATTTCAAGCGAGGGGACTCGTTGGATGCATAATTGTTTTGTGTTCCGCATTTATTACTCAAGCATTTATTGGTATCAAAGCCTGTGTATTCGATCTTTCGCTATCATTTCAGTTTTGCTTATGTGATTCATTCCCTTTTAAGGAGGGAAGAGTTATTATATTCAAGACTGATAATTAGTACATTGTTGCGAAGAGCTAACATATGCATTCACTCGCTCTCGGCGATGTCATACTTCAAGGGTATTCAGGCGTTCCATGGTTCTTCTTCGGCACTGTGCTACATTTCTCCAGGTTTATCTTTGAACTAATCTCTTCCATATTATGGATTCATCAAACACCAGTTTTTACTTTCCTAAATCTGCTTCTTCTAGAAAAGAGAAACACACTAAGTGATGGTCATGGTTAAACAAATATTTAAACAAAACTGAGTCAGATACCCTATATGATACCCGTGCCATGTCTCAAGAATATGAACCTCAGCCAAACTGGTCTTTGCTTGAGATTGATGTTGATAAAATATACGATCTTCCTATGTTTAAGTTTCGTGCTGCTCAGCTATTTCCTTTCACCTCTGTGAATATCCCTATATCTGTTGGTCATCCTGTGTACTAGATTCCATTAATTAAATCTGAAGATATAGCTTGGGGTTTGGAACATGGATATAAATATATCCATCTTGGCTTAATACAGTTCGGTATCAATCCTCGTGTCCGTCCCGGATTGAATACTTCGTGTTTATCCCATGTGCTAGATTCTCGCCTAAACAAGTTTGAAGATGCCTTGCTAGGAGGTTTTCAAAGTCCGTTAAATAATGGCTCAGCGTGGTCTTCTTTGGTTCCCAAATATTAGGTGTCTCTCACAGACCCTTATATTAATGGTTTTTTAGAAGCCTATATACAGTTTTCTGGTTTTGATGTAGCCCCGCAATCTCAAATTGCGCAGTTACATTGTTCTTCATGTATCTGGTTTGTTTCTATTACTATGCCTGCAATTAATCCTAAGTTGCAGAAGAGAGCGCTCCAGGAAGGAGTTGTTGTTGGACCGGGAAATACCACTCCCCTCCAGCTAGTTTTTTCTCAGGTTACCTTACCTAAAGAATGGAACAGTACCTACCAACCACTATCTCAGAAGTATCCTGAACTTCATGATAGTTCTTCAAAACAGTTACGAGTTGTACAAAATTCCAATGGAAATACTTATCTTAGATTTGGTACTGCACAATCATTTCCTTCATCTTTGTCTAGATCTGCTTCTCATTCCCAGTTCTTACCTCGAAGAACTTCTATTCCATTACATTCATTTGCACATATGCAACCATGATGACCAGTTACGCCAACACATGGTCAGCCATAGTCAGTTTCCTTCTACATCCTACAAATTTTGTAAAGAAAAACACACCCCACAAAAGCAAAAAACATTTCAGTCTATTAATTCACCCTCTTCATCCTCTTCCTCTGTTGATCATAAAGGTTAGCATACTGATTGTCCTGATTGTTCTTCTCTATTCCAGGATATTAAAATTTTGTCTCTCCCTCGAGAGAAATCTGGAACCTTGTCCCAGATTGCAGTAAGAAGATTAGATTCTGGAAATTCCAGTCCTTCTTTTAAGGATGGTAGTTTATAGTTGGATTTTCAATTTGTTAATTTAAGAAGTCTGATTGATCCTAAACCTGCAAAACAAATCAAGTTGCAGAATTATGCAAACTTCCAGTCTATATGTATAGCTCAAAATCTAGATGATGTTGCTAGAGACGTTCTTGAGCTCAAAGCTCATCTGCAGACATTACATGGATCAATAAATCATATGTCAGATTCTATTGATACTTTAGTCCAACTACAAGACAGAAAAACAACCAAGCTGTTAGAAATAGAATCAATTTTGGACATCATTTTGAAGTCTGTTGAAAATTTACAGACAGCTCTTCCAGGTCCCCCTTCTCCTCCTGATTATAGCCAAATAAACCAAGAAGGCTATAAGTTTCAATACCATTCTGGTAGCTCAGGCTCCCAGAAATTCTTGAAACAGCTCAGTCCATAAAGATTACAGAATATTCAGCAGGGTGCTGAATTAGCCAGAGAAAAGTATGAGTTGTTGAAACAAAGGGCACTATCACCTGGGTGTCATGAAATTAAGATGGCCACTTCAACTATCTCTATGGACTCTAAGATAGGTGAATCTTTTAGCAATCCAAAAAGAAACTGATTAGAGTCACATTTCTTTCAAAATCAAGCTAGAAGAGTTTCAGGCCCAGATGTCAGTCATAACAAGTTTCGCAGTCCATTTAGCAAATGGACAAATGAATTGAAAAATGTAGATATCAAGATTGACTCCAAAGACCTGTCTAAAGGTTTTGGTAACACATTAATCATTAATTTTGATTGTATGGAGAATGATCAGATACTAAATCTAGTCCAAAAGGTAAATGCATGAGAATTTCAAAGAAAAGCAAAGACTAAGGCATCTTGGAAAGATATAGCTACACAGCTTACTTGGGCGTTTACATGAATAGCAAAGCTATGGTGGGAAAAAATTTCAGAAGAAGAAAAAGAACATTTACTAGAGGATAATGATCCTTTAGAAGCTTTGTTTCAAGCCCTTGCTCATGAATTTCTTGGTGCATTACCTCCTGATGAATATCATACTGCTCAACTGTATATGTCTCAGAAATTGTGTGATATAAGTCTTCTCCAAGAATATTTCTGCACAATGCAGACTATGTTGTACAAAATCACAGATCATCAGAATGTCTCCTATCTTCGCCATTATCTTGCCTCTCTCCCTGGAAAAATCCCAGTTCTTATGAATACCTATTTATCTGATCATCATGTAAAGATTGAGGATCTTTCCCTTGCGGGTTTGCATCAGCATGTGCTAACAGCCTTACAAAAAGAATGTGTCGCCATGAAGACACAGAAAAACTTAAAAAAGAAAATTTTTGTTTCTCAGTCAGCCTGTCAGAAATTTCATGAGACTGCCAGTTATGGTTGTTTCAAGCCTCGTCCTCATAAAGCAGCTGCATCTACATGCACTTGCCACTCTAAGAAAACCAGAGATTCTAGCTTTGGATCCCATTCCAGATTCCAGTCTTCTTCCAGAAAAGTCGCAAAGTATCCAAAGAGACCTTTCTTTCAAAATAGACAACAAAGGTTTGTCTTCAAGAAAAGGACCCAGCCACTCAAAAAATATACATGTTATATTTGTGGCAAAGCAGGTCATTGGGCAAACAAGTGTCCAGACAAGAAGACAAAGTTTCAGAATAAACTTTGTGAGATTTTTACCACTGAGTACAATCCTGCTGATTGGGATTTAGACCCCAAATTACGATCAGAAGATGAAGGATTTTCTATCCATGAGTCAGCAAGTGACTCCAAATATAACTCTGATTCTGAAGAGTTGGATCTCCACAAGCTTTCCATTAATTCTTCATATAGGTCTGATGATGATCGAACTTTTATCAGTAATTGTTTTATGTTTTCTTTTGCTTCTATCCAAAGTCAGATAGAAGAGTTAGAAGAGAAAAAGGCTAGTATTTCTCCAGGACTGATCATAATCAAGAGAAGACTAGAAGAAAAAATTGATGAGTTGACAAAGAAGTTACCAGAGCCTCCTCAGTATGGCTCTACATATGAAAGTTCAGATCCAAGTGAGACAAATCTTCTCAGAAAAATAGTTTTCTTTGAAAATAAAGTAAAGAGAGATAGAGAACAGTTAGCTAATCTAGCTACAAGCATACAAGAATCTTTGCATCAGCTAGATGAATTGAACTCTGAATATATCCAGTTAACAATGAGAAAAGCTCACAGCTTTACCCCAATTCTAGAACCAACAGAAGAACCAGTTCCTGAACAAAAGAGTTTAGGAGATCGAATGGTTGTCCCTATCCAAATCAAAATAGAAGGGTATAAATCTTACGAGTTGGATGCACAAGTAGATACAAAAGAAGATACTCATATTATGCATCCAACGAGTCCCCCTGCTTGAAATTTGAGTAAACTTACAAGGATATAAGTTGAAAATACGATCCAAAAAAGTAGTTTTTTTACTCTCTCTACTATTATTTTATTATTTTTCTTAGGAGGCCCATTTTTTACCCAAATTTCCTCTAATGACTGGTGCACATGTTCGCAGCTTTTTTGGTTCACTGGTTTTTTGGTCCAGAAGTCAAACTAGGGTTTGACTTTCCCAGAGATATACCCACTCAAAAAGTTCGATCTAGGGCTCAAAATTTCGCTTTTGAGGAGGAGCATCCAGCCATGCAATCAGATTCCAAAAATTCCAACTTTTGAAGAAACCCTAATTTTCACCGAATGAGGAGAGAGAGATATTTTCACCTTATGAAAGATGTCCTATTCAGGCTAGCTCTGAAACCATGTTAAGTTTAGCATAAAATTCACAACAAGAGCATAATAAGGATCACTGAAAGGAACACAATCACAAGATAGACACAGATTTATCCTGGGAAACCCTCATGGGGTAGAAAACCCAATAGAGCTTCCTCAATATAGATGACCAAAAATATACAAAGATGTAATCCCCAAACAAGAGCTCCTTCTCCTCCTTTGGAGATCTCTCTCTCTCCTATGTGCAATTCACAAGTGAGTGAATGAGTGGGTGAGTGTGTTAAATGAGGAACACACCTCCTCTATTTATACTTTACTTCACTTGAATTTCAACCCTAACTAGGCCGACATCTCCTAGAAGAGTTTAATAACCCCTAAACACTTAACTCAGGGCCGACCCCACCAGAGAAGTCTAATAACCCTAGTTACAACATCCCGACGGAGGAACAAAAATCTTAAGATATATAATAATGTCCCGACGGAGGAATGAAACATATCCGGATAAAGTACAAATAGAATATTCTTAGAAGTTACAATATTTCAACAACATTATCTCTTGGGAAGAAGATTTGAGCTCAGAACAGACCACATGAGCTTGAAAAATTTGTTTGACCAGCCAAATCTGAATGCTAGGAAAACTAGATGGATGGAATTTCTTTGTGAATTTGATTTCGAAATTAAGCATGTCAAAGGTAAGGAGAATAAGGTTGCAGATGCTCTTAGCAGAAAATTCCATGTTGCAGCAATAAGTATGTGTAAATCAGATTTGAAGGAAAGAATTCTAGAAGCTCAAATCAGTGATGAAGCTTACCTTCAAGTCAAATAAAAATTGCAGCAGGGAAATGTGGATGAAAAGTATACAATATATCATCCTGGTGAAGATGATGCTCTCATTTATCAGGGTACTAGACTGTACATTCCAAATTGTGTAGATTTGAAGAGGCTAGTGATGGATGAGATACATCAAATGCTGTATCCCGGACACCTAGGATATCAAAAGACTATAACAACAACAAGAAGGCAGCACTTTTGGCATGGGATGAATAAGGACATAGAAGAGTACATTGTTAGGTGTCAAAAGTGCCAACAAGTCAAGGCAGAACATCAACATCCAGTAGGATTTTTGCATCCTTTTCCCATTCTAGAATGGAAGTGGAAAGTAATTTCAATCGATTTTATAATAGGTCTGCCAATGACAGTAAGGAAGCATGATTCAATCATGGTAGTGGTGGAAAAGATATCAAAGGTGGCTCACTTCATTCCAGTCAAGTCCACCCGTAAAACCAATGACATAGCAAATATATTCATGAAAGAGATATTCAGATTGCATGGATTTCCCAAGGCCATAATTTCATATCGTGACACAAAGTTCACATCCAATTTTTGGAAAGGATTATTCCAGGAATTGGGGACTCAGCTGATGTTTAGTACAGCATATCATCCTCAAACAAATGGTCATACTCAGAGGCTGAATGATGTAGGAGCATCAATGCCGAGTCAGCAATGTGATTGCATGTTCACATGTTGTGGCTAGCAAGAGGACAAGCTGTCTTGAAATGGGAGAAAGTATGTTTATTAAGTATTTTGAATAATTGCAAATATGTAACCGAATAGTATGTTGTCAGTTTTGAGAAATAGGACGTAGTGGCAATTTGATACTCCCTACGTGGAGATCAAGCCAGACAGCCAGTTTGTTGTTGAATGATAGTGACTCCTTCAGTGATGGAGGAAAGTTTGTTAGTTTGTTTGTTTTTGTTGAGCCATTCGGTGTGGGATATTTTCGAGTGGATGAAATAGGGGAAGAGAGGAAATCAATAGGGGGTTTACAGGTCAGTCAGCGCAAGAGAGACCTCTGCGTAAGAAATATTCAGTGGGATATTTTCCTGAACACCAGAGGAAAATACGACTGTATAGATGTTTTGCTATCACTTAATGAAATCAGCAAGTTCTATGTGTTAACGGTGTTACTGTTAGATTTTCAGAATTTACTTCAATCTGATCTAGGATCTTAACTGAGAGAACAACATGTACATCATATCTACAACATATCAATCATTAACAATAATGCAAGCACACAAGAGACACAGAGTTTACTTGGGGAAAACCATAAAGGTGAAAAACCCCAATAACTTCCTCAGAGATAGATAGAGCAATGATACAACCCAAGCATAAGAGATAGACATCTACTAGCAGCAGCTTCTCCTCCTCCACAAGTGCGCCACTCTCCAAAGAGTGTGAGAGAGAATAGAATGATCAAATAGAGTGCCTCTCGCACTCTATTTATACTTGACTTGACTTGCCTAATAACCTTTACTAGGTCGGCCTCAACTTAACCACATAACACAATGCTGACTAGGTCGACACCCAATAGGGTGGTCTAATAACCCTTTGACCCACATGGCCGACCCACAATAGGGTGGTCTAATAACCCTTTGACCCACATGACTTATACAGGGCCGACCCCAACAAGGTGTTCTAATAACCCATCAAGTATAACCTACGACACTTACAATATAAATGACGACACTTCCATATAGAGGAATAATAACATCTCTATAGGAATACAAACACTTCCGTATAGATGAATAATACCATCTCTATAGGAGTACAATATACATATATGAAATACATTCCGAAGTTACATATACATCAACACTCCCTCTTAACTAGGAAGGTATTTCTCGACACAGATCTGCTAGCACAAGTCTTCTTCTCTGGATCATCATCAGCGAATCATCGTCATCATCACTGCTGCTACTATCTCAATCAATCTCTGAATCTACTTGTCATAGGAAGTTCTACAGAGCCAGTCCTTTTTCATACTGGATGTAGGCCCACCACCTACAGGTCTTCATCATCACTGGCCATATTGTGGAATCCTCAGGACTTATTACGTGTGTCACAAAACCTTGCAAGAGCATCCCAGGACTTATTACGGGCACACATCCCAACCTAATAATCTCCCAAGGAGCTATTACATGTGACCCCACCACAAAACCTTGAAAGAGAATCCCAGGACTGATTACGAGCACACAGCTCAACCTATCGGATCTCTCGGGGCGCTATTATATGTGGTCACCACAAAACCTCGAAAGAGCATCCCAGGACTTATTACAGGAACACATCCCAACCTATTGGATCTCCCAGGGTGATATTACATGTGGTCATTGCAAAACCTCGAAAGAGCATCCCATGACTTATTACGGGAACACATCCCAACCTATCGGATCTCCCAGGGCACTATTATATGCCATAGGACAAAACCTCGAAAGAGCGTTTGCCAGATCTCCTAGGGAGCTATTATATGCCAGCGGAAAAACCTAGCAAGAGAATATGCAAACCTCCCAGGGTTCTATTATATGTCCTCCCAAAGCAAAACCTCGAAAGAGCATTTGCCAGATCTCCCAGGGAGCTATTATATGCCAGCGGAAAAACCTAGCAAGAGAATCTGTAAACCTCCCAGGGCGCAATTATATGCTTATCTACACAACCTGTCCATGGCCACAAAGTATCAACCTGATACTCACCATACATCATCCTGATGTACACATGATCATCCTGATCATCATCACTGCATCGTCCTGATGCATGTCATCTGGAGCAACATCCTGAAGCTCATCATCCATGATCATCCTGATCATACAATACATCCACCTGATGCATACACAGTGTCTTCCTGATACATATCAACATACATGATCTATCTGATCATACAATGTATCCACCTGATACATATACAAATACATACACATGATCCAACTGATCATATCCAACATCCAACATGATGCGTACATACATATAAATGATCCAACTGATCATATCCAGCATCCAACATGATGCATACATACATATAAATGATCCAACTGATCATATCCAGGATGATGCATATACAGAGCAGTAACTGGAGCATCGTCCTGATGCTCATCATCTAACGCTTACATCCATAGCCATGGAAGGATCCTCCTCTCACCATGCTTGGAATGGCTTCAGCAAATGTGTCCATCACTTCTTCCTCGAAGTGTCGTCAATCTGAAGAACACCAAGCGTCTCTCTAAAGTACTCGAACTTCACTCTGGCTAGTGGTTTCGTCAGTACATCTACAATCTGCTCATCCGTCGCAACATATAGGAGCTTCACTGCTCCTCTCTGCACCATATCCCTAATATAGTGATATTTGATCTCAATGTGTTTCGATCTGTCGTGGAACAGCGGATTCTCAGATAGCTTCACACAACTCTGGTTGTCACAAAAGATACCAGTAGCCTCCAGTGGGAGATCAAATAACTCAAATAGTAGCTTCCAGAGCCATACCACCTCACAACTAGCCGAACAAGCTGCAACATACTCTGCTTTGGCTGTACTCAATGCTACGCAGGACTGCTTCCTGCTAAACGAAGAGATCACACCTGATCCCATACTGAAGTAGCACCCAGAAGTGCTCTTCTTATCTGCAGCACTACTAGCCCAATCTGAATCAACATAACCCTGCAGTTCAAACTTTTGATTCGCATCATACTTGAGCCCATAGTCAACCATACCCTTCAGGTACCTCAGAATATGCTTTACAACAACCAGTTGAACACTTCTGGGATCTGTCAGGAACTGGCTCAATGTGTTCACCGCAAAGCAGATATCTGGTCTCATGTTCGTCAGGTACATCAAGGACCCAATCATCTGACGATACGCAGTGACATCAACCGGATCAGATGAAGCATCACACAAAAGCTTCAGGTTCGATGCCATAGGTGTGGCCATGGCCTTGCAGTCCATCATCCTGAACCTCTTTAGGATCTATACTGCATACTTCCCTTGTCCAAGGAAGATCCCATCTTCACTCTACCACACCTCCATGCCTAGAAAATAGTGCATCATCCCCAAGTCCTTCATCTCGAACTCGGCAGCGAGCTTCCTCTTCGTTTCGGCAATCAATCTATCATCACCTGTAACAAACAGGTCATCCACATACCAAAGTAGTATCACTGGATTGCCTTCCTCAACCTTGTAGTAAAGGTTGGAATCCGCTTTTCTCTTGGTAAAGCCCAAACTGGATAGAAAGTTATCTATCCTACCATACCAAGTCTTAGGAGCTTGCTTCAAGCCATACAAGGCTTTCTTCAACCTGCATACATATGAATTTCTGTCATGTGTCTCAAAACCAAGTGGCTGCTCCACATACACTTCCTCTTCGACTACACCATTCAAGAAGGTTGTCTTGACATCCATCTGGTGTATCTTCCATTTCATCACTGCAGCCAGAGAAAGTACTGATCTGATGGAAGTGTAGGAGAAAAAGTTTCTTCATAGTCTATTCCTTCTTTCCACGAGCTACAAATATTTCTTTGTATTTCTTTATGCTGCCATCTGCAACATGCTTGATCTTGTAGATCCACTTGGAAGTCACTACAGACTTCTCTTCAGGTCTTGGGACTGCATCCCAAACATCTTCATGATCGACTGGTACTCCTCGATCATGGCATTCTTCCCAGATCCTGGGAACTTCAATATCTTCAATATCTTCAATAGATAACTTTGTTGCTGAACAAATGTTGTAGTCCTTCTTTTGTAGGTGATGGTATACGATCTTTCCTACAAAATAAGTTAAATTGCATGATTAGAAACATGTCATAGTTTTCAGAACAAATTCTTACATCTGAAGAAATATGTCATACAGTCATGCAATTATCTTTAGCCAATGCTTTAATACAACATTTATCCATATCTTGTAACTTTCTAGATGTCTTCCAATCTCTACCAGAACATTTTTAAGAGTGTGCACAACTCCCAATATGTCAACAAAGAGGTTTCATTGTAGATAAGTAGCAATGGAATGTTGTACAGTGCCATAGGCCACTTACCCATCATATGCAAATTAGTAGTATACTGTTCATTAATGCAATTATTCTAATATGCATAATACACACCCTAAGTCTAGGAACATAAGCATATACATCATTGAACAATATTATTTAAACAAACAAATATGCAAGAAATGAAAATTAAAATACTTATGTTTGTTTGGTTGTAGGGTTGACTCCCTCTCAGTCTTTGCTTCCTTTCTATAACTCCATTTTGATGTGGATTGTGAGAAGTGGTCAACTCCCTATGAATATCTGCATCCTAGCATAAACTACTGAAGTGTGCTCCCTCTTGATCTTTGCTTCCTGGATTACCTGTCCTTGAACTTATATCCATCTTTAATCACTATGCATGCTTATTAGTATCATCATTGTTTATCCTCGAGGTCTCATACATAATCACAGATTCATTAGTATAATCTTAATACTATCAAAACAAAATAATCTTAAACATGTATAGTCATGATCATTTCAAACACAAATAATAAACATTAGTATTCAAGGTTTTAGGGAAGACTTCTTTTACTCATGCATATTCTTATTTGATCATAGGACTCTTCTGGTTAGTCAAATCATCAATCAAGATAAGAGACATAATATGCATAAACCCTTGATTTCTTACATCTCTAACTTTATGAATAAACATAACCAATCATACCAAGTATACTTATATAAGGGATCCTAACACAAGGTAATATTCTAACTTGATATAGGAAAAACATACCTGGATTACTATGTTAGCTAGTTATGTCTAACATACTCGCATGATGTCTTCTGGTTTTCTTCAATGACTTGTGCTAGTAACCTGCATGTCTCATAAGTTAACCATTGTAGAACCAAGTTATACATACCTCATAAGTATATCTTCTATGTGATCCATGACAATGGATGAATCTTTGTCTTCATGTTACCATGATCATATGTTCTTGAAGTAGAACATGATTTGTCTTTCTTGGTGTACCTTTCATGTTAGCGAACAACATAAACCTCATACAACATCACAATGCATTAGTACAATCATAAGTGTCAAAACCTTAATCAATGAATATCTTCTATCATGTATTCATAATTTTATTAAGGTGATACGACAAGTCTAGTAATTAATCAAGATTGTACTACCCATAATGATATGAAGACAAACATATCATAAACTTAACCATGAATAGAATTCGAAACATACCTGTAAGTCATACTTGTCGAGATTGCTTGTAATCTTCTTATGTAAGGCCTTAGCCTCATCTCCCTCTGAAATAGGAACTTCTTCACTTATGCAGGTGACCAATCCATTTTCTTCTAGGATTATCCCAATCCACTTGATTTGCAGAAACTAGATCTGGAGCTGGATTGGGGTTTGTCAGGGAAACCCTAAAAATTCAAACTTTGAATTTCAAAGTTTTTAAAGCATAGAAAGATGTGCCTTGATGGGTTGATCAACCTGGTATACTCAGAATTTGAAAACTGCAAAGTTTCACCCCTCAAAATTGCCTTTGAGACTTCAGTATCTTCTGGATATGATCCCGAACTAGAGTTTGATAAAGCCCACCCTTCTGCCCAACCAAAAAGTTCGATCCAAAGCTCTAAACTTCAATTTTTTTGAGGATCTTCTAGCCGTGGTCATAGACTTAAAAAATTCCAACTTTTGCAGAAGCCTTAATTTTTCACTTTTCCGATCAAAGTCCCGAACTAGGGTTTGATCAAGCCCGGCCTTCTACCCAACCAAAAAATTTGATATTGGTCTCTAAATTTCGATTTTGATGAGTAGCATTCATTCATGGTACCCAATTTCCTTAAACCCTAATTCCCGGAGCCATGAATGAAGGTACCCAAAATCCAATTTTGTTTTGACATAAATATGCACCTGATTGTTTCTGGTGTAACTCCGAACTTTCCGATCCACAGGGCCTGACAATTTTTCTTGTGGTATCCTGACCTGTCATCTTTCCAACCCCATAGTTATGACCTCAAATGGATTCTCTGAGAGAGATTTATGCCAAGTTTCGCAACGTGACCTATTTATGGGATAAAACAGGAGAGCAAACTTGTACGGTGTGCCACGTGTCACTGGTTCAGTTTCGGCCCCTGATCAAGTTACCTGAGAAATTCCAATCTGTAAACTACCTGTCACATTTACGAGATTTCATTTGGAGCTTCCTAGCCCAAGTTATGACCTTTTTTCCTAGGTCACCTATTTATGACTCAGATCTGGAAGAGGGAGAAACCCTAGATTGTACAGATCATAAAAAACAAAGTACAACAAATTAGAAGTTTTCCTTTGGAAACAAAGTACATGGAGATCTGATCTTCGACCTGTAAAAGTTTCATATCCAAAAACTTTGACAAAATGGATTTATAGTGAAAGTGCTACGATGACTGGTTTTTGCTATATCAAGCCCTCGCATAGCAAGTGCAACAAATGTCATACATGCCATACCATGCCTTCTTTCAGGCTAGCTCTGATACCATGTTATATTTTCAGAATTTAGTTCAATCTGATCTAGGATCTTAATTGAGAGAACAACATGTACAGCATATCTACAGCATATCAATCATGGACAATAATGCAAGCACACAAGAGACACAGAGTTTACTTGGGGAAAACCATAAAGGTGAAAAAACCCAATAACTTCCTCAGAGATAGATAGAGCAATGATACAACCCAAGCATAAGAGATAGACATCTCCTAGCAGTAGCTTCTCCTCCTCCACAAGTGCACCACTCTCCAAAGAGTGTGAGAGAGAATAGAATGATCAAATAGAGTTCCTCCCGCACTCTATTTATACTTGACTTGACATGCCTAATAACCTTTACTAGGTCGGCCTCAACTTAACCACATAACACAATGATGACTGGGCCAACACCCAATAGGGTGGTCTAATAACCCTTTGACCCACATGAATTACACAGGGTCGACCCCAACAAGGTGGTCTAATAACCCATCAAGTATAAGTTATGACACTTACAATATAAATGACGACACTTGCGTATAGAGGAATAATAACATCTCTATAGGAATACAAACACTTACGTATAGAGGAATAATACCATCTCTATAGGAGTACAAAAGACATATATGAAATACATTCCGAAGTTACATATACATCAACAGTTACTGTGCATTTGAATGAGAGATAAGCCTAGATTCTATCAAGTAGAGCTGTGTGCGAATGTTAACCTAATGTATGTGTGAATGAATCTTTGTCTTTATGTTTGTATGAACAGTAAGAACACCCAAGTCCTTTGTAGATATACCATTAATGCTTAGTAGAGATAATTTCTTATCACCTTGAGTTTTCATCGGATCTCGACGAAGGCCGAGCCGGATTGATCGATTATCCGATCAATCCACGAGAAAATCGCAGAGTCATAGTCAATTCAAATAACAGAGGTTGGATGGATCAGATCCAAGCTTAAAGGAAGATCGACAACGGGGAAAGAATCGATCAAGTGAATGTGCACCAGAGTTAGCGTCTCTGCAAGCTAATGCGAAGTGTTCCGCGTTGATCTCATCTCAATGGATGAGATTCCATCCGCAAGAGATCGACGATTGCGTAGCGTTCTGCAGAAGGAAAGATCTCGGGAGTTAATGGCAAGAGTTGTCGGAATTTCGTCGCGGAAGCGTCTTTGCAGAAATTTGTTTCACGAAAACATGAAAGGTGCACCCGCAATCCACAATCCGCAAGCTACGGAAAGAAGCATTGCGGAAGGACCGTTGCGGGAAGGTGACTACGAAAGGATCATTGCAGGAAGGTGACTATGGAAGGATCGTTGCGGAGGAACACTGCAGTTGCGGAAAGAAGGTGCTTTTGCAAGCCTTTTGCGGAAGGTCAATTCTGACTGTCAGAACATTGCAGAGAGCACATTTTGAAGGGGAGGATCACAAGTGAGAAGAACCTAGCTAGTTACTAGCTAAGCTTGGTGGTCCGATTTCAAAGGATCCCAATATTTCCTGGGAAGCAGGTTGGATTGGATTTTGGTCATTCCTGCTTGCACAATTTGTGGTATCAGAGCAGGATTTACTTAGCGCGCCAGAAGAAAGACATGGAGGTACATGTAGGTCGAGCAAGAGGTCGTGGAGGAAATGAGAGAACTACAGGCATGCATGGCATCTATGGAGATGGGTAGAATAAGAGACCAAGAAGTAGGAGATGTGAGTGAACCTGAAGAAGAGGAACAAGGATAAGAAGCAACACCCATGCGAGAGACACCTAAGTTAAGATACTTTCGGTCAATTCTTGAAGCAACGTCAAGACCAAAACCTGAGGAAATTCTCACCACTGAACACCTCATTGATTGGATCGGTGAGTTAGACAAGTACTTTGAGTATGATGAAGTTGAGGAGAATAAGAAGGTCAGGTTGGCAGTGACAAGATTGAAAGGACATGCATCCCTATGGTGGGATAGTGTGCAGGCTGAAAGGAGAAGGAAGAACAAGCCATTGATAAAGAGATGGGATAGGATAGTAGCTAAGATGAGAGCCAAATTATTACCCAATGATTACCAACTAACTTTGTATAGACAAATGCAGAACCTTAGGAAAAGGTTATTGACTGTAAGAGAGTGTACTGAAGAGTTCTACAAAGTGAACCTAAGGGTAGGTTATGTAGAAGGATCAACAGAGAAGGATGCTAGATATGTAAATGGTCTAAGGATGGATATTCAGGATGAGATCAGCATGATATCACCGAGAACCATGGAAGAGGCATACCAATGTGCCTTGAGAGCAAAAGAAAAATTAGTGAGAAAGCAGAACTTTAATAGGGGAAGAGGTTCAGCCAGAGGAAGGGGGAAAACAGCTGGAAGAGGAAGCTTTGCAGCCCAAAAGGGAGAACCCAGCAACTCAAACCAACAGGAGCAGCAAGGTAGAGGAGATAACCCAAGAGGGAGAAGACCTTACCAAGGAGGTAGAGGTAGAGGAAGAGGCAGAGAAGTTGTCTACAGGTGTTACAAATGTAACAAGTTGGGGCACAAATCCTTTGAATGTCCTGAGAAGGAAGACATAGGACAGAGAGGAGCCTATGTAGCTCAGAATGAGAAACAACAAGAGAAGATGACCGTGACTAAGAATCTACCAGATATGGGGGATGCTTTGATGATGAACACAACCTTATTGAAGCCTGAAAAGGAGAAGGTGGAACCTGCTCAAAGGAAGGCTTTATTCAGAGCCATGTGTAAAGTCAAAGGGAAATGTTGTAAGATGGTGATTGATAGTGGGAGCACTGGGTATCTTGTTTCCACAGAGATGGTGGAGAAGCTGAGTCTGAAGAAGACCAGACACCCTGTTCCATACAAGGTATCATGGTTGCATAAAGGACATCAAATCCTGGTAAGTGAACAATGTGAAGTTGATTTGCAAATAGGCACCTATAAAGATAAAATTATATGTGAAGTTAAGACCATGGAAATTTGACAAGAAGGTGATACATGATGGTAGGATAAATTGTCATAGTTTTGAGAAAGATGGGATAAGACATGTTCTTCTTCCTTTGCAAGGAGGGAGTGCAACAAAACATCAAGCATCTAAGGTCCTAATGTTGATAGGGAAAGAATATTTGTAGCAAATTGAAGAGGAAGAACTTAATTATGCTGTGGTATGTAAACCTAGAGTGGCAACAATGAAGACTAATATTACAGATCTACCTGAGGAGATTCAGGAGATGCTAGGGGATTTTAGTGACATTATGGTAGATGATTTTCCCAATGAGTTACCACTGAAGAGGGATATAAGTCACCATATTGATTTTATTCCTGAAGCAAGCTTACCAAACAAGGCCGCATACAGATTGACACCTTAAGAGAATGAAGAAGTTAGAAAGCAAGTACAAGGATTGTTGGACAAGGGGTTGGTTCAGAAAAGTCTGAGTCCATGTGTAGTACCAACAGTTCTCACCCCAAAGAATAATGGTGAATGGAGGATGTGCATTGATTCCAGGGCTATCAACAAGATTACCATCATATATAGGTTTCCATTACCCAGGATGGATGGCATGATGGATTTCCTAAGTGGGGAAACATGTTTTTCAAAATTAGATCTGAAAAGTGGATACCATCATATCAGAATTCGAGAAGGAGATGAGTGGAAGATAGCCTTTAAGACCAATGATGGGTTGTATGAGTGGTTGGTTATGCCATTTGGACTATCCAATGCACCAAGTACTTTCATGAGGTTAATGAATGAAGTCTTGAGAGATTTCATAGGTAAGTTTGCAATAGTTTACCTCGATGATATTCTGATTTTCAGTAAAATAGAAAAAAGAACACTTAGAGCATCTGAGATGTGTCTTGGAGAAATTACAAAAGGAAAATTTGTTGGTGAATGTGAAGAAGTGTACATTTCTGAAATCAAAACTAGTGTATTTGGGTTTTGTTATCTCAAGAGATGGACTAAAGATGAATCTGGAAAAGGTGCAAGCCATCATTAATTGGCCTTCACCTCGGAGCATATGTGAGGTAAGAAGTTTCCATGGATTGATAAGTTTTTATAGAAATTTCATAAAGAATTTCAGTGGTATTTGTGCACCAATGATTGAAACAATTAGAAAGGACAAACAACCATTTAAATGGATAGTAGAGGCTGAAAGAAGCTTTCAGTTTTTGAAGAAAAAGATTACTGAGCAACCAGTATTGAAGTTACCAGATTTCAAACACCCTTTCCAAGTGAAATGTGATGCTAGTGGAGTAGCAATTGGAGCTGTACTCAGTCAGGAAGACAAACCTATAGCATATTTCAACGATAATTTGAATGATTCAAAACAGAAATACTCCTCTTATGACAAGGAATTTTATGCTATTCTCCAAGCACTAAAGCATTGGAGACATTATCTGATGCCTAAAGAGTTTGTTTTGTTTTCTGATAATCATGCATTGCAATACATCATGCAGCAACCTAAATTGAATCAGAAGCATGTCAAATGGGTTGATTTCTTGCAAAGATTTACCTTTGTGTTGAAGCACATCAATGGGAAATCAAATCGGGTAGTTGATGCCTTGAGTAGGAGGCAATTGATTGTGCAAGAAAATCATATCCAAGTCTTAGGATTTGAACATTTGAGAGGTTTGTATGAGACTGACATTGATTTTCAGGAGGCATACAGAGTTTGTAAGAACCCTGTGGAGGTGGATAGAGAGCCATGGATGGAATATATGTTGCAAGATGGTTTACTCTTTAAAAGAAATCAACTTTGTATTCTCAAATGTTCCATGGGAGATAACCTGATACAGGAGAAAGATAATGGAGGGATGGAAGGTCACTTTGGAGGTGATAAAAGCTTTGGACATTTGAGCCATTTCTACTTTTGGCCAAAGATGACGTTTGAGGTTGAAATTTTTTTGAGCATATGTAGGGTATGTCAGCATGCCAAAGGAAGAAGCCAAAACACATGCTTCTACACACAATTTCCTATTCCAACTAGACCTTTGGATTCTGTGAGTATGGATTTCATTTTGGGTTTACCAAAAACTCAGAAGGGAAATGATTCTATTTTTGTAGTGGTGGATAGATTTACTAAGATGGAACATTTCATTCCATGTTATAAGACTAGTGATGCCACACACATTGCTAACTTGTTTTTTAATGAAGTGGTGAAGCTACATGGTTTACCTAAGAGCATTGAATCTAACAATGATGTAAAGTTCACAGGTCATTTCTGGAGGACCTTGTGGAAGAAGTTGGGAACCAAGTTGAACTCTAGTTCATCATATCATCCACAATCTGATGGCCAGAATGAGGTGGTAAATAGGAGTCTGGGTAACATGTTGAGAATTCTGATTGGGGGGAATCCAAAGCAATGGGACAAAGTGCTAGCTCAAGCAGAATTTTCCTATAATGACTCACCAAACCGAAGTACAGGAATGAGTCCATTCCAAATTCTGTATGGAATGCATCCAAGAGGGGTGTGTGAACTTCGTGATTTGGGTCAAATGGAGAAGAGAAGTGCAGATGGCGAGGAGTTTGCAACAAGTATTAGTGAACTACAAGATCAAGTTAAAGCAAGGTTGCAACAGAGTAGCAATATAAGTTACAAAACTAGAGCAGATTACAAGAAAAGAGAGAAAAACTATGAGGTAGGAGATTTGGTTTTAGTACATCTGAGGAAAGAGAGATTTCCAAAAGGAGAGTACAACAAGCTGAAAATGAAAAAGATTGGACCCTGCAGAATACTCAAAAAAAAATTAGGAAATTCCTATGAGTTGGAGATGCCAACAGGGATTGGAATCTCACCTATTTTTAATGTTGCAAACCTATATACTTATGTGGCTAATGATACAGGACAAACGTCAAAAGACAGGGATCCTATGGAATATCTTCAGTGGATGAAGCAGATGCCTATGGCCCAGCCATCAGAAGCTGAGTGTATCTTGAATACTAGAGTGGAAAAGAGTACCAGACAGAGAGACTACTTGGAGTATTTGGTCAAATGGAAGGGACATCCTGTAGAAGATTATACATGGATGAAAGCTGAAGAATTGGAGACAACGAGTTTCTCAATAGCTGATTTACTGAATAGGGGTTCAAAATTTTTAACCTTGGGAGTCTGATGCAGGAGCATCAATGCTGAGTCAACAATGTGATTGCATGTTCACATGTTGTGGCTAGCAAGAGGACAAGCTGTCCTAGAATGGGAGAGAGTCTATTTATTAAGTATTTTGAATAATTCCAAATATGTAACCGAATAGAATGTTGTCAGTTTTGAGAAATAGGATGTAGTGGCAATTTGATACTCCCTGCATGGAGATCAAGCCAGATATCCAGTTTGTTGTTGAATGATAGTGACTCCTTCAATGATGGAGGAAAGTTTGTTAGTTAGTTTGTTTTCTGTTGAGCCATTCGGCGTGGGATATTTTCGAATGGATGAAATAGGGGAAGAGAGGAACTCAGTAGGGGGTTTAGAGGTCAGTCAGTGCAAGAGAGAGCTCTGTGTAAGAAAGAGTCGGTGGGATATTTTCCTGAACACCAGAGGAAAATATGACTGTATAGATGTTTTTCTATCACTTAATGAAATCAGCAAATTCTGTGTGTTAATGGTGTTACTGTGCATTTGAATGAGAGATAAGCCTAGATTCTATCAGGTAGAGCTGTGTGTGAATGTTAACCTATTGTCTGTGTGAATGAATATTTGTCTGTGTGTTTGTATGAACAGTAAGAACACCCAAGTCCTTTGTAGATAGACCATTAATGTGTAGTAGAGATAATTTCTTATCACCTTGAGTTTTCATCGGATCTGGATGAAGACCAAGCCGGATTGATCGATTCTCTGATCAATCCATGAGAAAATCGCAATGACAGTCGATTCAAATAACAGAGCTTGGACGGCTCATATCCAAGCCAAAAGGAAGATCAACGTCGGGGAAAGCATTGATCAAGTGAATGTGCACCAGAGTTAGTGTCTCCGCAAGCCAATGCAAAGTGTTCCGCGTTGATCTCAGATCAACGAACGAGATTCCATTCACAAGAGATCGACGGTTGCGTAGCATTCTGCAGAAGGAAAGAGCTCGGGAGTTAATGGAGAGAGTTGTGGGAACCGCGTTGCGGAAGCGTCTTTGCGGAAAGTTCTTTCATGAAAACACAAAAGGCGCACCCACAGTCCACAATTTGCAAGCTGTGGAAAGAAGCGTTGCGGAAGGACCGTTGCAAGAAGGTGACTACAGAAGGATTCTTGTGGAGGAACACTGCAGTCGCGGAAAGAACATGCTTCCGCAAGGCTATTGTGGAAGGTTAATTCTGACTCTCAGAACGTTGCAGAGAGCCCATTTTGAAGGGGAGGACCGCAAGTGAGAAGAACCTAGCTGGTTGCTAGCTAAGGTTGGTGGTCCAATTTCAAAGGATCTCAATATTTCCTGGGAAGCAGGTTGGATTGGATTTTGGTCATTCCTGCCTGCACCAGTGAATCAGATTCTTGAAGAAATGTTGAGGAGGTATGTGATGGATAAACCATCCAATTGGGAAGACTACCTACACTTGGTAGATTCTGTATACAATAATGGACATCAAGCATCATTGGGAATGAGTCCTTTTGAAGTATTGTATGGAAAAGGATGCAAAACCCCAGTGAATTGGGACAACCTAGTGAACAGGGTAGTGCTTGGACCGGAGATGATCAAGGAGATGGAACAAGAAATTGTTAAAATCAAGAAGAATTTGAAGGCAGCACGGGACAAGCAGAAGAGTTATGCATATATGAAAAGAGTGCATAAGGAGTTTCATATTGGGGATCATGTTTACTTAAGAGTGAAACCGAGGAAGAGTTCCCTGAAGTTGGGGATTTGTGCGAAGTTGGCACCAAGATATTGTGGGACATTTGAAGTCCTTGATACGATAGAACCAATTGAATATAGGACTGCATTGCCTGCTAACATGAGAGCTCGTAATGTTTTCCATGTCTCTTTGCTTAAGACATATGTACATGATCTTAATAACATAATTTATTGGAATGTGATATAGGTGGAACAAGAGGGAGAGTTCCAAGTGGATCCTGTACGCATCCTCGAAAAGAAAGTCACTTTGCTCTGGAACAAGGCCATCAGATAGGTGAAGATGCAATGGAAGCACCTTAGTCCGGATGAAGCCACATGGGAGCTGGAGGATTCCATGAGAGAGGCATTCCCATTTTTTTTCAATTTTGAGAACACCGAGGACAATGTTGTTCTAGGGGGGGGGATTGTAATACCCCTATTTTGAACCTTAGGGTTTATTGGCTTCAATGTAAATATTGTATACATGCAATGTGTGCTTTTCCTAGTGTGGAGCTCAAGGCCAAGGCCCCACTAGAGGATGTTCAAGTTTATTTAAAAGGAAAATATTTGACAGTTTGATTATCCATGTGCTATTAATCCATGAGATATTGTAAATGATGTAAATATTAAATATTGCAATAAAATACCAAGAAAAATGGCTGAGGAAACCAATGAGAAGGGACCATGTGTATCCACTAGAGAGAGGTGAGGGGGTCGTGGGATTGGAACCCATGCTACCACATGTCAATCTATGAACCCATTTTAATCCCCATGCTGACATTTAATTATGATGTAAGAAGGTGGTTGAGAAAACCTTCCCATGAAGTCGATGTAGTAGGGGGTGACCCTCCAATCCGTATGGCAAGGTATGGCTTTGTTTTTCCTTGTCCCTTAAGCCAATCTACCTCCTAGGAATTCTCTTAGCCTAATCCTTATCCCATGCTTGACCCATGAACCTCAGTAATCACGCATTGTAGAGCCCATTCGTGAAGCATAAGAGAGAACAATCGTGATTCTGTGTAAGTGCGAATTTGTAGAGCCGAAAGCACATAGAAACCTTATGTAGGAGGAAAACCAGTTGGGATATTCATGGATTACACCGTGGGGATAAATTGCAGAGCGTGAGAAGCATATAAAACCTTGGAGAATATGTTGATCCTATAACAAAAGAACTGAGTTGCGGGATAGAGTTTCGACCGCAACCCTAAGAAGCTTCCATCTAGAATAACAGAGAAGAAGGAAAGATAGAGGTTGGATCTGCTTGATAAACCTAGTGAGGGAAAAATTCTCATGAAAACAACAGTTTGGACCTTTCTATGCCCACCCTAAAGAGCACTAGAGGGAAGGGGCCTCGACGGACTGTGCAGCAGAGAAAAGGGCCTTCCTTGTATTGGGTGAGGTAGGTAATGTGGGTGCCATGTTTGCTGAGTAGTTGAGATGCCTGTAGCTTTGTGGTTGAGATCACTGGCTTAGAAACATCCTCCATGTTCCCTTACATGCTTGATAAACCCAACTATATGTTGGCTTAGAATTAGGGTGGAGCCTTGACCGTGAGAGATCCTATTTAGCCCTCCTTAGTGGATAAACAACCCATCTCGGGGGTGGTCTCTCAGCTGAAAGAGTATATGATGGACAAAGACCTATGGTTGGGTGGAACGTTTCTATCACTTATCCAGTTGCTTAGTTTCCCTATGTTATGTTATGCTTGCTATGTTCAAGTTATTGAATGAATGATTACATGAAATTGATCAATAGGGAACTATGTATAGGCCTGAGTATGGGGCTGAATTCATGTTTGAATGCTTCATTGATTGCATGAGTTTAATGTAATGCTAACCCTGGCAGGTTGTAGATGTAGTGACTAGTTTTAGTTCCATAATATTTGTTTAGTTATGCATTGCAGTCACCTTTATGAGGGACTACTTGGCTTCATCTAGACTTGGGGAAAGGAAGTAGACAACCCCCTGATGTGTTTAATGACCCTTTGTGGGTCAGGTGAAGAGAGAATCCATGGTAGAGAACAAACAAAGCTCCTAGCAGAGGGTTAATGAAGCATTGAGGGATTTTGAGATAGACTTTAGTTGAAAAAATGACAAGGTTAGAGTACTCAGATGGGGTGGGGAATCATACTAGTAGATAGATCTCTCCAAGAGATTTCCAATGGTACCGACCTTGTCCAATTTAGTCCAAGGATGGAGGAGTTATCACCCTCAAAACTTTGCGGGTGCAGGGCTTGAGGTCCCGAATTTCCGCATCTGCAATGTGGATTGTAGATTGCGGATGTCGGGGACCGACCCTTGGAATTGCGCGGTTAGACTTCGACTTTCGTCATCCGCAAAGTGGATTGCCGAAATCGGAAGGGAGAATTCCATAGATATGATGTGTGGGATTTCTGACTTTCTGCATCCCAAAGCAGATTGCGGATTGCAGATGTTGGAAGGTCGATTTCCATGGGTTTGGTGCATTGGGTTTCCAAATTTACGCATCTACAAGAGGAGTGCGGATTGCGGAAGTTGGTTTTTCTTGGGATTACGAATGAAGGTTTCTAATTTCCGACTTTTGCATCGCAGGTTGCAAATTGCGAATGTCGAAGGAGTAATTTTTTCGGGACGATGATTTGAAAGTCCAACTTCCGGGTTCTACATGCAGATTGTGGATTGCATAAGTTGGAAGCGCAATTTCTGCGGAATGGTAAGTTTGGAAATCCGACTTTTGAATTCTGATTGAGGATCGGAGGCCATTGCGGATTGCGGATAAGAGACCATTGTAGCTGCATGTAAAAATTGAAGGAATTGTTGAAAAAAAATTTATCAAGGTTGTCTCCCATCGCCTCTGAAGGGAACCAAGGCGACCAGGGACGTGACAACATCTGTAAATCGGAATCTCGGATCATCGATACATTGGAATATCGGATAATGGATAAACTAAAAATTGGTACAAATATCATTGGTTGGCTTTGCTGATGAAGGATCTATGAGATGATAGAATAGACTTCACATGGCCTAAAATTCAACTAGTGCCATTGAACAAGTTAGCTGAAAAATATTCATGTGGAGTATGGTCTTCCATTCCAACTACTCTAAACTGATTTGACGATGACCTCCATTCTTTCTACTACAATGTAGAGGTTGGGTAAATAATTACAACCAACAACTGGGAGGATTTCTGATCAGCTTTGATTTTGAAGAGACAATGTGGAATTTCGTGGGAAAGATGATTATGTGGTGGGCATGTGATTACTGAAAAGGAAAAGAAAACTAGACATGACAATGCAAGTATGGGATTATCTGTGTAATACAAATTTATCGAAGATATTTTGTATGTGGTTGTTAATATAAACTTTAAATATCAATGTGACTCGAGTAGCACAAGCCATAAATGGTTCTTAAAAACTATAATTATGTGGGAAATAGCATGTGGTGGGAGAATTAAAAAGTAATTGGATACGACAACGGATATCACTAAGCACTTCAGGGAAACGCTATGAATTCAATCTTAGGAAACGTGATTAATGCAATATTGTAATGTACAATGTAAAATAAAGTATACTATAAGCTTGTATTGATGGTGTTTCCGAGAGATACTTAGCATTTGCTGACTCGACAATAGTAGGTCACATAAAAAATGATTTAATAATGCAATGTTATAGGAATTTGAGAATTTACAGTTATAAGAGAGTATGTGGAAGGAAGTGGGAAGCTCAATACTAAAAAGAAAACCATGACCATGCTAGGCCTTGTAGTGTCAAATTTTATGTTATTGTGGTGCGCATATTAGTTTTAAAAGAAAACTTCGATGGGAAAGTGTGTCGTTTGTTGATACTTAAAAGGAGAATCGATTAAATTTGTTTGTATAATCATGGAATAATTTGTCTTATAAATTTTAATTTCATTCATGTTTGTAAATGTTAATTATTTTTTAAATATTTTGATGATTGCATTTAAATTTTTAAAAATCCTACATAAAATTTAAATTATGATAAAACTCTATTCATATTTACCAATTTCAATTTAAAAATCCCAAACATGACAACATATATGTAATGAAGGACACTTTATTTTCTTATATCTCATGAATAATACACTTTCTCCACATATTCTTATGTATTGGTCAATTAGATAGGGATTCCCCCTCGCACCTTATCTCTATGTTTTATTTGTTGATGCTCTTTGTTGTTTGTTGGATGCTACCCAATTTCATGGGAAGATTCAGGGAATTTCACTTCCAAATGATTTTGAGATGGTTAATAATCACTTTGTAGAGGATTTGTTGCTTTCTACTCGAGTTGACCAGGAGTCGATGTCTAGTGCTAGTGATTCCTTGTCTATTTTCTGCGAGGCATATGGGGCTTATATTAGTGATCATAATATTGAATATTGCTTGGTTGGTATCAATGAGCCTCCTAATTGGTGCTTGGAATTACACTTGTCTAGGTGTAATAGTAAGGTATCTTGGCATCCCCTTTGATGTGGGGATTTCTGCAACGACTATGTGAAATTGGTGTTTGGAGCGTAAACTTCTCCTTTTGCAGAAAAAAAAGGCCTTCTATTTGTTGCAAAATTGATTTTTATAATTAGTATTCTTCAAGCCTCACACATTTATTATGTTTCTTGTTGGCTTCTCAATTGAGCTTAGTTTCATAGATTGGAACAACTCTTGTGTTCGCTTATGGTCCAAGTATGGTGGGGCTAGGGGCCCTCCTATGGTACCTTGGGATGTTTGCATTATTCCTAGGGGTGAATGAGGCTTAGGTTTGATTGATACTTCCTGCCAGGGTAGTATTTTGGTTTCCAAATGGGCGATTTGGTGTCTAGGATGAATCTCTCCTTGGAAAGTATTATTGAGGCATCGTCTTCTCAAATCAAAACACATTGGTAGGATCAAGGAATCATTCGAATTATCATTTGATATAATTTTATCATATCATAGTTTCAAGATCCCAGGTTCTTTTATTATCAGAATTGTTTGGGCAGCATAGAGGAAGGTTGTTGTCCTTGTGTGGTGGCAGATGCCAAGTAGTCGGATAGGATGGGATTTGGCGAGAAGACCAATTTGGAGTTGAAAGGTGCAAATTTATGCATGTTTCAGACATCCCTTGGTTTCAAGGATTGCAATTGAGTAAGAAAATGATTTTCTATTGGAGGGATTTGTGGGATGTTAGTACTTGAACTTGGAAGCATGGGAGATCCATTGCTTGTGATTTCTCCTTATCTTCTATGGATAAATATGTTATTATAGAGATTATCAGTCTTATTCCACATGAGGACATTTTCAAAACGAATATAGATATGTCTGTCCCTTTTGGCGTGATTGGGAATAGATTTTCGGGCACCCCTTTTTTCAGTGTGATTCTTAGAGGTTATAGCTTCTTCATAAGTAACACGAGCTTAGCCATGTTCTTACTTCACGATGGGTGTCTACTGATGCAAAGAGAAGGTGGACAAGAGAGTGCATAATGCATGGTTAATTCCAATGATTTACAAGCTTTGGGTGTTTATATGGATAGTGATTTACCAAGGCATGACTTGAAAAAGGTGGTCTCTCAATTGGACTTTGCCCTTCTTAGCTTAAGTTGGAAACAATAAAGTGCCTCTTCTGGGAATGCTCTTTTGCTAGGACTTGTTCAGTCTTAGCATGCAACATTTTTGCAAGGAATGTTACATTGGAGAGTCATTCTATTGGGTGATGTTAGAGCTTTGGTATGATCCTCACTCTATGGTGTTTAGAATTTCTTGAAGGTTTCAACATTGTTTGTTTTTTGGAATTCTTCGATGCAAATATGTTTTTGAAAATAAGATTAGTTCATCGTGAATTATGAAAAATGAGATAAAAATACATAATGTAAATATTTTTATAATTTTTTGTTCGTATATATTCTCCTATTATTTTATATTTTTTCTTTTATAAATAATTAATATAAATATACAAATTATTTTAAATAAATAAAAATTCAACTTTAAAGTTATCCAAAATTAAATCTATTTACTACATGATATTAGGAATACGTATTCATGTATTTGTGTTTTAATAAAAACAACTTTGAGATTACAACTGATGAAAAAGAGTCTTGTGCATTGTTTCTCTATGTAGGAATTTAATATCTTAGTTTCTTAATTGAGAATATTGAATAATTAAATAAAGTTATTTGGTAATATATGTGAGTTAAATTATAGAATGATATAAATGGGAAGATTTATGAGATGGATTATTTTGAGTGGTTAAATATTGAATAAATTAATAAATATATTAGTAATTATAAAATAAAATGTTAAGTTAAATTTTTTTAGCTCACTCAGTTAAGATGTGGGTCTCATTTGTAAGGTGACTTGAATTCAATTTTTTTTTAAAATGACTTATTGTAGTTTCTCAAACCACAGACCATACATACAAGTTAAAAAAAATCGAGTAAACAAAAAACAAAATAAAAAATAAAAAATAAAAAAAATTCTCCCAACGTAGATGAGGAATGAATAACAACTTTATCCTCTTTGCAGTTTGTAATGCTAAAAAAAAGTTCACACTATATTTTGATTGTTTACATAATTTGAAAAATTAAAAATACCATTTTGAAAAGGACGCATTGATGTAGCGCTTGTATATTTTTTCAAATTTTTTGGATGTGCATTTTGAATGTTGTTGATTTATCTTTGAGCTCATTGGAAGTTGTCGACAGGGTTTTTTAGAGTAAGCTTTAGGATTAAAAAAAAAAATGATATACGAAGATAAAAAATCATAAATTATATGTATATGGATAGAGGATTCATTGACAAATCCAACAGTATGAAGTCCGCCCATTAATGTGCATTTATTGACATAGTTTAAGCCTTTGAAAAGCAGACACAATTTTCTTTCTGCAGTGAAAATGGCTTTCGGCCTGTTTTTTAGGCCATCGATCGAGGTATTTTCTCGATAGAGGTTTTTAAAATACCTCAATTGAGGGCTAAATAAGACCTCGATCGATATTTTTACATAAACTTCGATCGAGGTCTTTTCAAGTCCTCGATCAAGGTATTTGCTCGATCGAGGTTTTGTAAAAAAAACCTCAATCAAGGATTTGTCTGTGTAAAAAAAACATAAAAAGGAACCCAGGAAAGAAGTTGGACAATTAATGTTTCCAACCACCATTCCCATGCAAAAACAATAAGCAACCTCTATATAATCACTAAACAATTTCCCAACACTTATTTAAATCATTGTTAGTTTACTTTCAATTAGAGCTATGTTAATTTGATGTTGTTCAATTAGAGTTCATTAGACATGTAAGAAGTTCTCTGTAGACCTAATTCAAAATTTCATATTAACATATTGTTGTTTGTTATAACAATTTGAAGAAATCTTTGTTTGTTTTCATTGTAGTTTGATGGAGAGTAATAGAAAACAACAAAGGAAGCATGCTCATCAACAAAACGACAATGAAGAGAGTGAAAAGAATAGAGAAAGAATGAGACAACAAAGAACAAGATTGAGAGAAGAAGAAGATGCACCTTTGGTGCAACAAATTCCAATGGAGGACAACCAACGTAAATTTTTTAATAACATGCTACCTAATTTAAATTTCATATTTTATCTTTTTCTAATAATTTTTTATATATACTAACTATTTTTTTCATTTTAGCATTAGTATATTTTGTTTTTAATAATATTTTTAACAATCTGTTATTTAAACTACAAAATTAGTAACAATTTTCAAAAAAATTTAACTATTTTATAATCTAATTGTTGATGTATATGTAACTTCGGAATGTATTTCACATATATGTATATTGTATTCCTATAGAGATGGTATTATTCCTCTATAAGGAAGTGTCGTAATTTATATTGTAAGTGTCGTAACTTATACTTGATGGGTTATTAGACCACCTTGTTTGGGGTCGGCCCTGTATAAGTCATGTGGGTCAATGGGTTATTAGACCACCTTGTTTGGGGTCGGCCCTGTATAAGTCATGTGGGTCAAAGGGTTATTAGACCACCCTATTGGGGGTCGGCCATGTGGGTCAAAGGGTTATTAGACCACCCTATTGGGGGTCGGCCCACTCAGCATTATGTTATGTGGTTAAGTTCGAGCCGACATGAGTTAGGTAAAAAGGCAAGTCAAGTCAAGTATAAATAGAGTGCGGGAGGCACTCTATTTACTCACTCACTTCACACACATGCTCTCAAGGAGGAGAGGCGCACTTATGGAGGAGGAGGATTGCTGCTAGGTTATGGCTATCTCTATTGGTTGGTTGTATCATTGCTCTATCTATCTCTGAGGAAGTTATTGGGGTTTTTCACCTTTATGGTTTTCCCCAAGTAAATCTTTGTGTCTCTTGTGTGCTTGCATTATTGTCTCCATGATTGATATGATGTAGATATGTTCTACATGTTGTTCTCTCAGTTAAGATCCTAGATCAGATTGAAGTAAATTCAGAAAATTTAACATGGTATCAGAGCTAGCCTAAAAGAAGGCATGATATGGCATGTATGACACTTGTTGCACTTACGATGCTAGGGCTTGATATAGCAAAAACCAGTCATCGTAGAACTTTCGCTATAAATCCGTTTTGGCAAAGTTTTCGGGTCTGAAATTGTTACAGGCCGAAGCTAAGATCTCCAGGTATCTTGTGTCCAAAGGACAACCTCTAATTCGTTGTACTTTGTGATTTATGATCTGTACAATATAGGGTTTCTGCCTCTTCCAGATCTGAGTCAAATTCAGGTGACCTTGGGAAAAAGGTCATATCTTGGGATAGGAAGCTCCAAATGAAATTTCGTAAAAAGTGACAGGTAGTACACAGTCTGTACTATCTCAGAAAACGTTTTCAGAGGCCGAAGTTGAACCAGTGACACGTGGCACGCCGTACACGTTCGCTCTCCTGTATTATCCCATAAACAGGTCACGTTGCGACATTTGGCATAACTCTCTCTCAGAGAGTCCAATTGAGGTCAGACCTGTCAGGATGGAAAGGTAACAGGCCGAGATATCTCAGAAAACTTTTTCAGAGGCCGAAGTTAAAACAGTGACACGTGGCACGCCGTACAAGTTCGCTCTCCTGTTTTATCCCAAAACAGGTCACGTTGCGACATTTGGCATAACTCTCTCTCAGAGAGTCCAATTGAGGTAAGACCTGTCAGGATGGAAAGGTGACAGGACGAGATATCTCAGAAAACTTTTTCAGAGGCTGAAGTTAAAACAGTGACACGTGGCACGCCGTACAAGTTCGCTCTCCTGTTTTATCCCAAAACAGGTCACGTTGCGACATTTGGCATATCTCTCTCTCAGAGAATCCAATTGAGGTCAGACCTGTCAAGATGGAAAGACAACAGGTCAGGCTATCTCAGGAAACTTTTTCAGACCCTTTGGATCAAAACTTTTGGAGTTACACCAGAAACAATCAGGTACATATTTCTGTCAAAACAGAATTATTTTTTGGTACCTTCATTCATGGCTTCCGGAATTTAGGGCTTTGGAAAAAGTTGGAATTTTTGTAATCGGAGACCACGGCTGGATGCTACTCATCAAAATAGAAATTTAGAGACCAAGATCAGAATTTTTGGTTGGGCAGAAGGCCGGGCTTGATTAGACCCTAGTTCGGGACTTTGATCAGAAAAGTGGAAAATTAGGGCTTCTGTAAAAATGTGAATTTTTGAAATCTGTGACCACGGCTGGAAGCTCCTCAGAAAAATAGAAGCTTAGAGCTTTGGATCAAACATTTTGATGGGGAAAAAGAGTGGGCTTCATCAAACCCCAGTTCAGGGTCACGTCCAGTGAATCTAGAAGTTTCAAAGGCAAAATTGAGGAGTGAAACTTTGCAGTTTTCAAATTCTGAATATACCAACTTGATCAGCTCATCAAAGCACATATTTCTATCCTATCAGAAGTTTGAAATTCACAGTTTGAATTATTGGGGTTTCTCTGACAAACCCATATCCAGCTCAAGGTCCAGTTCTTGCAAATCAAGTGGATTGGGTTAATCACTTGCATAAGTGAAGAAGTTCCTGTTTCAGAGGGAGATGAGGCTAAGGCCTTACATAAGAAGATTACAAGTGATCTCGACAGGTATGACTCATCGAGGTATGTTTTGAGATTTGTTCATAATTAAGTTTATGGTATGCTTGTCTTCATATTATCACGGTTAGTACAATCTTGATTTTAGACTTGTCATATCACCTTAATAAAATTATGAATGCATGATAGAAGTCATTCATTTATTAGGAGTATGAAACTTATGTTTGTACTAACACATTGTGATGTTGTATGAGTTTTATGTTGTCTACTAACATGAAAGGTACACCAAGAAGACAAATCATGTTCTAGTTCAAGAACATATGATCATGAGGACAAAGATTCATCCATTGCCATGGATCTCATAGAAGATCCATTCTCGAGGTATGTATAACTTAGTTTTATAATGATTAACTTATGAGACATGCAGGTTACTAGCACAAGTCACTAAAGAGAACCAGAAGACATTATGTGGGTATGTTAGACATAAATAGCTAGCATGCTAATCCAGGTATGTTTTTCCTATATCAAGCTAAAATCCTACCTTGTGTTAGGATCTTATACTATTGTTGATAATAATTATTCATGAAGTCATAGGTTTGAATAATCATGGTTGGATGTATATTATTATAATTGATGATATGACTAACCAGAAGAATCATGAAAGTATAGGCTTGAATAATCACAGGTTTTATGCATTTTATATCTCTTATCTTGATTGATGATTCAACTAACCTGAAGAGTCATAGGCTTGAGTAATTACAGGTTTAGACATGTTATGTTTCTTATGATTTGACTAACCATAAGAATCCTTGAATGCGCATGCTTATTATTTCTGTTTGAAATGATCATGACTATACATGCTTGAGATTATTGTGTTTTAATAGTATACTAATGAATGTATGATTTTATATGAGATCACAAGGATAACACATTCATGATACTAATAAGCATGCATAGGGACCAAGGATGAATATGAGTTCAAGAACAGGTAATTCAGGAAGCAAAGATCAAGAAGGAGCACACTCTAGTTGTTCCTGCAAGAAAGCAAAGGAGCACACTTCAGTAGTTTCTGCAAGGATGCAGATATTCAGAGGGAGTTGATCATCTCTCTACATTTCACAACAGAAAGGTGTAGAAGAAGCTACCTCAGATTAGGACTCCAGCAGCTCCTGCAAGGAAGCAAAGACTCAGAGGGAGTCCACCCAACGAACAAACAAAGATAAGTATTTGAATTGTCATTTCTTAAATAATACTGTTCAATAATGTATATACTGATGTTCCTAGAATTAGGTTGTGTATTATGCATATTAGAATAATTGCATTGATGAACAGTATACTACTAATATGCATGGGTAAGTAGCCTATGGCACTGTACAACATTCCATTGCTACTTATCTAGAATGAAACCTCTTTGCTGACATGTTGGGAGTTGTGCACACTCTTAACAATGTTCTGGTAGAGATTGGAAGGCATCTAGAAAGTTACGGGATATGGATAAATGTTTTATTGAAGCATTGGCTAAGATAATTGCATGACTGTATGGCATATTTCTTTATGTGTAAGAATTTGTTCTGAAAACTATAAGATGTTTTCTAATCATGCAATTTAACTTGTTGTGTAAGAAAGATCATATGCCATCTCCTACAAAAGGACTACAACATTTGTTCCAGCAAGAAAGATATCTATTGAAGATATTGAAGTTCCCAGGATCTGGGATGAAGAAATGGAATGCCATGATCCGTAGATCATGAAGAAGATGTTTGGGATGCAGTCCCAAGACCTGACAGGGAGTCATATGTATGCAGATTGAAGAAAGCCTTGTATGGCTTGAAGCAAGCTCCCAGAACTTGGTATGGTGAAGATAGATTGATTGCCGACACGCAGCGGAAGCTTACTACCGAGTTCGAGATGAAGAACTTGGGGATGATGCACTATTTGTTTTTGGCATGGAGGTGTGGCAAAGTGCAGATAGAATCTTCCTTGGACAAGGGAAGTATGCAGTAGAGATCCCAAAGAGGTTCGGGATGATGGATTGCAAGGCCATGGCCACACCTATGGCATCGAATCTGAAGCTTCTATGTGATGCTTCATCTGAGTCAGTTGATGTCTCTATGTATCGTCAGATGATTGGGTCCTTGATGTACCTGACGAACACGAGACCAGACATTTGCTTTGCTGTGAACACATTGAGCCAGTTCCTGACGGATCCGAGAAGTGTTCACCTGGTTACTGTAAAGCATGTTCTGAGGTACCTGAAGGGTACAGTGGATTATGGGCTCAGGTATGAGGCGAATCAAAAGTTTAACCTGGAAGGTTATGTTGATTCAGATTGGGCTGGCAGTGCTGCAGACAGGAAGAGCACATCTGGGTGCTGCTTCAGTATGGGATCAGGTGTGATCTCTTGGTTTAGCAGGAAGCAGTCCTGCGTAGCACTGAGTACAGCTGAGGCAGAGTATGTTGCAGCCTGTTCAGCTAGTTGTGAGGCAGTATGGCTACGGAAGCTACTGTCTGAGTTATTTGATCTCCCGTTGGAGGCTACTGGTATCTTCTGTGATAACCAGAGTTGTGTGAAGCTGTCCGAGAACCCAGTGTTTCATGACAGGTTGAAACACATAGAGATCAAATATCACTATATCAGGGATATGGTGCAGAGAGGAGCTGTGAAGCTCCTGTATGTTACGACGGACGAGCAGATTGCAGATGTGCTGACGAAGCCACTAGCCAGGGTGAAGTTCGAGTACTTCAGAGAGAAGCTTGGCGTGCTTCAGATCGAGGACACTTCGAGGAAGAAGTGATGGACACATTTGCTGAAGCCATTCCAAGCATGTTGGAAGGGGGATCCTTCACATGGCTATGGATGTAAGCGCTGGATGATGAACATCAGGAGGATGTTCTGGTTTCTGCTTAGATATGATCAGTTGGATCATTATATGTATGTATGTATGTATGCATCATGTTGGATGCTGGATATGATCGGATGGATCATGTGTATTTTGTATATGCATCATGTTGGATGCTGGATATGATCGGATGAATCATGTGTATGTATTTTTGTATGAACGCATCATGTTGGATGCTGATGGATACATTGTGTGGATCATGTATCTTTGTATGATTAGGTAGATCATGTATGCTGATGGATACATTGTGTGGATCATGTATCTTTGTATGATCAGGTAGATCATGTATGCTGATGGATACATTGTGTGGATCATGTATCTATGTATGTATCAGGTGGATACTTGGATGATCGTGGATGACGAGCTTCTCCAGATGACATGCAGCAGGATGTTGCAGTGATGATGATCAGGATGATCATGTGTACATCAGGATGATGTTTGATGAGTATCAGATGATACTTTATGGCCGTGGATCAGGTTGTGCAGGAAAGCATGTAATTTGTGCCCTGGAAGATTTGCAGATGGTCTTTCGAGGTTTTTCCTATGGCATGTAATTCGGTGCCCTGGGACATCTGACAAATGCTCTTGCGAGGTTTTGCTTGGGAGGACATGTAATTTGTGCCCTGGGAGATCTGCAGATAGTCTTTCGAGGTTTTTCCTATGGCATGTAATTCGGTGCCCTGGGATATCTGGCAGATGCTCTTGCGAGGTTTTGTCCTATGGCATGTAATTTGCTCCTGGGAGATCTGGACAGGATGAAAAAGGCCTCAGATGCTTCAGCCAGGTTTTGCCATGACCACATGTAATTTGCTCCTGGGAGATCTGGACAGGATGAAAAAGGCCTCAGATGCTTCAGCCAGGTTTTGTGGTGGACCACATGTAATTTGCTCCTGGGAGATCTGGACAGGATGAAAAAGGCCTCAGATGCTTCAGCCAGGTTTTGTGGTGAGATCACATGTAATGTGCTCCTGGGAGATCCTACAGGTAGAGCTGTGTGCTCGTAATAGCCTGGGATGCTGCAGCCAGGTTTTGTGACACACGTAAAAGTCCTGAGGATTCCACAGTATGGCCAGTGATGACGAAGACCTGCAGGTGGTGGGCCTACATCCAGTATGAAAAAGGACTGGCTCTGTAGAACTTCCTATGACGAGTAGATTCAGAGATTGATTGAGATAGCAGCAGTAGTGACGATGATGATGACTCGATGACGATTATCCAGTGACGATGATCCAGAGAAGATGACTTGTGCTAGAAGAACTGTGCTGAGAAATACCTTCCTAGTTAAGAGGGAGTGTTGATGTATATGTAACTTCGGAATGTATTTCACATATATGTATATTGTATTCCTATAGAGATGGTATTATTCCTCTATAAGGAAGTGTCGTCATTTATATTGTAAGTGTCGTAACTTATACTTGATGGGTTATTAGACCACCTTGTTTGGGGTCGGCCCTGTATAAGTCATGTGGGTCAATGGGTTATTAGACCACCTTGTTTGGGGTCGGCCCTGTATAAGTCATGTGGGTCAAAGGGTTATTAGACCACCCTATTGGGGGTCGGCCATGTGGGTCAAAGGGTTATTAGACCACCCTATTGGGGGTCGGCCCACTCAGCATTATGTTATGTGGTTAAGTTCGAGCCGACATGAGTTAGGTAAAAAGGCAAGTCAAGTCAAGTATAAATAGAGTGCGGGAGGCACTCTATTTACTCACTCACTTCACACACATGCTCTCAAGGAGGAGAGGCGCACTTATGGAGGAGGAGGATTGCTGCTAGGTTATGGCTATCTCTATTGGTTGGTTGTATCATTGCTCTATCTATCTCTGAGGAAGTTATTGGGGTTTTTCACCTTTATGGTTTTCCCCAAGTAAATCTTTGTGTCTCTTGTGTGCTTGCATTATTGTCTCCATGATTGATATGATGTAGATATGCTGTACATGTTGTTCTCTCAGTTAAGATCCTAGATCAGATTGAAGTAAATTCAGAAAATTTAACACTAATTTATTTACTATTTGTTTGTAATGAGATTCTTATTTATTTCATAACTTTGTTATTTATATTTCAAAATTTGTAACAATTTTCATGTTAAATGAATAATTTTCAAGTGACTAACAATTTTCAAATTAAATGTACACTTGGACCCTATTTTCAAGTTAAAATGTACATATTTAACTATTTTCAATTTTCCAAGTTACTAACAATTTCAAGTTAAATATAATTCCAATTCTTGTTTTGTTTTGTTATTTGTTAAAAAAATATTTGTATAGCCTTATGTGAGCTCCAAGTCTCAACATTTGTTGATTGAAATAACTATTAATTTCTAATTTTAACTTACCCTCATTTGATTTGAAATGAACATTGAGATAATTATGTATTAGTTGGAAAATTCAATTATGTTGTTTTCAATGTATTTTGAATTCATGTACCAATTTTTTTCTATGCATGAATGTAGGGATAAGTTAAATATTTTTTTTCTTATAGTAAGTATATATGTTTTTTATATTTCAAAATTTGTAGCAATTTTCAAGTTAAATAGATAGTTATGTATTAGTTGGAAAATTCAATTCACACGCAATTTTCAATTTGTTAATTTTCACATCAAATTTCAAGTTACTAACAATTTTAAAGTTCAATGTACAACTATCAAGTTATTAATAATTATCAAGTTAAATACATACTTGATTTCCAAACTTTACTAACAATTCTCGAGCTAAATGTACAATTTCAAGTTACATACATATTTAGTTATTTTGAATTTAAGTTACAAACAATTTTCTTGTTTTTAATGTATTTTCAATACTTGTATAATACCAACTTTTTCTATGCATGAATATAGGGATACGTTATATATTTTTTTCCTTATAACTTACCATAATAAAAAATTACAAAAACTTATTTGCATAGCCTCATGTGAGCTCAAAGTCTCAAGTCACTAGCAATTTTCAACTTGTTAATGTACATGTGACAAATTTCAAGTTACTGGCCATTTTAAAGTTAAATGTACAAGTTCTATCAACCTATTAACAATTATCAAGTTAAATAGGTATATACTTGATTTTCAAACTTTACTTAGAACAATTCTCAAGCTAAATGTACATATTTAGTTATTTTGAATTCAAGTTACAAACAATTTTCTTGTTTTAAAAGTATTTTTCAATTCTTGTACAAACTTTTTATATGCATGAATGCAGGGATACGTTATTTTTTTTCCTTATAACTTACCATAATAAGGAATTAAAAAAATTATTTGCATAGACTCATGTGAGCTCTAAGTCTCAAGTCACTAGCAATTTTCAATTTGTTAATTTCCATGTAACAAATTTCAAGTTACTAGCAATTTTAAAGTTAAATGTACAAGTTCTATCAAGTTATTAACAATTATCAAGTTAAATACATATACTTGACTTTCAAACTTTACTTAGAACAATTCTCAAGATAAATTTACAACTTCTAGTTAAATGTACATATTTAGTTATTTTGAATTCAAGTTACAAACAATTTTATTGTTTTAAAAGTATTTTCAATTCTTGTACCAATGCATTTCAAAACACTTCAATTTGGTACTTTAAAATTAACCTCCTTGCATAGTGCATTTATGATTGAAATTCCCTTGACATGAATTTTGATTATGTAGGGATAGATTATGGTCAACCATCACAACATTATGATCAAGAATCACATGACCCTGTGCCCCCTCATTATCCTAATCAACCATCACAAGACACTTTTCCCTCTCACATTTCAAGTATAATTGGGAGTTGCACTGGGGGTGGAAGGGGTGAAAATTGTTTGGAGGATTGTGCAGTTGTGCACGAGAAGAGCTTGGGAACCTGATCCCTAGTCGAGCAATTAAAGAGCATGTCAGTAATATAATTAAGTCATATTTTGAACAACATTCAATGATGGAACAAGCTCAAATCCTACATGGGTTGATAAAACACAAAAAAATGGAAATGTGCCACAAAGTTGTTGTGTTTTCAAGATGCTAAAACAAAAAATGCATGCGAGAATGCAATAGAAAATGTAAGAACTGCATTATCTTCGTTTGTATAATCAAGAAATAATGATATCCGATATGCTCGTAGGGAAATTACAATGATTGTTGTGGCACAAAGCACCTCAAGAAATCGAATGGTATCAACAATGGCATCATTGCTCAAAGTTTCAAAAAGAACATTGTTCAAATATACTAAATTCAGGGTCTGGATAGATGAAAATGATGAAGCTGCTTGTTGGGCTCTTATTTGTAGGGAACCCTATCGAGGCAGGATGGCAGAGAGCATTAGAGAGAAGATGATAGAGTTTTGGGATATCCATTCTCATGCTATTCCAGATCGAAAGCATTTCCCACGACAACGTTTATCCAGATTCATTTATCAGGAGCATTGTAAGCATGTGATGGAGATGACGGGAGTTGCACTTTACGAGGAATTCCAAGAAACCAATCCTGGTGTTTAGATATCATTTAGCATGTTCAAAAAATTGAAACCATGGTATATTAGGCTGAATACGATTCGTGACACTTTTTGTTGTTAATACCACGTTGAATTTCAACTATACTATGACACATTTTTGGATTTTTGCAAAAGGCACTGGAACAGTGAACTATCTCCTCACATAGTGCGAGATTTTATTTGTATGATACTGTGCAACAAGAATCATGAACAAGTGTTTTTCAATAAGAGGTGTGTAGGTGGGAGAAGATTCCCTGAATGCAGTGATTTGACATTGTTCCATAGAAAATTTTATATCAATCCAACATACCCTATATTGTCAGATATCACAGCTATGTGGAAGAGGTACAAGTATGTCTCCATGAATCCATCATCTTCTTCATCTGCGCCATTTAATAGGATCGACTTGCTTGAGGATGAGATTCTTGTTTTAGATTTCATGGAGAAGTTTCAAAGTCATATTTATAAATACATAAAGCACTCCCATAGGTCCAGGTGGAAAGCTTCAAAATTCAAACATTCTCATGAGGTATTTGAGCTGGGCACAATCTTATCAGTGGTAGACTTTGTTGATAACTACACATTTGCTCCTCAGAGAGAGATACAGAGTGAGTACTATCACTCCGACTAGGTGTCTATCTTTGTACATGTATTGTACAAACATGCTCAAGAAAGCATTGATGGTAGGGATAGCACTCCTCAGTCACACGAAGTGACCAAGGAGTACCATTTTTATGTTAGTGATGATCGTGAGCATGACACATTGTTCGTTCAACACTGCTTTGGGTTGATTTATGATTCATTCAGGTAGAGAGGCATATCATTTACTGAACACTGGATTCGGTTAGATGGGTGTGCAGGGAAATTCAAATCGACACGCTCTTTTTATTGGTTGAGTCACCTTCACAAAGAGACAGGAGTCCGACACACTTGGAGCTTTTTTGAAATAGGGCATGTAAAGGGTGAACATGATGGCGCGGGTGCATGTGTGAAATGAGCACTTCGGAGGTACTAGATGAGTCATGGTGCAACCCGACTCAAATGCTCCGCGGAAGTAGTTGATTGGTGCACACGTCATTTGGGACATCAAGGTCATGAACAAATAAGGCCAGTGTGCAGGTAATAAACTCCAAACTCAATTAATAAGCTAATAACATTCAATATCATCATTTCCAAAAGAACACCTACTTAGTAGGAATTTATATATGACAAATTGAATTCCATGCAGGTTCTTTTGGGATGTTTCCCTTGGTGATGTGAATAGATCCATGACGTGGTATTGTGAGACCATACCTGGTACGAGGGAATTACATTCTGTTTGGAGAAAATGGCATGGGTGACATATTTTCCATTGAAATGAGGAAGTATGCTTGTTTTTGCGATTTTTGCATTGATGCAAATGGATGCGGGCTTCATCACTGTGAAAATGATGTATATGTGAAACCATGGAAATATGTCCTTCTTAATCCAAGGGGCCCACATCCAATTCCAACATGGAAAGAGATGCACACTGACGAGACAATGGTCTCACTATACCATGATCGAGTTTTGGATGTGGTTAGGGAAGGTACAAGACTTCATTAATTTAATTAGTTCACTATATATTACACATATGCACATCTTGTAGAAATGCACGTAGGACATTTGAATAATATTTGTAATTTATCTTGCAGGTGATGTATTCATCGTCATTGCACCACTCCACAATCAAGAAAATGTGGCATATTATTTGATGTAGTGCACACAAATTAAAAGCAGGTTGGTGCGACCCTATCAAGATGGAGAGTTCACATACCAAATTGGAGACCTGGTTCTAATGGGACACTTTTTTGAGAGAGTGAAAAAATAAGGGTCTTGTATTATTTATAGAGATTTTATGCTTGAATATATATCATGCCAATACAGTCATTTGGTGGTCGCAGCTCAGATACATCTAACCAAAATCAAGGTGAAGAGAGGTGAGCCAAAGAGATGGAAGATAACAAAAGTTGACCATGATCATATTATGTAGACTTGCATTCCTATAACCCATTGGCCAGATGAATGAGTTACATGTATGCCATTTGCATCATTGACATAGCTGTCATGTTGTCTTGTTGAATATTTTATTGGATATTTTTGCAGAGGTTTTTTTTTCCTCATTTATATAGGGTTTGTTTTGCAAGGTGGCCAATAGTTTTATAAATGTATTTTTTAAGATGATTTAATGCCAATATTAAAAATACTAGATGGGAGGATTTTGTAAAAATTGTGTCATGGTGATCCAATGTGACAAGCACATTGATACTTTAAATACACTTGAATGTATGGTCAGTGCTCCATGAACTTCCTCCATAATAGTTTTATAAATATTTTTTTAGATGCTTTAAAATCAATATTAAAGATCTACTAGATAGTTGAATATTATCAATATCTAGGATAAACATGTGTTAAAGAGTCATAATCTCTAAAACCAAGTATTATTATTTAATGCAGTTCCACCTAACCTTATAAAATAAGTAAATTTATATGATTGTAGTTCTAGGAAAAAAAATTTATTTAAAGTTTATGTGGATGGATAGAAACTAAATCCTCCAAGAAAGATCCCTAAGTTGCATATATCCATTCATAGAATGTTTCATACACACCACAATCTTTTGTATTTGATAGAAATAAGGAGATGTGACACCTATATAACCTTAATATAATTGTAATTTAAATTTAAAATTGTAATTTCAAATACATCTATACAATGTAAAACTATAATTTAAATTACAATTATATTAAGGTGCACCCGCATATCTAGGTGAATATCTAGAACAAACTCTGCATATATATGTTTTGCAAAGTACAACGAGACATGTTCATGGTGGGGGAACATGCCCCACGCTCCGATGAATCTATCATACACATATGGTGCGGCGGCCTTGAGCTTAAATTCCTTAAGTCTAAGCGGTTGACCGATAGGGCGGTCATGAGGGATTTCGAACAAAGTACCCTTGACGTCATGCCCTCTTGTGTCACCTTTGACATCCGCCCATTTATGGGTTCCCATGACATCCTGTCTTCTCCTCTAGAATGTAAAACGCTAGATGTCACTAAGAGGTCCCACTTTCTTGTAGAGGGACAAGATATCATCAAATGCTGATAACATCATGAATAGTGAGCGTCTAGTAGGAGAAACCTCCCTAAGTGTGCACACGCATGAGTGCACCCACTCTCGTTGGGTGGTAATATCAGCAAGAGTGATGCATGTAACCTGATCGTCGTATGATCCACCCGATGCGCCTACGATCCAAACCAAAGCACAAATGTTAGTGAAAATATATATTATAACTTGCAAGTGAAATTCAATGCATTATATATTAAAAATTTACCAAAAATGTATGTAACAAAAAATATGCACCTGATGTACCTGTGTCCTGGCGCTGATCCTCCTCCTTGGGATCAAGATGTACATCGTCGGGATGAACCGACATACTATCTCTCTTGTTGTTTCCACCAGTGGCAGCTAACCCAGGTGTGGCCTCACTCCTCAGTGAACGAGAGCGTTGCCTATGGCCACCCTGTTGGGCGACGCCAGATCCCCTCCTGCTACGCCAAGCATGAAGCAATGAAGGTCTCTCTTGAGAAATATCTGCATCACATTTCAATTTCAATTTCTAATTCTATTTCAAATTTCACATTTCAAATTTAAATTCAAATTTAAAATTCAATTCAAATTCAAATTCAATTTCAATTTCAATTTCATATTTCACATTTCACATTTCAAATTTCAATTTCAATTTCAAATTTCAATTTCAAATTCAATTTCAATTTCAAATTCCAAAATCAAATTGCAATTTCAAATTTCAATTTCAATTTCAAATTTATGTTTCAATTTCAATTTCAAATTTCAAATGTCAATTTCATGTTCAATTTAACTTTAAAATTTCAATTTCAATTTAATTTCAAATTTCAATTTCACATCCAATTCCAATGTCAATTTCAATTTCAATTTCATCTTTAGTTTTCATTTTCAAATTTCAAGTTTTAATTTTGATATCAATTCTAATTCTATTTCCAATTCTCAATTTTCATTTCCATTTCAATTTCAATTTTCAATTTCAATATCAATTTCCAATATCAATTTCAATTTCAATTTCAATTTCAATTTCAATTTCATTTTCATTTTCATTTCGAATTTCAATTTTATCTTCAGTTTCAATTTCAATTTCGATTTCATCTTTAGTTTTCAATTTCAAATTTCAAGTTTCAATTTCGATTGCAATTTCAAATTCAAATTCAATTTCTATTTCAATTTCCATTTCTCAATTTCCATTTCTATTTCAATTTCAAATTTGAAATTCCAATTCCAATTCCAATTCGAATTTCCATTTCTATTTCAATTTTCAATTTCAAACTTCTATTACAAATTTCAATTTCAATTCTAATTCTAATTCCAATTTCGAATTCAATTTCAATTATATTTACAATTTTAAATTTAAATTTAAATTTCTATTTCAACTTCAATTTTCAATCTCAAATTTCAAATCAATTTTAATGTCAATTTCAAATTTAGATTTCAATTTCGATTTCCAATTCTAATTTCATTTCCAATTTTCATTTCCGTTTCAATTTCAATTTTCAATTTTTAATTTCAATTTCATTTCAAATTTCAAATTCAATTTCAATGTCAATTCCATTTTCATTTTCGAATTTCAATTTCAATTTCAATTTCATCTTTAGTTTTCAATTTCAAATTAAGTTTCAATTTCAATTCAACTTGAAATTTAAATTCGATTTCTATTTCAATTTCTAATTCCAATTCCAATTCCAATTCCAATTCCATTTCGCAATTTTCATTTATATTTCAAATTTCAAATTTCTATTACAGATTTCAAGTTCAATTCTAATTTCAATTCCAATTTCAAATTCCATTTCAATTTCAACTTTAGTTTTCAATCTCAAATTTCAAATCAATTTTAATGTCAATTTCAATTTCAAATTTTGATTTCAATTTCATATTCCAATTCAATTTCGATTTCCAATTCTAATTCCATTTCCAATTCTCAATTTTCATTTCCATTTCAATTTCAGTTTTCAATTTTTAAATTCAATTTCATTTCAAATTTCAAATTCCATTTCAATATCAATTTCATTTGTATTTGTATTTTCATTTTCATTTTCAATTTTCAATTTCATCTTCAATTTTCAATTTCAAGTTTCAAGTTTCAATTTCAATTTCAATTTGAAATTTAAACTCTATTTCATTTTTCAATTCCAATTCCATTTCTCAATTTTCATTTTTATTTCAATTTTCAATTTTTTTATTTCAAATTTACATTTCAATTCCAATTTCAGTTTCCAATTTCATTTGTATTTACAATTTTATATTTTAAATTTAAATTTCAACTTCAACTTCAGTTTTCAATCTCAAATTTCAAATCAATTTCAATTGCAATTGCAATTGCAAAATTTCAAATTTTGATTTGGATTTCGATTTTAATTCCATTTCCATTTCTTAATTTTCATTTTCATTTCAATTTTATCTTCTATTTTCAATTTCAAATTTCAAGTTTCAATTTCAATTTCAAATTCAAATTCAATGTCTATTTCAATTTCCATTTCCAATTCTAGTTCCAATTCCAATTCCAATTTCCAATTTCCAATTTCCTTTTCTATTTCAATTTTCAATTTCAAATTTCAAATTTCTATTACAAATTTCAATTTTCAATTTCAAATTTCAAATATCTATTACAAATTTCAATTTCAATTCTAATTCCAATTCCAATTTCGAATTCAATTTCAATTATATTTACAATTTTAAATTTATATTTCTATTTCTATTTCAACTTCAATTTTCAATCTCAAATTTCAAATCAATTCTAATGTCAATTTCAATTTCAAATTTGATTTTCAATTCTAATTTTATTTCCAATTCTCAATTTTCATTTCCATTTCAAATTTCAAATTCCATTTCAATATCAATTTCATTTTCATTTTCATTTTCAATTTCGAATTTCGAATTTCAATTTCAATTTCATCTTTGGTTTTCAATTTCAATTTTAATTTCATTTCAAATTTCATTTTCCATTTCATTTCAAAATTCAATTTCTATTTCAATTTCAATTTCATTTTCCATTTCATTTCAAATTTCAATTTCCATTTCATTTCAAATTTCAATTTCCATTTCCATTTCTCAATTTTCATTTTTATTTCAATTTTCTATTTGAAATTTACATTTTAATTCCAATTTCATTTTTATTTTCAATTTTCAATTTCAATTTCAATTTCAATTTCAATTTCAACTTCAACTTTGACTTCAGTTTTCAATCTCAAATTTCAAATTGATTTTAATTTCAATTTCAATTTCAATTTCCAATTCCTAATTTTCATTTACATTTCAATTTCAATTTTCAATTTTGAATTTCAATTTCATTTCAAATTTCAAATTCAATTTCAATATCAATTCATTTCAAATTTCAAATTCAATTTCAATTTGGTTTTCATTTTCATTTTTAATTTTGAAATTTCAAATTGCAATTGTGATCGGTGAACACCAATAAGTCACAAGTTAAATTTCAAATTTCAAATTTCAATTTTCACTTCCAATTCAATTTCAAATTTCAATTTCCACTTCCAATTTCAATTTCAATTCCATTCCATTTCCATTTCCATTTCCATTTTCCAATACCAATTTCAATTTCAATATCAAATTGAAATTGCAATTGCATTTCCATTTCCATTTCCATTTCTAGTTTCCAATACCAATTTCAATTTCAAATGTCAATTTTCAAATTCCATTTTAATTTTAATTTCAAATTCAAATTTTAAATTGAAATTGCAATTTTAATTTCAATTACAAATCCAATTGCAATTTCAATTACAAATTTCAATTGCAATGGAAATCTTATATTGGAAAAAACCAGCAACGTTTATGTTGTCAGTTTTATTTTGAAATATGTATATATTTTTTTTCAATCATCCTGGCATTCTCAGATGATTGAAAAAAAACAAGCAGCATTTCTGCTTGCCAAAACACATTTTAAAATAAAACCGACAGCATAAACGCTACCGGTTGATATAAACAAAAATTTCAATAACTTCAAAAAATAAATACAACATAAATTTAAAATTTAAAACATGTTTAATGTAATGTAAATAGTCTTGCTACACATGTTTTCAATCAGTTTTCAAATGGTTTTTGGTAATTCCAAGGTTCATAGGTCTAAAAAATTAAGGTTTTTGGAAACATTTATGTTGTCGGTTTTATTTCCAAATGTGTAATTCGGTAGCATTTATGCTTTCCAATGCACATTTAGAAATAAAAATCGATAGCATAAATGTTGTCGGTTGATATAAATTTATACAAAAAAAAACAAGAAATTAAATTTTATTTAAAAAATAGATAGGGGTTTATGGTCCACTTACCTGGTGGAGTGGATGACATGGCGTGGCGTGACGGCATGGCATGGCGTGGTGTGGTTTGAGGTGCTCGGTCGAACTAACGGCCTCGGTCGATCTCCTTTGTTGGGGGTCATTGTCGTTGAAACAGGGTCGATCGACCACGGCCCTGCTTTTTATTTTTTTTGTCTGTCTCAACAGCTCGATCGAGATTTAACCAAGCCCTCGATTGAGGCATTTTAAAACCCTCGATCGAGGTAGTTTAAAGCCCTCAATTGAGGTATTTTAAAAACCTCGATCGAGGGTTTGTGGCACAAATTTTTGGCGCTCCGCTTGCCAAAAATCGTGAACCACCTTCATGGATTGAACCTTTATTATCATAACTTCTCTCTTCATGCTCTTGAAAGTTACTTCTACTCGTATATAGTTATTTTAAAATTACTTCTATTCGTATATAGTTATTATGTCCCCGATGGGGGACATATATGTTTCGAGTAGCAATATTATTCACATCGGCGAGGAGGAGATTTTTGGGACTATGGTGCTCAATTTTTGTAGGAAAATTTATTTATTTATTTAATTTTTTATTGGTTGTATCTTTGTTGACGGCTGCCTCATTTTTCCCTCCTTGGGAGGGGGCAATGGGCAGACATCATTACTTAGCAGATCCACCATTAATTCAATGTGACATCAATTAAATGTTCTGGCCATAAATTCATGAAACCTTGCCAAAGCATAGTTTGTGGGAAAACTAAAAATCTAATCAAATTATGTTCCAACCAAATGGCACAACATATATTAACATATTTACTATTCCCTAATTGATCTTGTGAACACACGAATCTTATGATCAATCATCAATGCAATTATGCTTTGACTACAATATGCTTGAATCAAATCATAGTACTTGAAAATTTCCTCTATGGTTTTATAGGATGTCGGTTGGGATCGTTATGAACCAACCATAACACATGTTCAAAACTCTCCAAATCATAAGGGATGGTGAGGATTCCAATTTGATCCATTCTAAACTCCTTGTTCAATCTATCCAGTAGAGTATGTATAAGGGGATGATTTAAATAAGAGATGCCTACAAAATATCATTTTTTCTCATTCCATCTGTCCATAGGGAAGCATCCTTCTGGAGTGACAAAACATTCATCAGAATGAGAATGAGCCTGAGCCCAAATATGTTGAATTGAAGGAAAGTTTGAGATAGGCAAGGTTGAGACCAAGGATGATCTTAAGAACCCCCCCTAGATTTATATGAATAATAATTGGGCGAATCCCTATGATACATAGGAAATTTTGAGGGCTATTTTATCAAGAATATAATATGTATATATAATTTTTTGTCGATTTTTTTCATAAACTTATGTAATCGGGTAAAATATTGGAGAATCTTTCATAAAATTATAAAATCTTGTAAAATCTTGGTGAATATTTTGTTGAATTATAAAACCTTGTAAAATATTGGAAAATCTTTCATAAAATTAAAAAAAAACTTGTAAAATCTTGGCAAATCTTTCATTGAATTATAAAACCTTGGTGAATCTTTCATAAAATTCTAAAATCTTGGAGAATATCATTCATTTATATACTTTATGTCTCTCTTGTAGTGCTTATGTGTTACTGAAATGGAAATGCTACTCAATAGATAATATATAATAGAGACATATTGTATTATTCTTATAACATCTAGTTTGCATGGATCACTATAATTAATACCTTATCATAACAATTTCACCCACTTCACCCTCCCTTTCATTTTCTTTTAGCTAGATAAGTAGTTTACTTGTTAGCATCGATCTAAGGGATTGATTTTTTTGGAAATTAAAGGAGGTAGTGCCTTTGTGTCTATCCTTCTAATTCTTACAACACTACAACTAAATGTGTTCATGTTTAGTTCAATCGAAAATTTCTTATACCAACATCCTCCATATTTGATATTTGTGTTGCTTGATTATTGTTAGTTGTACAACTCTCATTTCCTTTCATTTTGTTCCTTCTAGTTCTATTTTCTATTTTACAACACTTCACTCTTCATTTATATCAATGTACTACAAAATTATAACAAGCATAACATCATGATACCCTATAACTATAATAGATAAATGTTTTAGATGTTATGGGTTGAAGTATTCTTTTGGGGGAATTAAGGAGACAATGCATTGGTCTCTATATTTATTGCCTCCTCTTACTCTCACAACATGTGAAGGTTAGTTCATCAATGAAAGTGACATCTCAACACATTAATGGGGTGGTGTCTTGATAGAGAAATCTATAAAAAGAGAAGAAATATGTGTGTATGCTTTAGGCACATTCAAAGGGCCAAAATTTAGCTATCCCTCATGCCATAAGGACATTCTAGTAGTAAAGAAGACCATTCAATATTTTTGCTTGTGTTTAAAGCCATTAAGATTCATTATTTTCACCGATCTCAAGATTATGCAAGGAATGTTGAAAAAATAGAAAATCCTCATTGAGAATAGCTCTCATATTTAAAAATGACCTATTTGGTTGGACAAATTTGATTTTGAATTCCAATTTAGGTCTGGATATTTCAAATGTCTAGCAAAAATGATTACTTGAGAACAAGCACAACCTGTGCTCATAATTATTTCTATAAATCCAAATAAGATCAGAAAAATTGAAGATTGTGCTTCTTCTTCCAATTGAATTCCATATGAATATTGGACTAGGAAAGTTATTGGGAAAGAAAAATTGATCTACCATAATTCTTTAGTTCAATAGATTGAAGACAACACTCTAAAGTGTACCCTTTCAACTAAAACACCTTCTTTCACCTTAGAAATAGGTACCAACTTGTATGTTGCACATAAGCTTCACACAACTACTAAGTTGTGAGGCCTGAGCAGAGCTGCAACAGATTTTTCAAGTGCCATCTCACAAATGAGGTCTATAACATGATCGTCTTCATAGTAAAAATACTGAGGAGAATTAGTGTTTCACGCTGAGCAAATAGCCTAGATCAAAACACATGCCAACGGGGCCTTCCAAACATAATATCAATTCTTCTAGGGAAATCATGATGATTATGATCCATGAAAAATGGCATACCCAATAACCTACAAATTATTAACAATAAACTAGATGTTTTCAACAATAAAATAACATTCTTCATGATCTCAAAATGAGATGAAATGGATTGTTACATTTATAACAAGGGTGTAGCCAAAGCAACATAGATATGTTAAGTACAAGGATATATATGCTCCTTTTCACAATCCTCACTTCTTGGTCCTTTTTGTATCTCAAGGTCCCATCAATAACGTTGTCCTCTTTTTTCGACCTAAAAAACTTGTTATCCTTTACAGCTACTTGCTTTGTTGAAGTAAACAGTGTAAAATAATGCATTTGTAACATTGTGGTTAGCAACATCTTCCCTTTGCTAGTCATCTAGTAGGAGTTTGAGTACAATCCACTGAAGCTACCCTAATGTTTAAAGAAAATGAGAAAAATATAGTAATAAATGCATGAGTGCTCCATTTGTGTTCAGGGATGTTCCTACATTAGACCATTTGGAGAGGACAAATACTTATGGATTCATGTAGGTAGGTCATTGTTTGTTTATAGAGTGAGAGGATGTACATTTTATACCCAACCTATTCTCCTATGTACCCATTGTTTCTCTATTGGCACAATGCCTCACATTTGCAATCACCAATATGTGTTGGAAGAAATAGGGGATCAACTTGGTAGCATTTGGTAGGTGTAACAGCTCTTGTATATGAGAAATTGCTTCTTAGATAAAGAGTAAACATATTTGATCTAGAGATTAAAAAAAGGTAATAAGGGACCCCCATAAATTATGATACAAATAATTATACATTGATTTAATCTCATAATATATGGGACAACTGAAGATGGTTTGCTCCACTGTTACAATCTTCTGTAAATGATACAACTAAATTTCATATCCATTTGTAGACTGTGGTGGTTGGATTCCACGCATAACTTGTGAGAATGACATGGACTGTATTCGTGAATCCTCATTCATCTTTAGTTGCTCAAAGTTATATCTCAATTAGTTTATATTACAATGATGCACCCTTTGTTCGTGAATGTTCTATAATAGGATATGTCTTCCCCTGTCATTGCTAATAGTTGATTATTTCATTCATATTTTTTTTTCTAGGATGCTTCCATCCACTTGTTATCCCTTCTCTTGTGTTCTCACTTTTGATCTACCCTTTCTTGTAATAAGTTTCTTGGCTTTTATTACCAGCACAATGCATAATAACTAGCTAGTCTTTGACTCACCGAGCCAACACCATTGTATGCCCTACCTCCTTGTCCTCTTTGTGTCCCTAAGTGCAATTTAATAACTTTTCCCTCCTTTTCCATTATGATCACCTTCAATAACTGAGTTTGTTTTTGTATTTAATGTAGACCATTGCACTTGTAGTAGTGTAGATCCCTCTGTCCTTTCTTTGTTGGTTATACTATTGGGACTCTAAGTACAATTTGTTTAAGATATACTAAAATATGAAATCTAAAAGAAAATTATAGAAATATATGCTTGATTCCTTAATTTGTATTAGAGGGTTCTCATGTTGAGACCAATTAGAGAAACCATGTTTATGTGGCTTCATTTTAAGTAGGTGGTTGTTTCTCGATAGAATCTCACTTAAAACACATTAAAATCGATAAATTTGGGCATTAAAAATAGCATGAGTATCATGAAAAAAAATCTTCATTATCAGTTTGCAATAAATGAATTCTCTATTATAACAATACAAAATCTTAATTACAAAATTTAAAATCCAAATAACCATATTCAATGTAAAATGATTGAGAAAGAACTCCAAAATCACCCTAGAATGTAGAATGTAGAATGTAGTTATCTTCAATTTATCCCATTTGTTGGCAATTTCATCTCTTATATCAAATTCACCGAAAATAAAGAAATACCACAACAACCCCTAAAAATGTGAACGGTGATATATTTGTAGATAACAATTTAATTCTATAAATTTAATATAGACATGGTACATTTTCTCTAGCTAATGGGAGTTCTGCTGGATGCACCTTGTACCATGAGTAAAAAACCCTTTTCTAACTCCTTGACCCCGTAGTACATTACCATTAATCTTGATGCTAAGAAAGCATTCCCTATTATTGTGTTCATTGGGTAGCTATAGAAAGAATAGAAAGCCACCCTAGTTCACATCTCATGCCTACAACAACAAAATGTAAAGTATCCCCAATTAGATTTTAATAATTTCTTAAGATAAGAAGCCCCACGAGCTTGAACAATGAATTGATGGATAGGAGGCTATTATGACAAACCCTAAACCCGCACATTAGATGGAGCCATGCCTCAAATATCTTGACACATTACCATTCAATATAAGATTAATTCCCTTAGCAATATGACTTATGTTTCTTAAGCTTTGTACTTTTCTCGCTGTGTGTATAGGTTTTCCAAATTCATTTATAAAAATTCTCTTTATTGTTTATATGTCTCTTAAATTGTCTATTTAGTTTTCCAAATTTATTTATAGTAATGTTCTTTAATGTTTATATATTATGCTTAAAGTGTCCATATGTCCATTAAATATGCAAGACTATTTGAATGGGAAAAGGATCCTACATAGAAATAACACAAACAAATTATATATTACAACCATTTGTGTCAAGATAAAACTAATTTCCCTGTAAAGCAAAAATTCAGTACACACACAATCCATCATGTCAATAGCCCAAAGATAGCAGCAACTGCATTACAACTCTGCATGTCTATCTGGCAAGTTTTTCCATAAATCAACATGTCTACCTAGCAACTTTTTCCATAAATCAACATCAAAATAGAGAAGTATTTCTAATATGGAAAATAAAATCCTTTATGATCTAGAGACTCCATCACAGACACCCAGTTGATTTCTGGAGCCTAAAAAGTAACTGACACTGTTAAAAATTTCTCACTAAAAAGTAACTTCAGATTTCAACAGATACAACTAACTTAATACAATGTTGAGAATGAGGTGAATCCAAAAGAACACTCACTGGTTGTTTGATAGAATCCAAAAGAACATCAATATTCGAAGAGGATAACCATTTCTGAGTCTGACTATTTGTTTTAGTGTTAGCCAGTCCACAAAGATTAGTGCCAAACCAAAACCAGGACTAATTTTGGCTGGTTTTGGCCCAAACCAACTGGGTCTTCCCTGTCCAAACCAATCCCACCAGTGGCACTATTTTTCCAAAAGAATCCAAAAAAAATTGCAAAAGAGAAAAAGAAAGGAGATCCTTCCCCTCCCAAACCCTAATCCAATCTTGTTTTGGCTTAGATGTGTATTGAACTAAGTGTCATTTTTCCATGTACATGAGCAAACTTTGCATATTTGGTGTCTAATGGTTTGAATTTTCATTGATGTAAATGAATATATTTTATTTTATAAAATTTATTTATTTTAGGTGTTTATTAGTCCACCGGTTCTTCAACCTAGTGTTTTTCCCAGTTTTGGTCTAGTTCGGGATTTTGGCTTTCCCAGTTCCAGCTCTAATAACTTTGCTTTGATCGTAACAACCTTTACGTTTAAGTCCATTTAACTACCTGGATATGCATAAAAGGAATCTACCATATCAAATGAAAGGAGGTTCACAAAATGTGTTATTTTTTATATTTCCCAACCAACTTGGAAATATGCAAATTTGCTAAGAATGTTGGAAAGTAACAGAATTACAGAAAACCTCCTACTAATTTTAGTGAAAACCCTGAATATATCTAAAATTGAAATATAGTTGTTTGAGGATGAAAACCAAGACAATAAAAATTAGAATGAAGACTAGAGAGCTAATAAGCAACTCTCTAATATCACCCAATGGTCTATATTTGAACTTATATGGACACAATGTCAAGATCATGTACTCATGAAGTAATGGTAGTTCTTGGTAGAAATATAAGGTTAGTCTCAGGATGCCAATACACCAAAATAAGAGAGGCACTCATATCGAAGTATCAAATATACCATTCCCGAGGTAAACCATAAATCACTAATGGAATAAATGGAACATTAAAATGACAAAAATTGCAAGTGCAAGAAAATGTCAAGCCATTGCAAAGTTGATATCCTTCGACTAATTCCTTGCTACCTAAATTGAATGGGTGCTCCCCTCAAATACTATGATCCAATGCGCCAAAGGTCTTTTAAATTTTGTGCCTCTATAGCATACAGGAAAAACCTTTCTAATCCAAATCTTAGTTGTCTGCACTCATCATAGATTCAATGGATTGGCTCCACAATCAATTGAGTTGGCCAACATGCCATATAGGCACTAGTCTGCCACATTCCAAAAACTAGTTCTCAAGTTCAAAAGATAGAATCGTTGGCACACCAAATGATACCAGATCAATCATTCCAAACTTGTTAACCATATTGTTTATTCACTGCCCATCTACTAGGCAATGTCCAGATTGTAACTCATCCAATAGTAATGCAAATGCTAAAAGTGCTTGTTTCCATTGACTTGAATGTGTGTGCATCTTCAATTGTTCTATTATGGAGATGTGTTTCATTTTCATTTAGAGTCCATCTTCTCTTAAAAATACCATAAGCTTGTAATAAGAATAAAGTGGAGCAAAGAAAAACTGGCAAAGCGGAAACTAAAATGCATATATTTCAAATGCAAGTAAAGAAGAATTGTAAAGAAGTGAAAACTCACCATCTAATTCCTTTTTATCCATGCCATTACCAACTATTTTGTACGATAGATGGATTTCCTGTGAGCCGCCAGTTTCATGAACATGTTTAATGTTCATCATCATTGTTCAGAAGTCATTTTCAGGGCAATTTTGCCCCATTTGTAATAACTGCACGTTCATACACCCATGGATAAAATATAAAAAGTTGGTCTAAACGGGGTCCTTTTATAAAAGACTCGGATATCCTTAGGTTTAATCGTCAAGGGGATACTCTAGAGTGTTTTTTCCTTAGGAATTATGCATTGCACTTCAGTCATGTATAATTCCTGAGTTTTTCACTCACACCTCCGAAGCTGGAGTATTTACCATGGTGGTCAAAACCTAAGGTGGTTATTAGAGTCTTGTGTCTAGGATTTTTTACGTGTTAGACATCTGGATTGAGTCGTATGAACATGCACTAGGTCCCCTAGAATTTTTATTTGATTCCGAGAAAAATAATTTTTTTTCCGTAATTTAGACCATTTTTAAAAGTTTAAATGGAATTTTTCAAGTTATGATAAAAACCTCATCTGGAGGCAGAATTTGGCGTGGGAAGGCTAGTTTTGACACTCAGAGTGTCCTCTTTACTTTATCACCCTCATTCTTCTGATTTCGGATGATTACGTCACCTCTGGGGGAGTTTTGGCTAAAAATGCATCATTTTGGCACTTAATTGCTAAAAATGGTGAAAATGCACTACGTCCAAAAAAATAAAAAAAGACAAAAATTATTATAAAAAACTATGGAAAAGGTTGGCATATGATTTAATTGAAGTGTACGACTACATAAAGGTAATAAGCACATGCTAGTTTTGTACTTAGGATAGAGATTGCATTAAAAAGTGAGTCTGAGGGCTCCCTTTCACGTGGGCTTTCCACGCACATGCAAGATCACGATGATGGAGGGAGAATATGTCCAAGGCTTGGGCGATGTATCCAAAGTAAAGGCATTGAAATCCATGAATGAGGTGGCTTCCACTTATGGAAATCACGCCAACCCTCAAATCCGAGCTCACCAACCTCCTCACATGTGTCACTCCACCGTTTAGCTCATGCGCTTGGCTCCTTCTATCATGCCAAGATCGATGTAGGGTTTTGGTAGTTTGTTTTTGTATATATAGGAGGCCTTTTGGCTCTCTTAGTGTGGATTTTATTGTGCACAAAAACTCTAGAAAAAATATTGTAATGCTTTATATGTTGAATAAAGTTTAAGGCTTTGGAGGCTTATCTTGTGTTATTTTGGATCAATGCTTATGGAATGAGGTGATATTGTTTCATACTTTAATTTTGTTATTCAATATTGGTTAGCTAGTTCATGCGTGAGAAGGCTTATTCAAGCACATAAGTTCAAATATTTGTAGTTTCAAGTTATTTGAATATTCATTTATCTTTAGAGATCTAAGAGTGTATGCATATTACTAGTATGTATTTCATGCCTTTTGATTTCCATTGATGGATAATACATGACTAAACATCCTATTTTCTTAGCATTTGGTTGTTTATGTTTACAGATCTTCTCATCCATTCAAGTAAGCTTGTGGAGCTAGTTTGTGTCCCCTCTTCTTGAAGCTGGGAAAAAGATCCAAAACAGACATCAAGTGGACTCCAACTTCTTCAAAACAATTCAAAAGAGATAGGTATTGCACTTCAATCCATCTATTAAAATTTCAAATCTACTCTTGGTTACAAGTTCCATAGCTTAAACTTCTTCAAGCATTGATTTTGCTCATTGATCTTTTGGTTTGTTGGCTTATTTATCATCCATTTTTGCCATTTCTTGGCTTCTTCTAAGCGTGCCCTAGTTGGGCCACTTCTCCCACGGTGTTGGGCATTCTGCTGGCTTCTCTTCCCACTGTTTTCTTCTTCATTTTCACTCACTGTTTGCATTGACTTTCAAATTATCTTTTCTTGTTTTTAGGGCCAACTTTCCAGCCCAATCCTCCCTATTCGGCCTCCTCCCTTACCTTCTACCCAATGTTTTCTCACTCATTGTCAGACTATATTTTGTACCCCAGAAAAGTCCCCTCTCGTATCCTCCTATCCTACTTTCTATCCTACACTTCCCTTCTACTTCTTCCTAGTCTCCTTATTCTTGCTTCTTCTTGTTTATTCTTTGTTTTTTTTTAATATTAGTTTTCATTTTATTTTCTATCTTAATATTGTTTGCATTCAAGTTAGTTTTAGTTTGTTAGACCTCAGGTTTGGTATCATTTAAATTTCATTAACTAGATCTTAAAACTCAAAAGATATAAACACTTTGATCCTAGTTTCCATTTTTTGCATTTTAGGTTTCAACTTTGTATGCCCTAGATTAGTTCCATTCATAAGCTAGTTCCATTTCTAGATCTTAGTTTAGAATTAGATTTCCATTTTGCTAGTATTGGATCTTAACTTTAGAATTGCATTGCATTTTCTAGATTTAGATCTACTTTTGATTTTCTAACTCTATCAAGTTAACAAGTTCTTGTTGAATGTTCGTGTGTGAAGAGCATAAAGACATTGCAAGCCCAAAGACTAATAAGATCCAAGATCAACCAAGCACAATCAAGCAAACCTTTTTTTTTCTTCTCCTAAGTGACTTCAAAAATCCAAAAAAGATTGTAAACCATAATAAAAGAGCAAGTGGGATTTAAGGCTCCCACACCCCACTTCCCTATTTGGGGAAGTTTGTAGTGTTGTGTTTCTTTTCTTGTTTCATTTTTCAAGTAGCATAGTTTTTCATTTCTATATTTTGCAAAGTAGATTACTAATTGCTAGATTCGCCTTCCACTTTTGCATTTAACATTTGTTAACTAGTTTGCTAGATTTCCTATTTTGCAAAGTAGAACAATAATTGTTAGATCAAACTTACTTTATTGCATCTAGTTTCATTGGTTGTGTATCTTGCTTGTAATTGTTTAATTATAGAAAGAACACAAAGTCTCTTGAACTTGTCATAAGACAAGTCAAGAGCACTCTCTATCGGAGAGCATTTGTTGCATTGCATTTTCATTTTTTTAGCTAAGTCTCTTGAATCTCACCATAAGGTGGATCAAGATAACTTTCTATCGGAGAGATTTCTTTTTGCTCTAATAAAATATTCATAACTCACCACTCCCCTAAAATTGGAATTTACCATTTCTATACCGCGTATGCTCTACCCTTCCCTGGGAGGTTGGGATACACAGAAACGGTATAGGATATTTAATTGCTCACATTTAATCCAATTTTAATCATAATAAAACTTTCACCCCATAACCAACGAAAATCCGACGTTGATCATCAAATACTCAAACGTGGGCAAATTCTTAGTGGGGACACTGGATAGCTATACCTCGTTTTCAGTCACTAGTTAGTTATTGAATGCCTTGCTGGAAACTTGGGTAGTCCAACATGTCCTTGTACGGAGCCACTTAGAGCATTTTCCAGACACATTTCCAAGTACCTTCGCGTATCTCAGAAATTCCCCTTAGCCATAACAATCAAGATCACCCCAAAATTTATAATAAAATTTACAAAGAGCACTTGCAAAATAGTTTCGACACACCACAAAGACTTGTATCAAGCAGCACTGAACTCTTGTATCTCAGCATCCCAATACATTTTTTGACTCCATAAGGCACTGGTTCATCAGTTGTTTCATTTGAATATTATATCTGAGGTACATGTATCATTTGCTTTAATTATATCATTGTAGATGCTTCATATCAGAGTTGTTAAATTATCAATCTGTGGTGTATTTCTCTTCATTGCAAGTATATCTTTATGTTGTTTAAATCTCAGTTATTATAAATCTGTGATCACAAAAACTCCTAAATAACACCCATCCAGATCATCAACACCTTAAAACATTTAAAACATAAGAACCTTAGAAACTCTTTATAGGTCTACCCCCCTTGGCTTCGTTAGGAGTTTGCCTAAACGGAGGAGCTGGGATCAGGTGACAGCACCTGGCTCTTTGCTTGCCCCCAAGGCCACACCTTTCCCACTTTTAGCGAGGAAACAACTTTCGAAAGATTTATGTTGCTGGTGTGCATTACAGCGGGAAACATCTTTGGTGCCGCTGTCGGGGAAATTTTTTTTGTTCCTAGACGACTTTAACTTAGTTTTTTCTTAGTTTTCTACCTTTACCTTATTTAATAGCTTTTTAGTTTAATCAACTCTCTGAAATTAGACTTGAATCCATCTGGCGACTCCACTGTCAATTAACATACCAAGGTATTCAACAAGAAGAAACTCTGTAGGCGTACTTGATTTCATCCCTAAGCCTGAAAAGGTCTATAGGAGGAGGTTAAATAGGTTGACTTCTCGTAGGATCCTTGAGAATCTTGGATCTGAGTCTATTTCGGACATCCATAGTTTTTTTGTAAAAAGTAATAAATGTTGATCTGACACAATGGGTGAATATTTTAGTCCCCTTGACACTTCTTAGATAGCAGGTCAACCACATGATCTACCAGACAAGGATATAGAAAAACTGCCCATATTCACTGACATTGATGCCATCACTGCAACTCATCATCTTAAAAGCTTCTCCAGATGTATTGGTGCCTTTGTCAGTAATCCTGCATATCAACATGATGATGTTTACATGAAACTTCTTGCACTATCTCTGGACGGAGATGCTGGTGACTGGTTCATCAATCTACATGATAACTCCTTTGCAACTTTTGCTGCATTCAAAACGGCTTTCACCAACAAATTTGGGGAAAAGATAGAGCCACATCATCAACTGGCTTCCTTGAACAATATCAAGAGAAGCGAAAATGAAACTGTGGATGAGTTTAACAAGAAGTTCACACACTTAATAAATAGTATGCATATTGACTACAAGCTTGCTGCTCAAACCATCTTGCTATACTACATTGAAGAATTTAGTGGTGAAATGCAATATCAGCTCAGAGATAAAGAGCCCGCCACTCTTTTAATATCCCAATATATGGCTGCTAAAATTGACAGAAACATGCAGGCATATGGCAAGTCCAACATCCCTGGCTATTCGAGGGCCTTGACTCCCATGAAGCAAACTGAAGCTAAGGAAAAGGTTTCCTTTTCCCAACAGGATATTCATGATAGAAAGATGTTAGAGAAGAGTGAAAAAATGGAAAACATGGAAATGAAATATCTTTCTCAATTAGACAAAATGCAAAATTGAGTCATAACCATGGAAAGAGCTCAAACCCATCCCTTTCAAAGGATTTACCCTCCAAAAACAAATTGGCTAAAGAAGGGCCTAACCATGGTGAGAGGCCTCCTAAAAAGTTAGAAGCTGCTAACATGGTTGAGAACTATACACCATTCTGTAGGGCATGTAGAGATTTGCATGAAGAATCCACTTGTTACCTTGCGTGTTATATTCAGAAACATGGGTTTTCGGAGGGTAGCAGCAGTGACCAGGTTTCAAGCGAGGTTGATTTTGTCAATATGCTAGGTGATATTCATGACATTCCCAAAGAGAGTTGGAACCAAATTAGGCAGCCTATTAAAGAAAATATGACTTCTTCCCATCATATTTATAATAACCCTATTGAGGACCCTCCTCATGCCACCATAACAAAAGACATTGAAGATTGGTATTTTTTTCAAGACTATTTTAGTGATGATGAGCACATGTGTACTCATGATCCACCTCCAGAAGAAACCATTACAAAAGCACATATTCAAATTCATGAAGAGGTTTGCAATAATGATTGTTTGGAAGGCCTACTTCCTTATGACCTTTTTTATGAGGAGGAGGATTGTGAGCATGAGGAAGACAGACATAGCCTGGAGCATGATATAACTAATGAAGACTCTCTCATATCTGACATAGCCAGGGATGACAACTATTGGGATTTTATTGAAAACCCAATCTATGGGACTTGTGATAATATTTTTGAAAATCTCATCTATGAGATGTCCAGTGAAGGGGATGTTTTATCTGAGATTTGTGAAAGCTGTAGGGAGGAGCATTTGGAATTTTCATATGATCGGTCAGAGTTGTATGCTAACATCAGTAATAAAAACTTGAAGGAGCAGTATGACAAAGAGCCATATGAGGAGCAGGTGATGGAAGATATGCCCCAACCATTGTCTTCATGCATTGATGTTCTTTCTAATTTGAGGCAGTTGGAGGCTTTTTCCTATACAAGGAGTTATCATCAGAAAATCCCATCGGATCAATAGGGTGTAGCAGTTTACATACTTCATCATTCAAAAATTATTAGACCTATCCAGTCATGGATAGAAGAATCCTGCAGGAGGACTCACCAGTTTGGGAATCAACTCAAGAATATTTTTTATGATCTCCCATCCAACCCTCCCATCTAGAACATCTCGATAGGTTTTCAATTTCTAATAAGCATGCCCTTGCTCTGGCTGGTAACCAAAGACAAGGTAAAAAATTATTATTATATTTATAACATGCTTAGATGGTTACATTGGATTTCTAATTATACTTAACATTTTCCTTTATGCTATGCTTAGAATAGGAAAAAATAAAGCTCCTCAAAGTGAGCATTTACTTTCTGCATTTCAATTTTTATGCACTTAGGATTTATTTTCAAAATAAAATATAGTTCATATTTCATTTGGCTTTTTCATAACACTTTTGCTACTGGAGGTTTTTTTTCAAGTTGAGATGTTTTTACAAGCTATATAAAACCAGAGATTCTGGTGTTCTCGTATCCTCTCCTTGCATGAATTCCAGATCGAGCACACGTCCCGCAGTTGGAGACGAATGTTACCAGCTATTTTGTACGATAGCTGGATTTATTGGGAGCCTCCAGTTTCATGAACATGTTTAATGTTCATCATTAGTGTTCAGAAGTTCAGAAGTCATTTTTAGGGTAATTTTGCCCCATTTGTAATAACTGCATGTTCATACCCCCATGGGGAAAATGTAAAAAGTTGGTCTAAACGAGATCCTTTTATAAAAGACTCAGATATCCTTAGGTTTAATTTCCAGGGGGATACTCTAGATTGTTTTTTCCTTACGAATTATGCATTGCGCTTCAGTTGTGTATAATTCCTGAGTTTTTCACTCACACCTCCAAAGCTGGAGTATTTACCATGGTGGTCAAAACCTAAGGTGGTTATTAGAGTCTTATGTCTAGGATTTTTTATGTGTTAGCCATCTCGATTGAGTCATATGAAAATGCACTAGGTCCTCTAGGAGTTTCGTTTGATTCCGAGAAAAATAATTTTTTCCATAATTTAGACCATTTGTTTAATGGTTTAAATGGAATTTTTCAAGTTGTGATAAAAAACTCATTTGGAGGCGGAATTTGGCATGTGGAGGCTCGTTTTGATGCTCAGCGCGTCCTCTTTACCCTATCACCCTCAATCTTCTGATTCTGGGTGATTACATCACCTTTGGGGGAGTTTTGGCTAAAAATGCATCATTTTGGCACTTAATTGCTAAAAATGGTGAAAATGCACTAAGTCCAAAAAAATAAAAAAAAGACAAAAATGATTATAAAAAACTATGGAAAATGTTGGCATATGATTTAATTGAAGTGTACGACTACATCAAGGTAATAAGCACACGCTAGTTTTGTACTTAGGATAGTGATTGCATTAAAAAGTGAATCTGTGGGCTCCCTTTCACGTGGGCTTTCCATGCACATGCAAGATCACGATGATGGAGGGAGAATATGTCCAAGGCTTGGGCGATGTATCCAAATTAAAGGTGTTGAAAGCCATGAATGAGGTGGCTGCCACTTATGGCAATCACGCCAACCCTCAACTTCGAGCTCACCAAAATCCTCACGTGTGTCACTCCACCGTTTAGTTCATGTGCTTGGCTCCTTCTATCATGCCAAGCTCAATGTAGAGTTTTGGTAGCTTGTTTTTGTATATATAGGAGGCATTTTGTCTCTCTTAGTGTGGATTTTCTTGTGCACCAAAACTCTGGCAAAAATATTGTAATGCTTTATATGTTGAATAAAGTTTAAGGCTTTGGAGGCTCATCTTTTGTTATTTTGGATCAATGCTTATGAAATGAGGTGATATTATTTCATACTTTCATTTTTTTATTCAATATTGGTTAGCTAGTTCATGCTTGGGAAGGCTTATTCAAGCATATAAGTTCAAATATTTGTACTTTCAAGTTATTTGAATATTCATTTATCTTTAGAGATCTAAGAGTGTATGCATATTACTAGTTTGTATTTAATGCCTTTTGATTTCCATTGATGGATAATACATGACTAAACTTTGTATTTTGTTAGCATTTGATTTTTTATGCCTATAGATCTTCTCATCCATTCAAGTAAGATTGTGGAGCTAGTTTGCATCCCCTCTTCTTGAAGCTAGGGAAAGGTTCCAAAACAGGCATCAAGTGGACTCCAACTTCTTCAAAAAATATTCAAAAGTGCTAAGTATTGCACTTCAATCCTTCTCTTAAAATTTCAAATCTACTCTTGGTTACAAGTTCCATAGCTTAAACTTGTTCAATCTTTTATTTTGCTCATTGATCTCTTGGTTTGTTGGCTTATTTCTCATCCATTTTTTTCATTTCTTGGCTTCTTCTAAGCGTGCCCTAGTTGGGCCACTTCTCCCACGGTGTTGGGCATTCTGCTGGCTCCTCTTCCCATAGTTTTCTTCTTCATTTTCACTCATTGTTTGCATTGAATTTCAAACTGGCTTTTCTTGTTTTTAGGGTCAACTTTCTAGCCCCATCCTCCCTGTTCGGCCTCCTCTCTTACCTTCTACCCATCATTTTCTCACTCATTGTCAGACTGTCTTTTGTACCCCAAAACAGTTCCCTCTCTTATCCTCCTATCCTACTTTCTATCCTACACTTCCCTTCTACTTCTTCCTAGTCTTCTTCTTCTTGCTTCTTCTAGTTTATTCTTTGTTTTTTTTATCTTAGTTTTCATTTTATTTTCTATCTTAAAATTGTTTGCATTCAAGTTAACTTTAGTTTGTTAGATCTAAGGTTTGGTATCATTTAAATTTCATTAACTAGATCTTAAAACCCAAAAGAAATAAACACGTTGATCCTAGTTTCCATTTTTTGCATTTTAGATCTCAACTTTGTATGCCCTAGATTAGTTCCATTCATAAGCTAGTTCCATTTCTAGATCTTAGTTTAGAATTAGATTTCCATTTTGCTAGTATTGGATCTTAACTTTAGAATTGCATTGCATTTTTTAGATTTAGATTTACTTTTGATTTTCTAACTCTAACAAGTTAACAAGTTCTTGTTAAGTGTTGGTGTGTGAAGAGGATAAAGACATTGCAATCCCAAAGGCTAATAATATCCAAGATCAACCAAGCACAATCAAACAAACCTTTTTTTTTCTTCTCCTAAGTGACTTCAAAAAACCAAAAAATATTGTAAACTATAATAAAAGAGCAAGTGGGATTTAAGGCTCCCACACCCGACTTCCCTATTTGGGGAAGTTTGTAGTATCGTGTCTCTTTTCTTGTTTCATTTTTCAAGTAGCATAGCTTTTCATTTCTATATTTTGCAAGGTAGATTACTAATTGCTAGATTAGCCTTCCACTTTGCATTTAACATTTGTTAGCTAGTTTGCTAGATTTCCTATTTTGCAAAGTAGAACAATAATTGTTAGATCAGACTTACTTTATTGCATCTAGTTTCACTGGTTGTGTATCTTGATTGTAATTGTTTAATCATAAAAAGAACACAAAGTCTCTTGAACTTGTCATAGGACAAGTCAAGAGCACTCTCTATCGGAGAGCATTTGTTGCATTGCATTTTCATTTTTTTAGCTAAGTATCTTGAATCTCACCATAAGGTGGATCAAGAGCACTCTCTATCAGAGAGCTTTCTTTGTGCTCTGATAAAATATTCATAACTCACCACTCCCATAAAATTGGAATTTACCATTTCTATACCGCGTATGCTCTACCCTTCCCTGGGAGGTTGGGATACACAGAAACGGTATAGGCTATTTAATTGCTCACATTTAATCCAATTTTAATCATAGTAAAAGTTTCACCCCAATAACCAACGAAAATCCGACGTTGATCGTCAAATACTCTAACATGAGAAAATTCTTATTGGGGACGCTGGGTAGCTATACCTTGTTTTCAGTGGCTGGTTAGTTATTGAACGCCTCGCTAGAAACTTGGGTAGTCCAACATGCCCTTGTACGGAGCCACTTAGAGAATTTTCCCGACACATTTCCAAGTACCTTCGCGTATATCGGAAATTCCCCTTAGCCATAATAATCAAGATCACCCCAAAATTTATAATAAAATTTACAAAGAGCACTTGCAAAACAGTTTCGACACACCACAAAGACTTTTATCAAGCAACACTGAACTCTTGTATCTCAGCATTGCAATACATTTTTTGAATCCATAAGGCACTAGTTCATCAATTGTTTCATTTAATTATTATATCTGAAGTGCATGTATCATTTGCTTTAATTATATCATTGTGGATGCTTCATATCTGAGTTTTTAAATTATCAATCTGTGGTGTATTTCTCTTCATTGCAAGTATATCTTTGTGTTGTTTAAATCTCAATTATTATAAATCTGTGATCACAAAAACTCCCAAATAACACCCATCCACATCATCAACACCTTAAAACATTTAAAACACAAGAGCCTTAGAAACTCTTCATAGGGCCTACCTCCCTTGGCTTCGTTAGGAGTTTGCCTAAACGAAGGAGCTAGGATTAGGTGACAGCGCCTGGCTCTTTGCTTTCCCCCAAAGCCACACCTTTCCCACTTTCAGTGAGGAAACAACTTTCGAAATATTTATGCTGCTGGTGTTCATTATGGCGGGAAACACATGCAAATATCAAAGGACTTGGAAAATGCAAAAAATCCCACCATCAACTGGCATGGCATACTACTTGGGCTAACTGCAAACTTAATCTTGTCAGGAGCTACACAAAATAAAATGTGATGTAGTTTCCAACAGGAATGCAAGTTGCAACAACTAATCCCAACATTACAAGAAATAAATGGCGAAAGAGACAAAACAGAAATGAATTGCTTACAAAGGAATTTCTCCCAAAATATTTTCAGTAGTGTGCATAGCAAACAAGTGCAGATAAATGCTATATGTGGCCTTTTTTCTATCGTATATTACATTTTTCAAATGTGACTGTTGCTTTTGCAAGCTTAGTTCTCATATATATTAAACTTGCAAGATTTCAAGCCATCCCTTTCAAGTGGCAGTTAACCTAATGTTTTAGGTTTTACAAATAATATAGAAGGAAAATAAGTGCAAACAATTAGCCAGTAGAGAATACACTCGATGGTATAGAACCAACTTTAGGATTCAAGGAAGAAATAGGAATTTGTTCAATGGGTTATGTTGAGCAACTGCATATATGGACCTTTTATCTTGCAACATACATAGATTAATAATAGAAACATGAAATCTTATAGGTTTTCCAAAATAGAGCCTATAACAGTAGAGCATATGATGGGAATAATCATTCAAGATAAACCTGGCATATTTTGCTAGTTTGCATTTCTGTGAAAATATGCATGGTAAAATATAAAATTCCACCATTTTGATGAAAGACAAAACCTATTGTACCTTAAAAGTTCTCATAAGAGTGGATAAATTGAACAAAAATCAAATATTGATGAGAAAGCAACCCTTAGATTTAGTTATGGAACTATTAAACATTGAAGTATAAAATTAAAATGTTGCACGTGTTCCCTGGGCATCCTCAAGGCCTGTATGAGTGCGCAAAACCATAATAATTATATATAGATAGATAGATAGATAGATAGATAGATAGATAGATGGATATATAGATATAAATATAGATATACACACACACACACACACACTTGGAAATGCATCTTGTATTTCGTGTTGAACAATAAATAATACATCAACAATCATACATCACTGAGCTAATCTACAATTATGCATACTACCCCTCCCTACAAAGAGAAGAAGGGCCAACATATCTGCCTTGTATCTAATTTCATGAGGATCTACATCATTTCTAAAAATGCCAATTTTTGTAATCCTTTGCTGCAAACTCTTATCTAAAAGCTGTGATCTCAACCAAATGAAAATGGGTAGCATTTCCAATAAGAGTTACTTGTCATTAATTTTTCCAAGAAAAAGAGATGCATGTCAATTTCATGGCATTCTAGACAGTTCTCCCTAACTTCCTGACCATCCATCTATCCCAAAAAATGACCCCTTTCCATCAAAGAGAGGCTACTAAATTCCATGGTGAACCATTCCCTAAAGACTAGCAACCTTGCAGCCCCAAAAAATATGTTTACAACTTTACCCATCTCTGCTTTGTGGAAAATCACATGGCAAGCATTTATGTGGTCTGTCTTTTATCACTTAGCTGTTAAGAGCCTACCATCACAATGCTCTACTCTTAAAGGAGTGGAGTTCCTAGATATTTTGATACCTCTTAAGCCACCAGTTGATTTCATCATCTTGAATAGCTCACATTTTGTTAAGTTGATCTGCAAGTGGGTAATTTGGCCAAATTCTAAAATAGAGCTCTTTAGTTCTATAGTCTATAAATGGTTTCGCATAGGACCATTTCCATTCCTTTCAAATAGTTTCTTGAGCATCCAAATACATATTAAACTAGCTAGTGTCAAGAATGATCTTTCAAAGCTTTGTGATAGCATATAATCTTTGAGAATGCAGTATTCCAAATTACCTGCATGTTTGTTCCACAGATCCCACCAAGTGTGGAAGCCCTTCTTGTCTACTCTCTTTTATGAAAGAAAGGAGTTAAATTGATATGCTCCCTATCTGAGGGCAGGGTCCAAAGAAGTGTTGTGAGACTTGCGAGTCTTGATGAGTTTGGCCAAGTCTTCCCAAAAAGAGTACTTGCCAAAAACTTGCCTTGAAACCTACCATCGGTATAGAACTTGTGAGACTTGAGAAACTCTGCAAAAACGCGTCAAATTTTATATTATATTTAATGAGATGAATGGATGGATAAATTGTTGTTTTATAGATATTATTGATTGGAAATGTCATTATTATTTTTTCTGCATGAAATTTCCAGTATTTTGAGTTTTTTTTCTTTTGTTCTATTTCTTGAGTTTCGTCAACCCTTGAACTGAGTTTGTAGAGTGCAAAGCTGGATGATTTTTTCCAAGTCCAAGTTTGACAACTTTGGTCCAAACTGACCTCCCTACCAGATCCCATATGCTTTTGGGACCATCAAATTCCCAGTGTAGTTCTTTGGACACTAACTGCCAATCCTGCTAAATACTCATGAGGTCACTTAATCTGGAAATTTTGAAAGCAACAGTTCCACAATTTATATTTTTTGTTGCAAGGATTTCTAGCATAGGGTAGATGGACACTTCAATCTAGTTTGCAAACAGAGGCCATAGTCTTGAAATTTTTAGCCTTTGGAAAAAATTTCTTACCAAAGTGTAATTTTTTTATTATAGTTAGCACTCCCTACGAAAGACGGAAATTTTGATTGATATCAAGGTTTAGTTCTAAATGGATACTTGGAAAAGGTGTTCAGGGATCCAGGGTCTAAGTGAAATTGTGGCATATTGCAATGAAGCATTACAAAACCAGTAAGAGCTATATTAGTGTAGATTATGGGCTAGTAATTTTAATGAACTCTGAATCTATACTACATCACCAAAAAGTTGAATCATTACTCCTTGAAGCCAAAATTAGAAGATATATAACTGGCCACCATTCCTTGATGTGGAAAGCAACTATGGAGTTGAACCTTCAAACCCTGCAAAGACCCCATCCTCATTTGAAGGACAGTCAGAAAGGTATAGCAGAAGAGAACCCTCCACAACAATGAAAAATCACCTTTAGGATTATTACATGTTACAATGTCCAATACCAAGAAAATATTCCTTTTGGACCATCTCATATTGCACACGATAGAGAATTGTGGATGAAAGTTGGACTTCAGAAATTTAGACAAAGAGTCCACATATACTGAAGGAAGAGCCCACAAAAGGGACATAATATTATAATTCCATTTCATGATACATTTTAATTTCATTTTGTAGAGTTAACTAAAAGGTCGTAAGGTAGATGTCTCCTACAAAATTATTGTGAATCCACACAATGCTATTTGGAAATAGATAATGATGCAAATAGATTTCATACACCAAGGTACAATATTTTGGAATATTGGAGAAATAAATTTCACAAAATGCTTTCCATTCATCTTTAGTATCAAATGGTAAATCGGAAATGATTCTTTCCAATTGAAACTCATACCATCTCTCCCTCGAATTCCATGGAAGTCTTGGTGCTTGTTTTGATGCAAGAGTTGAAGCCCTGGGGTTTGAGGACTCAAACCCTAGAATGGACATGTAGACTTGAACGCTAGTGCTATATTTTTTTTTCCATGTACTTGTGTGATGCAACATGGCTACATTTTGTAAACCCTAAGGAAGACAAGAGCGCTAGTATGTAGAACTTGTGCGATACAAGCTTGGTGTATGTGCCAAGGAAGACTTGCCAGTGTTAATACCAACATGTTAAGGATCTTTGGTCGAGTGACCAGATTTGGTTGGGAGTGATTGTGAAGAACCTGCACTAATTAATTAATGCAAATACACGAGATATCAGAAATAACAGAACTCAGAATCACTTTTATATTGATCATGGGCCACTTCGAGGGGGCAACCTCCTTTGAGCAAGCTCAATACAATTAACTTCACGGTGCCTTCATAGGCCTCAACACACACTTATATACTAAGTCTAGGTGCCAATACCATGGGTCAATACCATGTGTCAATACAAACCATGGGCCAATACAAAATATAGATCAACAATTACTACGGGTCAAAACCATGGGCCAATACAAACTATGGATCAATAAAACTATGGGCGACTTACAAAGCATATGCGCCAACAACAATAACACAAACTATGGATCAACAAATACTACGAGACGACTTAAAAAGCATATGCGTCTAACAACAATATACTAAAAAAGTAAAGACATGGGTTCCTAACATCCCCTCTCCCTTAGAAAAAGCTTTGTCCTCAAAGCTTTAGATGTGGAAATTGCTACAGAAGCTGAAGGAGTGGGTCCCCTGTAGCATCCTCAGGTTGCATTCCGGGCCACTGGCGCCTTTTGAGTTTCAGGGAGGATTGCGTGGAAGGATGTAGATGAAGAAGAACCATATCAACGACGTGAAAAGTGCACGCAGAACGGTGCTGATCGGCTTGTTGTTTCAATCGAATTCTTGCCATGTGAAGATTGTCCTGCAGAATGAGAAGAAGTTGATCATGGTTTCAAAGAATTGAGTCAATTGCCTGAACAGGGGAGATGCTGAAGGTGTATGGAAGAAGAAGTGGCGGTGCCTGTCCAGAGACTACTTCATATGGTGTCCTTTTAGATGTGGTACTATACCACTAGAGCGCTTCCAAGAAATCCATAGAAATAGTTGTCCAAATCTGTGTAGGGATGGGCAAGGGTTCGAGCAGTCTCGAAAGGAGGGTCATTTCACCCTTGTTGACCTGGAAAGTATCACAGTCAACCACCATCCATTGAATTGTCATTTTCAATCCCTACCAAAAGAAGTTACATTGTTCTTGGTCATACGTTTTGAGGAACCCAGAGTGCCCTGCTGATGAAGAAGCATGGAGTTCATAGAAGAGATAGCCCCGTTGAACAGATTGCAACCAATTTGGAACAAGCAGAGAAATAGCTGTAAGAGAAACTAGGTCATGAAATGTGCGAGAAGGAGCATCTGCCACCACATTGTCCTTACCCTTCTGGTAAGTGGTTGCATAGTCATAACCCATGAGTTGGAGAAACCATTTCAGGTGTGTTGGGGAGGAGACCCATTGTTCCAAGAAAGTTTCCAGACTCTGGAGATCAGTCTTGATGCAGAAATAATTCCCCAATAGGGATGGCTGCCACTTCTGTACTGCATGCAAAATAGCCATCATGTCCTGCTGAGATGTAGATGCGGCAAAATGCTTACCGGAAAGGTCTCGTGAAGGCGGCAAGCGCACTGGTGCAACAAAGACACCTGCATATCTATCCAAGGAAGTAGTGGAGACCATTGGTGGGTGGATCTGAAGGGAATGGAGCTGAGCAATGACACCATGTGAATTCTTCTTAAGGATCTTTTCCAAGTGATGCGAACTAATGATGCAGAGAGACCCTGGTTGTAAGCCCATAAATTTGTGTTGTGTCCCATTGACTGAAAACTACATCCAAAGTTCATCAAAATCCCATAAGATGGGGCCAAGTGTGCGTAACCATTGAACGCCCAAAACTACATCACATCCACCTAAGGACAAGGCAAACATGTCAGAGCGCAGGATATAATCTTCCATAGATACGCACATTATGACACTTCCCCTTGCAACGTAAGGTGCCTCCATTAGCAACCATGACTTCAAAGTTGGAGCAAGGATGGACAAAACAATCATCCTGTTTGGCGATCCGAGGCTCAATGAAGTTATGAGTGCTACCAGAATCAATGAGTATGGTAAGGAGCTTCTTGAAGTATCCCCTGACCCACATTTTTTGTGGGGTGGTGACGTCGGTTACAGCATGGAGAGAGATCTCGGGTGTGTCTTCCTGAGATGGGGTGTCAACAAGCGGGTGTTGAATGTCGACCTAATCATCTATTGTATCTGGAGTTTCTTCACCAAGTTCAGAGCCAGGCGGAGAATCCACATCCAAGAGATAGAGCTTTTGTTGAACACATCGATGTCCCCGAGTGAATTTCTCATCACAATTATAACAAAGCCCTTTTTCTCGGCGTGCCTGCATCTCGGTTTCAGACAAATGCTTGATAGGAGTTGGTCGAGGAGCTGGTGGGATGGGAGGTCGTTGAGAACCCATATTTCGGAAGGGAACAAAAGTGGGTTTGGAGCGTTGTTGGGATGCAATCTTGTCTTCTTCCAACTTAGCCAAACCTAGGACTTTCATCATTGTGTTGGGACAGAACATTTTAACCTCTGACCGGATTTCATCCTTAAGACCACTGATAAAACAACTCCTGTAGAATTCATCAGACAATCCTTCTATGTGATTGGCTAGGTTCTCAAATTCTGTCTGATACTCTCTTACTGTGCCAATTTGGTGAAGTTTAGTGAGTGTTGTGAAGTCATCAAAAGCACTAGGACCAAATCGTGGCAAAAGGAGTTGGCAAAAATCTGTCCAGTTTGGCTCAGGATGAGCTTTGATGTACCAACGGTACCATTGAAGGGATTCCTGTTCCAAATGAAAGGATGCAAGTGGAACTTTCTAGATATCAAAAGTATTATGACGACTGAAATATTGTTCTGCTCGATATATCCATCCAGTCGGATCAATACCATTGAAGCGAGCAAAATCAAGCTTCGGCCCACAAAAATTGCTGGAAGAAGAGAACCCGATGGCTGCAAAATATTCTGGCTGTCGATTATTGTTCATGGTTGAATGCTGAAGATGGAGGCTGAGAAATTTTTCATCCAGATCTTGGAGTTTGGTTTGGATGGCTGCAAGTGCTTCCTCCATGGTTTTTGCTCCTGCGCAGGTGACAACCATAACCAGGAGTTTTTTTTTTTTTTTTTGGAATGGATAGAAAAACACAAACAGAGACTGTTTCAGTAAAGGAAAATCTGGATTTGGGACAAAATCGGAAGGGTAATTGGGGTTTGACTAGGTTTTGGATACTATCGAAAGAACAAGGAATCAAAAATGAGGATTTCAGAAGCGGAGTGAAAGAATGAGAAAATTTGGCAGAGAGGGACAAAGAAGCAGAATTAGGAAAGGAACTCTATGGTAAAATTTGAAGGCAATCGGGTGAAAATTGAAGAAGTTATGGCAAACCCTAAAAATAGACAAATGTGAAATTTCGGGTGTTGGAAAGTGGAATTTGGGATAGGGTTCTCAGGAATGAAAGATGCAGAATGGGATTACAGGGGTGTCAGAGAAGTTTCAAGGGAAACGGAGGTAAAACAAGGGAGATATGGCAGAAAAACAGGTTTTTTTTTTTTTTTTTTTTTTTTTTTTTTTTTTTTTTTTTTTTTTTTTTTTTTTTTTTTTTTTTTTTTTTTTTCAGAAATGGATCGGCAACGGCGTGGAATGGATCCACAACAGATGGATCTGAAACAACGCGGAAGTGATCGGCAGTAGTTCTGGATAGAGGAAATCTGTGATGTATCAGCTAAAAATAGATATGGACCCCAGGTATGTGCGGCTTCCTATCAGTTCAAGGGATTCACTCGGCCACCAATGATGTCTGACGGCTTGCATATTGGGGCAGTACCCCTCACTCCACGACTCAGGTAAAACTAATAACCGCTTTGCCACAAACGATAGCTCTTGGTTTACCTCACAGGTGGGAACTAGTCAATCAGGCAGGGGTCGTTTCCCTTTTCGCTAGCAGGTCCTCTCAATGGGCCAACTACTTCGAGGTTCCTGTGGTACTCCTCACACTGAGTTTTAGGGATTATTCCCAAGTACTTCCCACAGTTAAGCGGATAGGGATTATTCCCATATTCGAAGCTACGACAGATGCAAAAAAATTTTGACAGAAATTTCAGCCAGCGAGCCCAAGAAAGTGCTCTGATACCAGATGTGAAGAACCTGCAATAATTAATTAATGCAAATACACGAGATATCAGAAATAATAGAACTCAGAATCACTTTTATATTGATCACGGGTCACTTCGAGGGGGCTACCTCCTTTGAGCAAGCTCAATACAATTAACTTCATGGTGCCTTCATAGGCCTCAACACACACTTATATACTAAGTCTAGGTGCCAATACCATGGGTCAATACCATGTGTCAATACAAACCATGGGCCAATACAAAATATAGATCAACAATTACTACGAGTCAAAACCATCGGCCAATACAAACTATGGATCAATAAAACTATGGGCGACTTACAAAGCATATGCGCCAACAACAATAACACAAACTATGGATCAACAAATACTATGGAATGACTTACAAAGCATATGCGTCCAACAACAATATACTAACAAAGTAAAGACATGGGTTCCTAACAGTGATTCCTAGCTAGGATTTCATGGCTAGGGTTTTCTTATGGTTTCCTTCGCTAGATTTTGAAGAGCTTGACTTGTACCATATTTATGATAATTGATCAATCTGTGGTATGTACTCGTACTTCATCTCTTATATACATATGAAGTTTCAAGCTGTATAAATATTGCGTAGTACATTATTAAGGTCAATATTTATTTTACCTAGTCTCTTATACATAGGAACAATGTCGTTAAGACACAATGACTGATGCACATTGATGTGTCAGTTGTTATAGAGGATCTTGTGTGCCTTTTATTTGACCAAATAGGAAATTCCTCAATCAATTGATGAATTGTCCATAGAGATGGGTGACAATGAAATGGTTATTCCATCCACTCACAACAACGTGGGATCTCTATGATGTGGCATGGAAAATATCGTGGGATGTAAGTAATAAACCATGGAAACAGGAGCCATGCATGAAACACTTCTTTTTTCATTGGAAGAGACCTTAGATTCAGTGGCAAGTTGGATGGCCCCATATTATTTAATCTGCCCCTTGGGGATCAAAAAACAATTGTCTCATAACTAGGCTCATTAAGAAATCATTAATATTTTGATGAACCATTGCTATAAACATGTTTGAAGCCAAATTACCCAGTGCATGCTTGAATGGAGTTGGATCCACCTTGACTAAATGTTTTGTCTTTCTGGAAAATATGTAATACTACGAGGAGCAATACCACTGCGCACATGGTGTCAAGTCAAGGAAAAACAAGGAGGAAACTATATCCAAGTTAATAAACCAACACTACAATGTCAATAATCACAATATGCATAGTTATTCTATTAGACTAGAATCCTTTACAAGAGGAGACACCTCTGCTCGACGGAACCCTTGACAAAGCAATGTAGTTGGTTCAAATTGGTCTATGCCAATCATTTGAATTATGGATGTCGATGTGAGATTCACCATAGAACATGAATCCACAATCATTGTTTTAGTTCAAAATTCGCCCCACTTCTATTAGCCCATAGAAGGAAGAGTATACTCTCCTCTTACTTTCCACCTTGCTAGAAACTACAATGGATTGAAGCGGAAAGTCTATCATGAATATGTCGGGGAAAATATTTCCCCATTTATTTTTAAAATGTGGATCAATGGTTTACACAAGCTTGCAAGACATCTACAAGGGACATACAGATAGTTACCAATTGGAGATCTCAAGGATCAAATATGGTTTCCCCATTTGAATGGGAGCAAGGTCTCTATAGAAATCCACTCTTATAGTCTTAGTTAGAAGAGTTTTCATTTTAGGAATTAGGGTTGGATCAACTCCTAAAATGGGATTAATTTATTAGGGTTGTTTGGAAATTCATTAATGATGTCCAATAACTTGACTTTAATCTTATCCATATGTTGTGACATGTACTTGCAAAGAAGAGAGCTTGATGTTTATCATGCCTGTAAATTTAGTGGCACCAGACCAAGAGACTTTTCCTTGAGAAGAAGATAAGGATGCCCTACTATTAGAAAAGACTAGATGATTTTCTAGGGAAGGAGAGAATGTTGCTTCTTGAGAGGAGAATTTGATGGTCATTGTTAGCAAGTATATGTAGATATTTTGTGGTTCTCGTGAATTCCTAAGAAGAGTTCACATCCCATAGTTGGATCCAGATACTACCCTCCTATTTGTATAGGGTGTTTGCTTGTGCTATTGATGTTGATTTATTTTCATAACATTATGAGCATAGAATGCAATATGATGGAAAGGACACCTTGTAAAGGAGCTTTTGTGATCAAACCTCAACATGTTTAGGGTGTGAAGGAAGCCTATAGGTATATTGGGGTACATCCTAGGAGTTATGAGCTAGTGAACCAATGTTGCTTCATGTTTTGAGTCTTTTAACATTAGTAAATAGGAAAATAACCCATTTATCCCAAATGTAGGAACATTTTAAGTAGTTTTGAGCATTATGGGATAGGTTTGAAGACTAGAACAACATGCCTTTGTGCCTGGCATAATCCCATTTTCAAACAGAAGTAGAGCATCATTTTAGGCATATTTGAGGCTTCTTATAGGGGCATGCAACCATGATCTAGTTCTGGGAAAATGGTACAAGGCTATTCCTCATAGTCTGTGTGTTTATAGCCATCTTAAATGGTCAAACCTAGAAGAAAATTTTAAGAACATTTATCCCAAATGTAGGACCATTTTAAGTAGTTTTAAGCATTTTGGGATAGGTTTGAAGACTAGAACAACATGCCTTTGTGCCTGGCATAATACCCTTTTCAAGCAGAAGTAGAGCATCATTTTGGACATATTTGAGAATTCTTATAGGGGCATGCAACCATGATCTAGTTCTGGGTAAATGGTACAAGGTTATTCCTCATAATCTGCATGTTTGTAACCATCTTAAATTGTCAAACCTAGAAGAACATAATATATCAATCATGTAGCAGTCAAGAAACTATTTTGGTAAGTTTTGGGCAAGCATGTGGGTTAAAAGAGCCCTAAACCTCAAATCTAGGTATATGGTAGCAACAAATAAGCTTGTACGTGATCCATAATAGCAACAAAAAAGGGATTTATCTCCACTTTGTTGATGTACTTGTAACTTTGAAAGATATTCACTTCTATATTGTATTTGTACTTTATTGTATCCTCAACGGAGATGTATTATTTCTCCAATTGGAAGTGTTGTCATTTGTATTTGCAAGTGTCACAAGTATTATTGTAAGTGTCGCAACTTATATTTGATGGGTTATTAGACCACCTTGTTGGGGTCGGCCCTGTATGAGTTGTGTGGGTCAAAAGGTTATTAGACCACACTAGTGGGGTCGGCCCAAAGTTAGTTTATGTTAAGTGGTTAAGTTGGGGCCGACCTAGATAAAGTTAAAAGACAACCTAGATAAAGTTAAAAGACAAGTGAAGTAGTGTATAAATAGAGAGTGTGTCTCTCTCATTTTACACATTCTATTATTCACTCACTTCACATTAGTGAGAGAAGAGGAGGGTGCGCACAAGTGGAGGAGGAGGAGCATGCTGCTGAAGATATTTATCTCTTGGGTTTGATTATGGTGATCTTTGTATTGGTGCTTATTCTATCTCTGAGGAAGTTGCGGGGTTTTTCACCTTCTTGGTTTTCCCCGGTGAAATGTTTTGTGTCCCTTGTCTCTTGTCTCTTATGCTTGATATGATGTACATGTTGTTCTTTCAGTTAAGATCCTAGATCAAAATGAATTAAATTCTGAAAAACTAACATGGTAGCAAAGCTATCCTGAAGGAAGGCATTATGGCATTTATGAGACTTGTTGCACTTGCGACAAATTGGAAGCTAGGGCTTGATATAGCAAAAAAAACCAGTCATCATGGAACTTTCACTATAAATCCATTTTGGCGAAACTTCAGGTTTTGAAACATCTACAGGTCATAGATAACATCCCCATGTACCTTGTTTTTGAAGCACAGCATCTAATTCGTTGTACTTTGTGATTTATGATCTGTACAAGTTAGGGTTTCTACCTCTTCCAGATCTCAGTCATAAACAGGTGACCTAGGAAAAAAGGTCACAACTTGGGATAGGAAGCTCCAAATGAAATTATGTAAAAAGTGACAATAATAGCACGGACTATAGCTTCTCGGGTAAGTTTTTCAGAGGCCGAAGTTGAACTAGTGACACGTGGTACACCGTACAAGCTCGCTCTCCTTTTTTATCCCATAAACAGGTCACGTTGCCACACTTGGAATAACTCTCTCTTAGAGAATCCATTTGAGGTCATACCTATGGGGTTGGAAAGAAGATAGGTCAGGATACCATAGGACGAAGTTTCAAACCTTGTGGATTCTTAATTTCAGATATGCACTAGAAACAATAAGGTGCATATTTCTATCAAAACAAAATTGGATTCTGAGCACCTTCATTCTTGGCTTGTCACTGCTGCGGGAATTTAGGGCTTTGGAGAAAGTTGGAATTTTTGGAATCGGAGACCACAGATGAATGATCCTCATCAAAATTGAAATTTAGAGACCAAGATCGAATTTTTTGGTTGGGCAGAAGGTCGGGCTTGATTAAACCCTAGTTCGGGATTTTGATCGGAAAGGTGGAAAATTAGGGCTTCTGCAAAAGTTGGAATTTTTTGAAATCTATGACCATGGCTGGAAGATCCTCAAGAGAATTGAAGTTTAGAACACAAGATCGAACCTTTTGGATGGGAAGAACACTGGGCTATATCAAACCCTATTTCGAGATCCTGTCTAGAAGATCCGGAAGTTTCAAAGGCAATTTTGAGGGGTCAAATTTTGGAGATTTCAAAAATGAAGTATACCAGCTTGATCAGCTCAGTAAGACACATCTTTACATCCAATCAAAAGTTTGAAATTCAAAGTTTGAATTTTTAGGGTTTCTCTAACAAACCCTAATCCAGCTCCAGATCTAGTTTCAGCAAATCAAAGTGGATTGGGTTAATCATAGAAGAGAATGACTTGGACACCTGCATAAGTAAAGAAGTTCCAGCTCCAGAGGGATATGAGGCTAAGGCCTTACAGAAGAATGCTACAAACAATATCGACAGGTATGACTTGAGGAGATACAGGTATGTTTTTGAAATCTATTCATGATTAAGGTTATGATATGTTTGTCTTCATATTATTGAGGTTAGTACAAATTTGATTAATTTTAAACTTGTCTTATCACCCTAGTAAAAGTATGAATGATAGAACACCTTCATTGATTAGGGTTATGACACTTATGATTGTACTAATGCACTGTGGTATTGTATGAGGATGATGTTGTCCACTAACATGAAAGGTACAAATCAATTTCTAGATCAAGAACATATGACCATGGTGACATGAAGAGAAAGACTCATGGATCACATAGAAGCTCTACTTACAAGGTATGTATAATTTGGTTCTACAATGGTTAACTTATGAGTTATGCAAGTTACTAAGCACAAGTCATTGAACAGAACAAGAAGACATTGGTTGGGTATGTTGGACATAACTAGCAAGCATGATAATCCAGGTATGTTTTTCCTATATCAAGTTAGAATCCTACCTTGTGTTAGGATCTTATACTTTTGAATGAATGATAATGATTATTCTTGAAAGTTAGAAGTTTTAGTAATCAAGGGTTTATGCATATTATATTTCTTACTTTGATTGATGATATGACTAACCAGAAGATTCCTATGGTCAAATAAGAATATGTAAGAGTAAAAGAAGTCTTCCCTGAAACCTTGAATACTAACTCTTATTACCTGTGTGTGAAATTATCATGACCATACATGTTAAGATTATTTAGGATCATAATGTTTTGATAGTATTGAGATTATACTAATGTATGTATGGTTATGTATGAGATCTTGAGGATAACACAATGATGACACTAGTGCACACTTAAACATGCATAGTGGTCCAGGATGGATATAAGTTCAAGGATAGGTAATCCAGGAAGCAAAGATAAAGAGGGAGCACACTTCAGTAGTTCCTATAAGGAAGCAAAGATTGAGAGGGAGTCCACCCCACATCCAAACAAAGATAAGTATTTGAATTGTCATTTCTTGTATACATGATTACTTAAATGATGTTGTCCAGTCATGTAAATACTTATGTTCCTAGGTTTAGGATATGTATTATGCATATTAGAAAAGTTGCATTAATGAACAAGATACTACTAATATGAAAGTAATGGGTAAGTGGCCTATGGTATTGTACAACATTCCATTGCTACTTATCTAGAATGAAACCTCTTTGCTAACATGTTGGGAGTTGTGCACACTCTTAAAAAATGTTCTGGTAGAGATGGAGGGCATCTAGAAATTTACCGTGTGAATACGGGATATGAATAAATGTTGTATTGAATCACTGGCTAAGATAATTGCATGGTTGTATGACATATATTCTTATGTGTAAGATTTTGTTCTGAAAACTATGAGAAGTTTCTAATCATGCAATTGAATTTGACTTGTAGGAAAGATCGTGTACAATCACCTACAAAAGAAGGACTACAACATTTGTTCCAACAACGAAGTTCAAGAAAACTATCTATTGAATATATTGAAGAATCCGAAGTTCCCAAGATCAGGGATACAATAATAGAAGGATGCCATGATCAAGGAGTACCAGTTGATCATGAAGAATGATGTTTGGGATGTGGTCCCAAGACCTAAAGGGAATTCTGTTGTGACTTCCAAGTGGATCTATAAGATCAAGCATGTTGCAGATGGCAGCATAGAGAAATATAAGGCGAGGTTTGTAGCTCGTGGATTCTCCCAGAAAGAGGGAATAGATTATGAAGAGACTTTTTCTCCTGTAGCCAAGAACACTTCCATCAGAACAGTACTTGCTCTGGCTACAATGATGAAGTGGAAGATACACCAGATGGATGTCAAGACAACTTTCTTGAATGGTGTAGTCAAAGAGGAATTGTATGTGGAGCAGCCACTTGGTTTTGAGACACATGACAGGGAGTCATATGTGTGTAGGTTGAAGAAAGCCTTGTATGGATTGAAGCAAGCTCCTAGGACTTGGTATGGTAGGATAGACAACTTTCTATCCAGTTTGGGCTTTACCAAGAGTAAAGCGGATTCCAATCTTTACTACAAGGTTGAGGAAGGCAATCCAGTGATACTACTATTGTATGTGGATGACCTGTTTATTACAGGTGAGGATAGATTGATTGCCGACACGAAGAGGAAGCTTGCTGCCGAGTTAAAGATGAAGGACTTGGGTATGATGCATTACTTTCTAGGTATGGAGGTGTCACAGAGTGCAGATGGGATCTTCCTTGGACAAGGGAAGCATGCAATAGAGATCCTGAAGCGGTTCGGGATGATGGACTGCAAGGCCATGGCCACACCTATGGAATCGAACCTGAAGCTTCTGTGTAATGCTTCATCTGAGTCTGTTGATGTCACGGTGTATCATCAGACGATTGGGTCCTTGATGTACCTGACGAACATGAGACCAAATATTTGCTTTACGGTGAACACCTTGAGCCAGTTCTTGACATATCCCAGACATGTTCACCTGATTTTTGTAAAGCATATTCTGAGCTACCTGAAGGGTACAATTGATTATGGGCTCAATTATGATGTGAATCAAAAGTTTAACCTGGAGGGTTATGTTGATTCAAATTGGGCAGGTAGTGCTGCAGATAGGAAGAGCACTTCGGGGTGCTGCTTCAGTATGGGATCAGGTGTGATCTCTTGGTTTAGCAGGAAGCAGTCCTGTGTAGCACTGAGTACAGCCGAAGCAGAGTATGTCGCAACTTGTTCATCCAGTTGTGAGGCAGTATGGATTAGGAAGCTACTGTCTGATTTATTTGATATCCCGTTGGATGCTACCTGTATCTTTTGTGACAACCAAAGTTGTGTGAAGTTTTCAAAGAACCCAGTGTTCCATGACAGGTCGAAGCACATCGAGATCAAACATCACTATATCAGGGATATGGTGCAGAGAGGAGCAGTGAAGCTCCTATATGTTGTGACGGATGAGCATGTTGCAGATGTGTTGACGAAACCACCAGCCAGAGTGAAGTCTGAATACTTCAGAGAGAGGCTTGGTGTTCTTCAGATTGAAGACACTTAGAGGAAGAAGTGATAGGACACATTTGCAGGAGCCATTCCAATCATGGTGATAGGAGGATCCTTCCATGGTTGTGGATGTAAGCGCTATGTGATGAGCATCAGGACGATGCTCCAGTTCCTGCTTTGTATATGCATCAGTTGGATGCTTTGTATGATCAGTTGGATCATGTATGATGATATGCATTAGGATGATGCAGTGACGATGATCAGGATGATCATATGTGATGAGTATCAAGATGATGATTTGGATGATATGCATCAAGTAGATGCTTGGCATGATCATTTGGATCATGTGTGATGAGTCTCAAAGATGCAAATGCACATGAGCTTTTCCGACAAAGGTGTATATGTGTTCTCCCAAGGTCGTGATGTAATTGCTGATGCTTTTTTGACAAAGGTGTAGATGTGTTCTCCCAAGGTCATGAGGTAATTGCTGAGCCATTATTTACAAGGTGTAGATGTGTTCTCCCATGGTAAAGATGTAAGGGCTGGAGCCATTCTTCACAAGGTGTAGATGTGTTCTCCCACGGTAAAGATGTAAGGGATGGAGCCATTCTTCACAAGGTGTAGATGTGTTCTCCCACAGTGAAGATGTAAGGGCTGAAGCCAATTTTCACAAAGGTGTAGATGTGTTCTCCCACGGTGAAAAAGTAAGGTCTGGAGCCTTCCTCGAATGGTGGTAGATGTGTTCTCCCATGTTGGTGGTGTGAGTGATGTGTATGTGCATCTTGGCTATGCTTTGTGGACGATGAGATGACATGATCAATATGATCATGAGTATCAGGATGATACTCCATGGCCATGGACAGGTTGTGCAGTTGCATGTAAAATATCCTGGGAGATCCGATAGGTTGAGCTGTGTGCTCGTAATCAATCCTGGGATGCTCTTTCGAGGTTTTGTGGTGGTCACATATAATATTTCCCTGGGAGATCCGATAGGTTGAGAAGTAAGCTCGTAATCAGTCCTGGGATGCTCTTTCGAGGTTTTGTGATGCACGTAATTAGTCCTGAGGATTCCACAGTATGGCCAGAGATGATGAAGACCTACAAGAGGCTAGGCCTACATCCAGCATGAAAAGGGGTTGGCTCTGTAGAAATTCCTATGACGAGAAGAATTCAGAGATATCCAAGTGATCGAGATGTCGAGTGCAGCAGCAGTGATGATGATGCTCTGTGATCCAATGATGATGATCCAGCTCCAGAATTGAAGACTTGTGCCTATATGTATTGATGACTTGTGTCAAGAGAATACCTTCCTAGTTAAGAGGGAGTGTTGATATATTTGTAACATCAAAATATATTCACTTGTATATTGTATTTGTACTTTATTGTATCCCCAACGGAGATGTATTATTCCTCCGATTGGAAGTGTCGTCATTTGTATTTGCAAGTGTCGCAAGTATTATTTTAAGTGTCGCAACTTATATTTGATGGGTTATTAGACCACCTTGCTGGGGTCGGACCTGTATGAGTTGTGTGGGTCAAAGGGTTATTATACCACCCTAGTGGGGTCGACCCAAAGTCAATTTATGTTAAGTGGTTAAGTTGGGGCCGACCTGGCTAAAGTTAAAAGACAAGTGAAGTAGTGTATAAATAGAGAGTGTGTCTCTCTCATTTTACACATTCTATTATTCACTCACTTCGCATTAGTGAGAGAAGAGGAGGGTGCGCACAAGTGGAGGAGGAGGATCATGTTAGTGAATATATCTATCTCTTAGGTTTAATCATGGTGATATTTGTATTGGTGCTTATTCTATCTCTGAGGAAGTTGCAGGGTTTTTCACCTTCTTGGTTTTCCCCGGTGAAATGTTTTGTGTCTCTTGTCTCTTGTCTCTTATGCTTGATATGATGTACATGTTGTTCTTTCAATTAAGATCCTAGATCAAAATGAATTAAATTCTAAAAAAATAACATGGTATCAGAACTAGCCTGAAGGAAGGCATGGTATGGCATTTATGAGACTTGTTGCACTTGCAACAAATTGGAAGCTAGGGCTTGATATAGCAAAAAAAACTAGTCATTGTGGAACTTTCGCTATAAATCCATTTTGGTGAAGGTTCAGGTTCTGAAACTTATACAAGTTGTAGATAACATCCCCATGTACCTTGTGTCTGAAGCACAGCATCTTATGTGTTGTAGTTTGTGATTTATGATCTGTACAAGTTAGGGTTTCTGCCTCTTCCATATCTCAGTCATAAACAGGTGACCTAGGAAAAAAGGTCACAAATTGAGCTAGGAAGCTCCAAATGAAATTCTTTAAAAAGTGACAGTAAGATCACGGACTGTAGTTTCTCAGGTAAGGTTTTTAGAGGCCTAAGTTGAACCAGTGACACGTGGAATGCCGTACAAGTTTGCTCTCCTGTTTTATCCCATAAACAGGTCACATTGTGACACTTGGCATAACTCTCGCTCAGAGAATCCATTTGAGGCCAGACCTATGGGGTTGGAAAGAAGACAGGTCAAGATACCGCAGGATGAATTTTCAGACCCTGTGGATTCGTAATTTCAGATATGCACTAGAAACAATAAGGTGCATATTTCTATCAAAACAGAATTGGATTCTGAGCACCTTCATTCTTTGCTTGTCATTGCTGTGGGAATTTAGGGCTTCGGAGAAAGTTGGAATTTTTGGAATAGGAGACCAAGGATGAATGATCCTCCTCAAAATCGAAATTTAGAGACCAAGATCGAATTTTTTGGTTGGGAAGAAGGTCGAGCTTGATCAAACCCTAGTTCGGGATTTTGATCGAAAAGGTGGAAAATTAGGGCTTCTGCAAAAGTTAGAATTTTTTTAAATCTATGACCATGGCTGGAAGATTCAAGAAAATAGAAGTTTAGAACACAATATCAAACCTTATGGATGGGCAGAAGACCGGGATTTATCAAACCCTAGTTCGGGATCCTGTCCAGAAGCTCCGGAAGTTTCAAAGGCAATTTTGAGGGGTCAAATTTTCGAGATTTCAAAATTGAAGTATACCAGCTTGATCAGCTTAGTAAGACACATCTTTCCATCCATTCAGAAGTTTGAAATTCAAAGTTTGATTTTTTTAGGATTTCTCTGACAAACCCTAATCCAGCTCCAGATTCCAGATCCAATTTCAACAAATCAAAGTGGATTGGGTTAATCCTAGAAGAGAATGAATTGAACACCTGCATAAGTGAAGAAGTTCCAGCTCAAGAGGGAGATGAGGCTAAGGCCTTACATAAGAATGCTACAAGCAATCTCGACAGGTATGACTTGAGGAGATACAAGCATGTTTTTGAAATCTGCTCATGATTAACATTATGATATGTTTGTCTTCATATTATTGAGGTTAGTACAAATTTGATTAATTTTAGACTTGTCGTATCACCCTAGTAAAAGTATGAATGCATATGAATGATAGAACACATTCATTGACTAGGGTTATGACACTTATGATTGTACTAATGCACTGTGGTATTGTATGAGGATGATGTTTTCCGCTAACATGAAAGGTACAAATCAAGTTCTAGATCAAGAACATATGACCATAGTGACATGAAGACAAAGACTCATGGATCACATAGAAGCTCTACTTACGAGGTATGTATAATTTGGTTCTACAATGGTTAACTTATGAGTTATGTAGGTTACTAAGCACAAGTCATTGAAGAGAACAAGAAGACATTGGTTGGGTATGTTAGACATAACTAGAAAGCATGATAATCCAGGTATGTTTTTCCCATATCAAGTTAGAATCCTACCTTGTGTTAGGATCTTATACTTTTGTATGAATGATAATGATTATTCTTGAAAGTTAGAAGTTTTAGTAATCAAGGGTTTATGCATATTATATTTCTTACTTTGACTAATGATATGGCTAACGAGAAGATTCCTATGGTCAAATAAGAATATGTATGAGTAAAAGAAGTCTTCCCTGAAACCTTGAATACTAACGCTTATTACTTGTGTGTGAAATGATCATGACCATACAGGTTAAGATTATTTAGGATCATAATGTTTTGATAGTATTGAGATTATACTAATGTATGTATGGTTATGTATGAGATCTTCCCAAATGTTTTGTTTGACCCCTATAAATTTTCCCATGGGCTATAAATCACCCCTAAAATTATCCCTTATGTGCATATGTGAGACAACCAAAAAATTTTAAATGAGAAACACTATGTTTCATACCTATCCATGCCTCTTGAGAAACTTTGTTCTTCACACTCTTTTTTGGACATCTATTCATGATATAGATAGTAGTTGCTACTTCCTCAACCCAATATTCGTTTGAAAATGTTTGGCTGCCATCAAACTACGTGCCATCTCCATAATGGTTCTATTCTTTCTTTCTGCAACACCATTTTGTTGAGGTGTATACCATGTAGTGAATTGCTTGTGTATGCCATGAGATTTACAAAAATTTAGAAACTCATTTGAAACATGTTCACCACCTCTGTTTGTCGTTAAGACTTTGATGAAGTGACCACTTTCCTTCTCCACGAGTGCCTTAAACTGCTGAAAGCAACCAAATGCATCATATTTGTGTTATAAGAAATAAGTCCAAGTTTTTCTTGTGAAATCATCAATAAATGTAAGAAAATATGAGCATCCTCCTATAGATGATGTTTGCATTGGACCACAGATGCCTGAATGTACAATTTCAAGTGGTGCTTGTGCTCTATATGATTTGCCAACAAGAAATGACTCTCTGTGTTGCTTGCCAAAAATGCATCCTTCACACATTCTTTATGATTTTTCAATCAATGGCAATCCTTTCACCATATTCTTCATGTGCAACAGCTTCAATCCTCCAAATTTCAAGTCTCCAAAGCTAAAATGCCACAACCAAGACTCATCATTTGTCTCTGTTTGAAATTATGCTTGTATTTTTGCATCACTATCTTTTTCTTCTTCCTTACTTTCTTCCTTGAATGCTGCTCCAGAATTCCCATCATCTGTTTCTTGAACAACTTAAGTTTCCTTCCCCTTCATGGATGGATTTAATATTAATGGAAATATATGATTTCTTGTCATATGAACTTTGGCAATCAACTACTTACTTGGGTACCTATCCAAAATCACACATAAATTGTTCTTCATATATACTATGTAACCTTTTTGCACTAGCTATCCAATAATCATAAAGTTATGCTTTAGACCTATGTCATAATAGACATCAGGCTTTACTTTTTACTCCCCCTTTTTGGTTATAATATTAACAATGCCTTTACCCAAAACTGTGACTTGAATATTATTTCCAAGTGTGGCATTTGTTTGGACTGATTTACCTAAGCTAGAAAATAGATCTGGATTTCCTGTAATATCGTTACTACATCCAAAATCTAAATACCATATGTGGCTTGGGATTTCTTGAGCAAAATTACACTCTACTGGAGAGGTTGTAAGAATTGCTTCAACAATCCTAGTACTTTCCATAAACATAGTTCTAGAGGAAGTGTTGGCCCTACTTGACTGATTTTGACTTGGCTTATTCTGATCATTTTGTTTTTACTGCATTCATATGCAAAATGCCCAAATTTCTTGTGGTAATTGTTGGATTTTGTGCAACTTCGGAAGTTATTATTATGTATTTTATTGTACTTAATTGCACCTCCTAAGGGAGTTGAACTTGATGTAATTAACTATGTAAACCCTTGAAAGAATCAATGTAAACCTTGGGATAAAAACAAAGCAAAAGAAAAATTAAAATTAAATTATTTATTGCTCTCCAAGAGAAGTCGGCCCAGATAGGTAAACAGGCCAGTTGGTACTTGTATAAATAGAGGTAAAGTTCACCTCGTTATTCACTCATCCACTTCACACAAGTTCGCATCACTTGGAGAGAGAGGTTAGCACCTGTAGAAGGAGAAGACTATATTTGGGGTTTCTATCTTTGGAAAGAATTTCCATCTTTTCTCTCTCATCATTATACTTTGTTCTCGGAATTATTATCTCTATACGAAGGTTGCTGGGTTTTCTCCCGTTTGGGTTTCCCAGGATAAACTCTTGTGTTATTGTTTTGTGCTTTGTCTTTCTTCTAGTGATCCTATTTATGCATTTGAATTATTATGATATGAATGTATGAAAATCTAACATGGTATCAGAGCGGTACTAGAAGAAGCCATTGTCAGAACACTGTCAAAACTAGGGTTTCATCTTTTGATTCTTCACTAAAGTTTTTGGAAGAAAAAGAGCATTGGACATTTCGCTCTAAGGAGGGCGCATCTTTTGGTGAAGTCAAAATTCAATTCTGAAAATTTTCAATTTTTGACCTAATTCTGCAGCTGCAGCAGAAATTAGGGTTTCAGTTTTTAACCTAATTTCTCCATAGTTTTGGCTCAGTCCTACCTCTACTCAACTCACCTTGCTAGGGCGCATCTACCTGTGGAATCAGTTTTCCAAAATTCCAACTTTCATTTTTGACCTAGCTCCTGCTAGGGTTTCTGGTCCAGATCTGCAGTCAAGATGATTGGAATGAAGGTTGAAGATCGTCTGGAAGGGGCTTCCAATTTCATCTGTTGGAAGTCTAGGGTTCTTATTCTACTATAAGAAAATGATCTCTTGCAGTTTTTCAATGAAAAGGTCCCATAACCAGAAGCCGAAGAAGACAAATCTCGCTAGAGGAAGAATGATGCCAAAGCAAGAAGGATTTTGGTGGATTCAGTTAGAGACCACTTGGTTCTTCAAATATCAAGTAAGAAGACTTCCAGAAAGATGTTCGAAACCATAAAGAAGTTGTTTGAACATAGTAGCATCAATGTATCCATTACATTGAGAAATCAGCTATCAAATATGAAGATGTCCAAGTTAGAATCCATTGCCTCATATTTCATGAGGATCACAGAACTGAGGGACAAGCTTAGTACCATTGGAGATCCCAGTGATGAAAAGGAGCTTGTCATAACTACTCTAAATGGTCTCCCACCATCTTCGGAGTCTTTCATTCAAAGCATAAGCGGTAGACCCAAGCTACCCAAATTTGATAAGCTATGCGCAGATTGTAGTCAATAAGAGACAAGAATAGCAGCAAGATAGACTTCATGGCACTCAACCTGAGGAGAATCAAGCATTTGTATGCCATGCCAAGAAAGGAAAGGGAAAAGGAAGAAATTTTTTCAAACACAAGCACCAAGATAGGAGATCAAGTCCACCCCTAGATCGGAAGAACAAGAAGAAAGACTTATCTCAGATACAATGTTATAGGTGAAGGGCATATGGTCACTATGCCAGTAATTGTCGAAGCTCAAACAAAAGGAAGCATGAAGCCTCAACTGTTGATGTAGAAGAATACCATCATCACAAGAAGCAAAGGAATGAGGATCATACAGAATTCCTCTTCATATCAGCTTTATCAGGTATTATCCCCACCACTAGTGATACTTGGCTCATTGATAGTGATGCTTCTAGACACATGGCAGGTTATAAAGAAAATATTTCTGAATTAGTTGAGAAAGATTCTCATCTCCGTGTTGTACTTGGAGATGATGCCAACTACATTGTGAAGGGATATGGGGCCACCTCCCTTCAGCTAGAAGCAAGTTATACACTATGCTTGAGTGATGTGCTCTATGTACCTGGTATGAAAAGAAACCTTGTCTTCATCTCAGCCTTGGAAGACAAGGGATATAAAGTAGCATTCTCAAAAGGGAAAGTACTTGCTTGGCACAAGAACTCAAGCATAGAGAAAGCCAAGGTTATTGTTGTGAGAGAGGAGATCTTGTATCGACTGAACACTCCATCAGTCCAAGCCCTAGTCCATGATTCTACAAGCATGGGTGAACTATGTTACAGAAGACTATCTCATCTAAACCATCGAGCTCTCCTAGCATTGAAGAATATAGTGACAGGTTTACCAGTACTTCAGGTAGACCATGATGGAACATGTAGAGGATGTGCACTTGGAAAGAATGCCAAGAGATATTTTCCATATAGTGAGAGTAGATCTAAAGGAATTTTGGATCTAGTTCACTTTGACTTGTACGGACCCATGACAGTTGCTTCATTGGGTGGATATCATTACTACATGACATTTATTGATGACTACTCACGGATGACTTGGATATACTTTCTCAATTCAAAGGAATCCGAGGAAGTTCTCAGCAAATTCAAAGAATTCAAAGCACAAGTCGAGAATTTGTTAGGAAAGAGGATCAAGGTCCTGAGATCAGATAATGGTGGAGAATACACCTCTACAAAATTCAATGATTTCTGCAAGGAAGTAGGAATTAAGAGGGAGCTCACTATTCCCTAAAACCCTCAACAAAATGGGGTTGCTGAAAGGAAGAATAGAACTATTGTGGAGGCAGCTAAAGCCATGATACATGACCAGAGTCTACCTATGTTCTTATGGGAAGAGGCATCCAGAACAGCCGTATTTGTACAAAACAGATGCCCACATAAGATAGTGAATAACATGACTCCGCAAGAAGCTTTCACAGGAGTGAAACCATAAGTGGGCCATCTCCAGATATTTGGTTTTCCAGTCTATATACATGTGCCCAACGGGAAAAGAACAAAGTTAGAAACTTCAGGAAAGAAGGTAACCTTTGTGGGATACAGTGAGTCTTCAAAGGCTTATAGAATCTACATCCCAAGATCCAGACAGATTGAAGTCAGTAGGGATGTGACCTTTGAAGAAGAGATGGCTGTTAGGAAAGGCAGAGGATCAGACATGGAGATCGATGATGAAGAAATGCTAGAACCAAAGGAGATGAGATCATCTCTTCCTCTAGGTCAGAGGGAGTTAGCATAAAAAAGGATGAACCCACACTACTACATATGGCTGAAAAGTCCCACGAAAGTTTTCCACGAAACAGTTAAAATTGATTGTTTCGTGGAAAAACAATTTAAAAGTTTTGTAAAAAATTGAAAATCCCCCCGACGTTCATGGCTATAGCGACGAACGTAATTTTCATTGCTATAGCCACGAAAGTTCGTCTCTATACAAACGAAAATTACATTCGTCGCTATAACCACGAAATTTCATCGCTATAGAAACGAAAAGCCGGAAAAAAACTTGTATTTGTTTTTCTTTTGTAACGGTCATTGACTTTTTGTTTTTTTGAAATATGACCATTGTGCATTTTCGCCGGAACCGTGACCCTCATTGATCTATAAATACATGTTCTTAAGTCATATTTGCAGAATCATTTGTTACAGTTGCAGCGATCTTTCTATTGGTTTTTCGTTCTGCAATTTCAAGAGTTGGTACTGGGTTGACACATCGAATTTTTGATCTCATTCGTTTTCCAGGTTATTTTAACTGCAATGCACTAGTCTTTTTTTTTGTTGCGCCCTTTATGTTCCAACTAGGGCTTCAATGCAGATCTCATTTTTCTCTTTCTCTGCCTATTTATCCATGTATCCTCCATTTATAATCCATGTGGGTGGCAAGATTAATGCTATGAATGCATGCATGTCACACAAATGTTGTTCATGCATGATATTTCCTCATGCATTTTTGCTTTCACATGTTTAATTTAATCCCTAATTTAAGGATTTTGAGATATGGTTTTGGTTCTTGTTTATAACTTTAGTATTTATCTATGGTCCCTCTTTAAAATAACCATGAGGCTTATGCTTTTCTTCAAGGAAAAGTGTAGCCATGTATGTAAAAGCTGCATGCATAACAGTAATTTGGATCTAGTTGGCTTCTCATGTTCCATTAATTCTAACTAGGAGTACATTTTCACATGTTCCATTAATTGTAACTAGGAGTACCTAGTGTTCATTTTCTTTACATTAATGGTGTAAAATATCCATATAAAATACCTAACAAAATATTTGAATTCTTAGGTTTCCATTTTGCCTTCCGAACCTCTCTTATGGAAAAATGGGAAGTAATGGTGTATATGGTTGATAAGAACATATATTAGTGGATCACTAAACTCATGGTATTAGAAATCAAAGAATATAAAATTGAAACCAAAGTTCTGGTAGTCAACCATGTTTATGATTCTTCATGTTGGGTCCCAACAAAGCGAGCCTGTGCACACCTAGAAAAGGATATTCACATATTTTTATGGGTTTAATCTAATCAAAATACATGATTTCATTAGTCTAGGTAGTAGTTATGTTATACCCAAAAACAATTTAGGGTGTTAGGTACCATTAGAACTAGGGTTCAAGGAGGGTCATTGGGAAAAAATGTACAATAAGGATTTCCTCTTGATATTATATTAGTAACCCCCTACAAGCTGGTAAAAAATCAAGGAACTTTTGTTGCACAGAGTGTTTAGAAGCCAAAATAAGTTCTCAAGCCCTTCCTAACATCAAAAGAACCATGTCTTGGAAATGACTTCTCTATTAATACTCATTTATTATGGTGGTATAATTTGATTCTTCATGTAGGTAAGGAAATGGTTGAAATCTTGTGATTCTTTCACCAAGTCTCTTTCAAGAAGGAATTTATTTGGCTAATGATTCTTTGATACACCATCCTAGGTTTTGATGTCTTGGGCCTATTGATTTGTTGTTAAATCTTGGACTTACAAGACCTAATGCCTCATTGAGAGAGTGGAAATTGGGATCAACCACTACTTTTCCAAAAGAAAATTCAACCATGGGATAAAATTCCTTTACACCAAGATTTTTCTTGACGTGTGATTGAAGAAAGCTTGGACATTGAAATCCAAGAAAAATACTTTGTTTTTTTTCTTAAATAGTATTCAGAATCCTATCTTTAGAATTAATATATAAAAACACTTTTTATTTAGATATTTTTTCTTGGAGGTATCCATGTGGATAAACTATTGACAATATTGGGAGAAAAAAACCCATGCTTTCTACAATCTTGGTGAAAAAATATTGAGCATATTGTCAAGATATGTCCTCTTTCTAGGAATGTATAGACGTAATCACAGTTTGCATGTCAATAATATTTTCTTGCTTCCTCAACATGGTGAGATACTATTATAGGAAATGTATTATCATTGGCCATTAGCCACTTAATGGACCTTCATTATACAAATTTCATCTAGAATCATATATTTCACCCCATTCACATGATATATATAAACTGAACCAGGATTCTCCTCGTTTTTCCTAACCATACATAAAATTTGTAAAATTTATCTATATACCATTTGATGGGAATCTCCATTTTTTTAATCTTTTGCAATATATGTAACAAATTGTATTTAAAATTAGAGGAAAAATACACAATTTTAAACTTAGACACCATCATTCTCCAATTCATGGTCTTGTTTTTTAAAATTGCTTGTGATTCAATTCATGGTCTTGTTTTTTAAATTTGAATATCTTGGGGCATATGAAGATTCAATTTAGACGTACGTTATATATTGATTAATGAGTTTTTTTTGTTGTTGTAGATTATCAGAATGTCAAATAAATATACCTGGGAAGAAAACAATTGGAGGTATGCTGAGGCTAAGGCAGCATTGGAGGCGAAGGGTGATGGAAAGTGTTAATGCCCTTGCAATGATTGCAAAGGTTTGCAAACTAGAAGAATTTTAAGAACATCAGCTGAAAAACATTGTAAGGAGAAGGGGCATGCTAAAGGGGGGTATGAATATCATCCGTTGGTAAGACGTTATTCATTACATATTGTACTTCTTGTAATAGTATTGATAATGTATTCACATTTTTTTTATCATTTTAAATATATGTGTTGTATATTATACACTAATGTTTTTGCATTGTTTGTAAATATAAAGACAATGACTCCAAGATCTCGACCACCAGAGATCCATTTGCCACATAATAGTAGAAATACTACTTTACAAGACGGCGAGCATGGAGATCATGCTATTGAAGATCGATTTGTTAATGATCCTATGGACGAAGATAACGCTATTGGTACTAATGGTGAATATGAGATAAATAGATTGCTGCAAGACACATTTGCTCCATTGGATGAGGAAAACCTCCATGATTTTCATGATGTTCCTCTTCTCGAGAAGTCCCAAGAACCTCTTTATGAAGGCTCAACAACCAATATTCTATCTGCTATATTGTTGTTGGTGAACTTGAAGGTTTTGAATGGTTTATCAAACACTTGTTTCACATAGCTCCTAAGGTATGTAAAGTTGATTATTTTCCTATTTTTTTAGTGTTATTCAGTTCGTAAATTAGGGATATGAAATATTTATGACATATATTGTTTACATTTCACTTTTTGACAACATTGCAGATTGTTGGGTGATTTTCTATTACCACCATCAAATAATTTACACGCACAAGTCAAGAGGTATTCTTGATTATGAAAAAAATTGGAGTGGAGTATCAATCTATTCATGCATGTCCTAATGATCATATTATATATTATGGGTAGTATGAATCAGAAAACAAATTCCCACAATGTGAAATTAGTAGATATCGAACTAATCAATTAACAAAAGAGGTCCCTCGCAAAGTTCTCCATTATATTCCCATAATTCCACGTTTCCAATGACTATTCAGGTGCCAAAGTATAGCACATTTTATGGATTACCATGCGAAGAACAGAAGTGAAGATGGTGGTTATAGCGACGCTTGTTCATGGCTATAGCAACACCCACCTTAGCAATATCACGGAAAAGCAGAAGTATGTGCGTCGCTAGAGAGACAGAGAGGCGTCGCTAGAGCGACAGATGTGAGTCTTATGAAAGCACATTTGCAACCAACACGTGTCCTCCATATCCCGTGGCTATAGCGACGGATGTTTTGAAGTGTCGCTGTAGCCACGAAATTAGTGTGATGAAAAATGGGATTCATGTTCGTTACTATAGAGACGAAAATGTGTTGCAATAGCAACGAAGTTGCATGGCAAAAATGGTCACATGTACTAGTGCCATCGACCCTATTGATCCAGTTGATATTCCCATAGATATTATAGTAGGCCGGAAAAGGCCTAGATGGGCACAATAGACTTTATAGGATGCAAAGGGGCATGAAACTCCATGTGGTGATTTTAGAGAAAGCAAAAGACCTAAGAGTTTCTCTAGTTATGTAGCATTGATGAGTAACATCATTGACTTAGAACCGACCACTTATGAAGAAACATCCAGACACCAAGTTTGGGAGAATGCCATGGTGGAAGAATACCAATCCATCATGAAGAACGACGTGTCAGAGGTTGTGCTGAGACCCGAGGAGAAGTCAGTAGTAACTTCCAAGTGGTTATACAAAATCAAGCATGGAGCAGATGGGAGTGTTGAAAAATACAAGGCCAGATTCGTTGCCAGAGGGTTCTCTCAGAAAGAGGGAGTCGATTATGATGAAACATTTGCTCCTATGGCTCGATATACTTCCATCAGATCGATCATTGCTATTGCTTCAGCTATGGGATGGAAGTTACATCAGATGGATGTTAAGACAGCCTTTCTCAATGGTGTTATTGAGGAGGAAGTATACATTGAGTAGCCATAAGGTTTTATTGTCCATATAAAGGAGTCTCACATATGTAGATTGAAAAAGGAATTGTATGGACTCAAGCAAGCACCCCGTGCTTGGTATGGATGGATAGACGGATTCCTGGTGAGCTTGCGATTTACCAAGAGTGATGCAGACCCCAACCTTTACTACAAGGTTGTGGATGATGAGCCATTGATTTTGGTACTATATGTTGATGACCTGTTTCTCACTAGAAATGAGAAACTTATCATATGGTGTAAGAAGAAACTCGCCTCTGAGTTCGAAATGAAGGATCTTGGATTGATGCATTACTTATTGGGATTAGAAGTATGGTAGAGGTAGAAGGAGATTTTCCTAGGTCAAAGAAAATACACCATAGATATTCTGAAGAGATTCGGAATGTTGGACTGCAAGTCCATGGCTACTCTGATGGATGCAAATTTGAAGAAGCTAAGAGATTCTGCTTCAGATTCATATTTGATTGATCCTACTATGTATTGCCAGCTGATTGGGTCCTTGATGTATTTGACGAACACCAAACCAGATATATGTTTTGCTGTGAATGCTCTCAATCAGTTTATGTGTGATATGAGGCAGATTCAATGGATTGCTTCAAAACATGTGCTCAGATACTTGCATGGTGTTGTGGGATATGGCCTGAGATATGCTTCAGAATGTGACCTGATATTGCAAGGGTTTACAGACTCATATTGGGCCAGATGTGTTGCAGATAGGAAGAGTACTTCTAGATGTTGCTTCAGTTTGGGTTCTGCAGTGATTTCCTAGTGCAGCAGGAAGCAGAAATCAGTAGCACTCAGTACTGCATAGGCCGAGTATATGGCTGCTAGTACAACAACCCGAGAAGTAGTATGGATTTGTAAACTCCTTGCAGGATTGTTTGGCCAGATTCCAGAGCCAACCGTGATTCACTGTGATATCCAGAGCTGTGTGCAGATGTTACTGAATCTTGTATTCCATGACAAGTCGAAGCATATAGAGATTCGATATCATTTCATTCGTGATATGGTGCAGAAAGGTGCGGTCGAATTACAGTCTATTCCAACAAATGACCAGACTGCAGATGTTCTCACCAAGACTCTTTCCAGGATGAAGTTCGAATACTTTCGCGAAAGAATTAGTGTAGAAGAGAACGTGTCCATCCTTGAGAGGGAGAGATGATATAGAGATGCTTTACCCTGCATTCACCCAGGTGCCTCTACTCGTCCAGGTGCTCATACAGGTATGGGAGAAATCCCATCGGTAGATGAGTCGGATAGGCAGTAGATGGATGGGTTCACACAGGTTCCTTTGATCATCCAGGTTCTCAGCCAGGTATGGGATAAATCCCATCGACAGATGAGACAGAAAAGTAGTAGATGTTCATGTAATTGCACAGGTACCTCTACTCGTTTAGGATCTCAGCCAGGCATGGGAGTACCCCATCAGTAGATGAGACAAACAGGTAGTAGATGGTCGTGCACATCTACTCATCTAGGTTTTCAGCCAAGTATGGGAATATCCCATTGGCAGATGAGATAGATAGGTAGCAGATGGTATAGCAGTTGGTAAATCCTATCTCTCCGACATCCGGGAAGGATGGAGAGACTCTCCTGGACTCACCGAAGGACTGGTGAATTTGATGTATGATGACACTTCTCGAAGGACTGAGACTGTGTTAACAACCTTCAGTATGTATAGAGAGGATGGAGACAGTATAGATGTACAGATGAAACCCAGATGACCGTGATGCTGATGAAGACCGAAGAATACCTTCCTTGTTGAGAGGGAGTGTTGGATTTTGTGCAACTTCAGAAGATATTATTATTGTATTTTATTGTACTTGATTGTACCTCCTAAGGGAGTTGAACTTGATGTAATTAATTATGTAAACCCTTGAAAGAATCAATGTAAACCTTGGGATGAAAATCAAGCAAAAGAAAAATTAAAATTGAATTATTTATTTCTCCCCAAGAGAAGTCGGCCCAGTCAAGTAAACATGCCAGTTGGCACTTGTATAAATAGAGGTAAAGTTCACCTCATTATTCACTCATCCACTTCAAACAATTTCACATCACTTGGAGAGAGAGGTTCGCACCTGCAAAAGGAGAAGACTATATTTGGGGTTTCTATCTTTGGAAAGCATTTCCATCTTTTCTCTCTCATCATTGTACTCTATTCTCGAAATTATTATCTCTATAGGAAGGTTGCTAGGTTTTCTCCCGTTTCGGTTTCCCAGGATAAACTCTTGTGTTATTTTTTTGTGCTTTGTCTTTCTTCTAGTGATCCTATTTATGCATTTGAATTATTATGCTATGAATGTATGAAAATCTAATAGTAATGATATTGTATTTTTTATTTATCATATCTTTGACCACTTGGCTGACTGGAATTCTGATTTTTTCCTCTAACAACGACATTTGCAGGACTATTATTGCTTCCTCCTCTAGCCAAACTTCTTCCTATGCCTATAGAATTTGATCTTCCTCTTCCACGGTTTATAGTTGACTGAGTTGAAAAGGAATTTTCCAATGAAATATTTCATCTATTTAATTTGTATTATTGATTGATGAGTGAATCTTGCATCTCATCAAGTGTAAGCTAACTCAAGTCTTTAGTTTCTTCCAAAGCCACAACTAAAGGATCAAATTTAGGAGGGAAGATTCTAAGGACCTTTTCAACAATTTTCCTATCTTCTATGGATTCTCCATGAGAATTCATTTGATTTATCAGGCCAACAACTTGGGTATAAAAAATATTCTACTGAATCTGTATCTTTCATTGACAAATTCTCAAACTCTCTTCTAAGAATCTGTAATTTAGTAGTATTTACCTTGTGCAAACCTTGGTAGACACTTTGCAGAGTATCGCATGCTTCTTAGTAATATTTTTTGTTTCCACTCTTGGGAGTATGGTCTCATTCATTGCTTGATGTATGTAGAATAGGGATTTTCCATCCTTTTTCCTTTGTTCCTTCATAGCATCCTTCTAAGCTTGTGTGAGAGAATTATATGCCTCCTGGTCTGTTAGTTCTACATAGCCATTTTCAACTATCTCCCATACATCTTGACCCCTGAACAGAGCCTTCATGGTCAGAGACCAACATCCATAATTTTTTCCTATAAAAATAGGAGTTTGCAGACTTGACATTTGTGCACCAGAAGTGGAAGCCATTTTCCAATTTTTCAAGATCACCTCTTTTTCAAAAACACAGAGCTTCTCCTCTTCCTGAAATTGTTGTGATAACCTTCTCTAATATCATATCTGGGGGGAAACTGCGCAGTCCAAGCTTTACAGTGTAGTTTTTACAATTCACAGTTTACTATTATGTTTTTAACATTCATTGTCATGTGCGCAGTTTTCAATCCTACTGCACGCAAGTGATTTTATCTGCGCAATAACAAAAACTTTAATAATTAATTTATAAAGTAATATTTCACCTCATCAAGATTAATGGACATTCACCGTGACATAAAATAAATTTTTTTTTACACAGTAACTTTATAAAAATGACTTTTTGTCAAACAAACTTTTATGAACCCAAAGCTTAGAGCCTACGTTGTGTGGGAGCGCCCCCACCCCCTCTTCCCCCACTCTTGAAGCTCGCTTGGAAGGAAGCATCCAGGGAGCGCTGGGAAAGCACGCTCCCTAAACGCTCACGCTCCCATATGGGAGCGTTTTCAGGAAGCTCACTTCCTGGCAAAAAAAAACGCTCCCAACTTCTTTTTTTTCATTTTTTCTTAAAAAGAACCAAAAAAATTAAGGCATGGGTGGGGGGACTAACCCTAGGCCTATACTAATGCTATATAAAGGAGGAAAATCCTATTCTAATAGCAAAAAAGTTAAAAACCTAACCTTAGTAATCATCAGTAGCTTTAAATGGTAATATTAAATTCTTAAAGTAAAAGGATAGAAAATGAAAGATAAGGAGAATGTCAACTTAAATTTTCTATCCTTCTACTTAAATTTTTAATATTACCATTAATTGTTTCAAGATGTTTGAGAGTGGTTCCAACCTCATCGGACTTCAAATGCCAAAAGTATATTTTTTTATCCCATTCAAAATTCAATAGACTTAACAATTTTTAGGATTTCAGGATTGCAATGTTTCCACTGGATTCTATCATGTATGAGGGTATGGGATTGGCATTCAATCAAACACATCAACCCCTCTATTTACCTTGACGTTGGTGGTGCTAATTGTTCAGATTGATGTTTGTGGCCTCAAAACTAGTTTTGAAGAATCCCTAGTTTATAGCCTATTTATTGATGTACTTTGGTTCAAATATGGATTACACTCGATGCTATTTTGGTTTTATGCACCCTTACTTGCTATATACATAAGAAAATTTGCATATTTGTGTATAATGGTTTGAATTTTGATGGATGCACATGGTTTTGTTGGCATATGCATCAAAATATATAAAAATATATATTATATAAAAAATGCTCCCGAAAACGCTCCCACCTTGGAAGCTTTTGAAAATTTCACTTTTCGCTTCGCTCCCTGCTCCCGACAACATAGCTTAGAACTTTGCGATTCCATCGTGATATATTAGGACACGGTCCTAAATTTTTGCACGGTGATTTCAGACTTTACTTTTCACATCTCGGTAAAATTAAATTAACAAAAGGATTTTGCATTCTCTATAAAAGAAGAATATTCAGACATTCATGCACTTCAACACATGAAATATGTGTGACATGAAATTTTCTTTTCTGAATAAAATAGAGTATGAGCAAATATAAGTTATCAAACAAAATAGTAGTGACAGCTGTAGAAATTTACACAAGCTTGTGCTCCCAGGCTTCAACAAATCATGAGCTTGAGCTCCCAGACTTCACCGACTACTATGAATTCTAAAAACTTACATCCTTTTTAAAATGACTTTGTTTCTTATGCTAAATACAAGGACCCAAAAATTGGCTTCTCTCGGAAGCTACTAGAACATATTAAAGACGGTGATAAATTTTGACTAAAATCTACCTACTGAAATTTTACTTGAAAGACACTACACGACTAATTTAAGAAGACCCATACATAGTAATACACGGGAAGACACGCAAACTGATAGAGCTCTGACTAAGCCGACAGAGACAAGAAATCCAACTAGTTGCAATTAATATTTCCAATAGTTAGAATGGATACAGAATATGATTCGGACAATCCATTGTTCCAGCGAGACCGATGTGATTCTCAAGCAAGCGTTGTGTATCCATTGTGATCCTAATAAATTGTAGAGTGAATCTTCATCTTGGCAGTCTTGATTAAGGTAATTCCTCATTGGTGTTGGGCTTGCTTACTATCACAATTTTTTTTATATAATTAACCTAGGTTAAAAATAAAGAACCATAAATGCCCTAGGTTAGTGATCATTTTTTTTGCAAAAGCTAAAATTTTCCCAAAAAGAGTAAGAACACTGAAAGCTTAAGCTTAAGGCCCTTCCTTGTACAAAACCCTACCATTTTTCGTTGCATTTTACATTCATTTCAATGGAGGAAATCATAAATGTTTAATATCTTGGCTTCATACTAGTGTCATTATATCTACCTATATTCCATACCACACAAAGATCTAAAATCCTCTAATTATATTCTCCTGGATGAATATTTCAATGATAAGGTAGCATATTTTGGGCTTTGCAGGCTTGTGCTTAATAATGCCTCACATGCCACCACTACTCCACTGAGACACACCTGGTATGTTAACCCAGAATACCATCAATGCGATCAACTAACAAAAATATGATATATATAGTTGTAGTTTGTTTTGGAAGTGCAAATCACCGCCTGGTGTTTCATATATGTTTTCTACTATAATAATGATGATAGGGATACTTTACTCTTCCCATTGACTTGATAGTTGCATTTCTTCAATGTCACATAATTTATGGATAGGTGCATTCACTGCAATCGGGGTGAACAATGGACAATGACGCAGATGTTATCCGTTTTTAGCTAGAGTCCCTAAGGAAATTTCTATATTAGAATTAAGTAATAATTATGGAATAAAACCATTAATCTATGCATTCCTATATTACTCTTTGAGGATGATTTGCTTATAAGTTTCACTCTTTTGGGATTCCTATTTTATAGGTTTTAAACTCTTTTAGGATTAATCAAATAGATATAGGAAATGAGATATCCATCCAATGAACAAAGAACTAATATTTTTCTTTGTTCTAATTGCAGATGGAGATGCTTGCCAAGGTGCTACAAATAACAGTGGGATTGGTGTTCATGCATACAATTAGAGGTACTAATAATACTAATATGTTCATACTAAAAATTAGTAAATGTTCAGATTGCAAAATCCTAATTAATATAGTTGATGAAACAAAAGAAAAACTAGGAGTTTATCTGCATAATATGGCTCCCTTGGTCTTTTTGCAGTCCCTTATGTGTTCCTGGATCTGTTTTGGTTCAAGATACGAATAGTACTAATATATTCATATGCAAAATCATAATTGATATAGTTTATGGAAACAAAAAAAGTATGAATTTACTTGCATAATATAGCTCGCCTCTTATTTTTGTAGTCCCTTCATGTTATGGAACACGGGTTGAAGGTGACTTCATGTCACTCATTCTTTCTTATGGACATGCTTCTCCCAAAACTGGTATGAAATCCATGTAAGCATAGCCATGAGAATAAGAAGGAAATGCAGGGATATTGGGTGACTATGGCAGTGCAATCGACATAACTACAGTTTATCGATACAATTTAGCTGCCACTGCCAATGGGAGAGTTCCAACAACAAATTAATGTTCTATTCAGAACAACATTGCCAAATTCCCATGAATGCAAAGTTAACATATATTAACATATTCCCCATAGCCTGAGAAATTTGACGCCATCTGTTATGCAACAAATTTCCAAAAATAGTATGAAAAGAGCATAAATAGATCAGAAAGAGTACTCCATGACTTGATTGAAGAAAATAGTTGAATAACAAGCCTCTTCGAGGGGGAAACCTCCTTACACAGTGTACTAAGTATACAAGACAAGACAAGAAAATATACTCCAAATGAAAGGTATCCTTCCTAAAGAGCTATGGGCCCATCTGGATGAAATACTTGGCAAACAGAATGAAGGGATTGGTCCAAACCATTTCGAGAGCAAGCCCACTATTGTATTTGCCCTCCTTGATGGTCTCTCTGATCATGAATCGGTATCAAACATATCTCATAATGAAGTTGTCCACAAAGAAGAAGAACTTGAAGATTCTACACTCATGCTCCAAATTTCCTCTATGTCGAATTCTCTGCCAGCTCACACTCTAGAAATTGCAGAGGTCCTTAAACCCTCTCTTGCACAAGAGTCTATTGGTTTGCATCATGATGATCTATTGAATGTTTCGGAGGTTAAATCAGCAATTGGAGGTAATGCATTCACTCTCCTTGATCACTCACCTCTTATGTACTACTATATGATCATTTGTACATGCTCTCAGAAGTTTATTGAAGATGTAGGGCATTGCCATTCGCTTGGGATAATTTCTCATGCATTTCATGGTTTTGATCTCACCTCTAATGGTTCAAAGGAGATCTCAAGAAACCATTTTTCAAGTCTTGTATCTAATTTGGATTCCAAGCAATCCCTATCATGTGATGGTTCTTTTGGGAATAATCTCACCTATGATGGTTCAAAGGAGAAAACAAAAGACTATCTACACATTCATGTATTTTATCCTACCTCAGCTAATTCGAATCACAGATTCCAGGATCATCCTCATACCTCTGGATTTGTTCTCATCACATTTGATCTGAAGAGCAAGTACAAGCACATGCTTTTTGAGCATGATCCACTTCTTCCCAAGAAGAAGATACCTCCAGACATATGACCAAGCATCACACCTGCTTGAGTTTGTTGCATTTATTTTGGTGTGCCCTACAATCTATTTTGAGGGGGGGTTATTTTTCCCATGAGGTTTTTCCCCATTTCCTTGTTTCATGGACTGTTTTTTATCATTTATTTGATTGTATTGGGTGACCTTTGGTCTCAGTTACCAGGGCCCAGGATGGATTAAGGGGGGGTGTTGGGATATTCCTATACTCCATCCTAGTCCTAACGGCATTTCCATTATCTTGCATTTCAGTCATGCATGCATTTTTGCATGCAGTCATGAAATTGCATGCATCCCAGTCATCAGTCCCAGCACTTAGTCCTCATTTAGCTGGCCCCAGGAGCTTCTTTTTTATCAGTTTTAGCCCTCCTAGTGCTTAGTGCACCCTCCTTTCACCTACCACTTGTGAAAGGCTCCCTCTCTCACCTACCACTCAGTTGCACTTCAGTTAGTTGAGTTATCTTTAGATCTTTCCTTGATTTAAGGCTAGATTGACTCCTCAACTAACTATATCACTCCAGTGGACCTCCAGTGAGACTAGACTACCTATTCTGACTCCAGTTAGCTCCTCCCACTGAGCCTCCTTCACTACATTAGTGCTTCCATGTGTCAGTTACACCTACCACACTCAGTTAGGCTCAGTTTGACACTTGGTTGACAGTTACTTGTGCATTGATGACTCCACTAATGATGATCAAAACTCCTAGTTGTGCTTTGATGACACTCCACTGATCTAAATGATTAGTGCATGCAGGCTAATTCGAATTGCCACCTTGGCATTCGAATCCTCTCCACCATTGTATTATTTATTGTTCATATTGTGATTAATGAATTAGTGTGTGATGTTATTCTACTTCTATCCGAGTTCTACTGTATCATAATTATGTTGCTCCTTTACACTGCATTGACCACTCTTCTTCTATTTTTTCTTGCTTAATCTTAAGCTTTCTTGTGAGGTATACATCAACTCTTAGATCTGCTGTGAGTATTTTCACAAATATAAGCGATCCTTATACCATAGTGAATCATTTTTCCACACAAAAGTATCTGATACACTGGGATCATTCCGTAGCTTTTGAATGAGTGTCCACAGAGATAGGTCTTTTTTTCCATTCTTCCCTTGCTGCTACTATCCAATTTGGTTGTAGAATGGAAATGGAACAAAGTAATGCCCCAACATCTTCATCTTTTCTGGAGAGTGCATCTGCCACCACATTATGTTTCTCAACACCTTGGTTACCCACTTTTGTTTCTCTTCTGAAGATAGTCTCTGTTCCAAGAAGTATTTAAGACTATCATGACCTGTTTTGACCTTGAAGTGCTACCTATTAGATAAGGATGCCATTTCTTAAGAGCATGTAGTATCGCCAACATTTCTTTCTCATAAATGGGATTTTGTAAGTTCTTTCCCTTGATTGGATGACTTGTGAAAGCAATTGAGTGTCCTTCTTGCATTAGAACCTTGCCAAAGCCATTTCATGAAGCATCACATTCCACAATAAAGGTTTTTGTGAAGTATGGCGTGGCCAATACAGGAGATGTGCACATTTCTTGTTTAAGTTGTTCAAAAGCTCGAGTTGCCTCTGGAGTCCAAGAAAATGCATATTTCTCCAATAATGTTGTTAGAGGTGTTGTTATTTTCCATAATTTCGAACAAACTTGCGGTAGTACCCTGTCAGACCTAAGAATCCTTGAAGATTCTTCAGGTTTTTGGGAATCGGCTAGTCTATCATGGCTTTAATTTTGTTAGGGTCTACCTTGACACCTTCATGAGATACAATATGACCCAAATAGTCTACCTCCTTCACCCCAAAGAAACATTTGGAAGGTTTTGCATATATTTGTTGCTCCTGAAGTAGTTTTAGTACCATGTCAACATGTTGAACATGTTCTTCCCAAGACTTGCTATAGATTAGTATATCATCAAAGAATACTAGCTCGAATTTTCTAAGAAAAGGCTTGAAAATGGAATTCATCAAACCCTAAAATGTGGAAGGTGCATTCGTGAGACCAAATGCCATGACTAGAAATTCATAATGACCTTCATGAGTTCTGAATGTTGTTTTGGGGATGTCTTCATCTTTCATTCTAATTTGATGATACCCAGAATGAAGATCCAACTTTGTGAATAAATTGTTTCATGTAATTCATCAATTACAGGAATGGGAAACTTATCTTTAAAGGTGATCTTGTTGAGATCTCTATAATCTGAACACATACGCCATGATCCATCCGGCTTGTGTACCATTACCACTGCTGCAGAGTAAGAACTTTGGTTAGGCCTAATTATGCCATCCTCTAACATTTCTTCAACCGTACTCTCAATTTCACTCCTCTGTCGATAGGGGTATATGTAAGGTCTGATGTTAGGAGGAACACTTCTTGGGATTAAGTGAATAACATGATCAAAATCTCAAATAGGTGGAAGACCTTTTGGAATATATTCAAATAACTTGGAATGCTTATTAATGACCCTCTGGAGATCTGGGGAAATATGAGGCTTAGATGTTTGAACATCTAATGAGCATAACTGTGCAATTACACCTTGATGTCCCTTTTTCATCAATTTTGTCATACCATTAGAGCTTATCACCTTGCTTGGTTTCCCTGTGATACCTTGTAATTCATATTCCTTTCATTCCCATAAAAATTTCATGAAAAGCTTCTGAAAATTAAAAGCCACAGTTCCCAAAGATTGTAACCATTGAATTCCTAAGACATCATCAGCACCACCCATTGGAATAGCAATCATTGAACTATTCAATACATATTCTCCTGTAGTAAGATTTATATTATTGCATTTCCTTGAGCAGTTGATAGTTCCTCCATCTGCAGTCATTACTTGAAACTCTGGTGCTGGATATACAAAGCAATTGAGAGATTTTTCTAATTTATAGCGAAAGAAATTATGAGTACTACCAGAATCAATCAGCACTGTTACCTTTGTCTTTTTGATAAATCCTTTGATCTTGAGAGTTTGAGGAGTGATAATTCCAGCCAATGCATGACATGATATGGTGGGAGTAATATCTTCTGAAGTAGTATCTTCAATTTCTTCATCTGGAGACGGTTCTTGTTCTTTTGGTTCTTCCTCTTCACATTCTATGTAAAATGATTTATTCTCAACACACTTATGTCCCTTACTATACTCGTTGTCACAATTAAAACATAGGCCTTTTACTCTTCTTTCCTCTATTTGTTGAGGTTTCAACCTTTGATGTGGGTTAGAAGAAGTAATAGTATTCTCTCGATATGTGTTGGAGGTGCTCTTTCTAGTAGCCATCGTCATATTTTTACTTTCAACCTTCCTTGCCATCATGAAGGCCTTCTCAAAGGATGGTGGTTCAAAGAGATGCACCTCATGTTTAATGTTATCCTTCAAGGTGCCAATGAAGAGATCCAACAAATTATCTTCTAGAATGTTCTTCACTCTAATACTTGGCTTCTAAAACTGTTTGATGTGCTCTGCAACTGGACCTTTTTGCTTGAGATTTATTAACTGGATAAAGAAGGTATTGCTATTAATATCCCCATAATGTGCAATCAATTCTTCGATGAATATAGACCAAGATATAATAGAGTCCTTTTTACGGTCACAAAGTCATTGGTACCATACAAATTGATCAGGCTCTAAATATAATGATGCAATAGTTACCTTTTGCAAAGTTGGAACGCGGTGTAGATCAAAGAATTGCTCCATTTGGAATATCCATGTTATTGGATCATTGCCATCAAACTTTCTCGTGTCAATCTTGGGAAGTTGGGTACCCCTTGGTGACCATTCCTGATGACTTCCATTACCAAAATCATTCCCTCTTGGAATATTCTTATTCATGGAAGGCTTCTCAACATGAGAATTATCTTTATTCTCCTTAGTATCCTAGAACACATCATCACCTGTAGGAAGAGTATCACTTGAATTTTGTATGAGATTAACAATATTTGTCATATTCCCCATCAACTTCTCCTCTAGACTGAGTAAATCAACTGTTCTCACTGAACCTTTCATATTTTCCTCCATTTTATTCAACTTCTCCTCTAAATTATCCAAATAAACTTTTTTCACAGACCCTTTAATCATATCTTCCAACTGGGACACTCGAAAAGAGAAGCCTTCCTTTCATCATGCGTCGAGGATGGATCCTCTGGGGGTTTGGATGGAGTGTAGGTATTTACACTTCCTTTTGGTGGCATTTTGAACAATATAAATAGATATCACAGCTTAGGTGTCACCACAATTAAATCCTTCTACTCAAAGTTAATCAAAATTAAAAATGGCGTAGCTTTTGAAACCCTGATTGGAAGACAGTTTAAAGGCCAACTTGAAACTAATGTGAATTTTAAATTTATGCTCCTCTGGGTCTGAAACTTTGCACTATTGTATCTTTATTTTTCCTCTCTCCAATGCCACATATCTGACCTAATTTGGATTTATCAATAAGAATTTATTACAAATATCCCAACACCTCTTGTTTTTGGTCTTTCCAGAATAACAAACTTGTACTGTATGCCACGTGTCAAATATTTTGTATCTAAGGTTGAAAACCCTACCACAGATACTGTGGTCCGTCTTCTTTCAGATGCAATAGGTCTCACTCAATTTGGATATTCCATGCCCCAGATATGACCCTTTTGCTCAGAACACCTGTTTTAGACTAGTTTTTGGACTAGTCAGAAGCCCTAGATTCTAGAGCGAATATCTCTGAACCTGTAATGTTTCAGGATCTGAAACTTGGACCACAGTTATATTGTCCTTTTTCCTACATGGGTTTTAAGTCTCGCTCTCTGAACCCTTGTATAAAAAAATTTATATCGAAATTCCAAGATGACTCGTTTTGAAGAAACCAGTCCCGAGGAAAGGGCTCTGATACCAAATGTTATGGAACATATTTCCAAAAATGGTATGAAAAGAGAATAAATAGATCAGAAAGATTAATCCACAACTTGATTGAAGAAAATAGCTGAATAAAAAGCCTCTTCGAGGGGGCAACCTCCTTACACAATGTACTAAGTACACAAGACAAGACAAGATACTCCAAACGAAAGGTCTCCTTCCTATATATAGGAGACTAAGGGGTACAATCCCAACTAACTGACCCAATCCGACATAACTAATATAATCATACTAATGTCAATTACCACTAACGGACCAAAGCTAACATCAAAACTAATGTAATGAACCACAATATAGGGGGAAATGTGCCCATATTTAGGGCTTAACACTAGCCCGACAATAACACTTCGAATTGCATGTCCAATGAGAATTGAAAGAAATAAAATTAAAATTATTATTTAATTAAAAAATAAAAATTATTGAGTTGAAGTTTGGTTAAAACAAGAAATTTTAAAAGTAAAAGGAAAACTAATTGAAGTTCAAAGCCAAACAAATACAATAGTTACCCAGGCCTTCGGCAGGGACTAATAAGATAATTGTGAATGGCCTTTGGCAGGGACTAATAAGAGAATTGTGAATGGGATAATGATGATGTTAAGTTTGATCATGAAAAAAAACCTAGGGAATCAAATTGACCATGTGGATAATTAAATAGGACATTAACTTCCACTCTTGACTGTGGACCCACCACTAATTTCAAAATATTTAAACACCTTGATCTGCAAAGATGCTCCATATATTATGGCCTCGAAGGTCATCCAGTTTTAATGAAGGTGTTATTGAGAGGGATCCAGAGCACAACCATGAAAAGATCATTTCATGTCAAGCACATTTTCCTCTATCAATATCCCAAGCTGAGTCCAAGTGTCCCTTATCTCACTAAAATAACTTGATGGACTGTCAAAGGAACTAATAGTCAACATATATTTCAACTCAGGATTGAGATTATGACTAATGGGATGTTGTTGAAATTGACCTATTGAAAGAACTCAGTTTTTCTTAACCATCTTCTCATATTTGGTAACCTAAATGACCTTTGGTCTCCCATTCATTTACATAATAAAAAGAAACATGCATTGCAGTATTTCTGATAGGTCATAGTTGGTGGTTTAGAAACCTTTTGCTTCCAAATATAATTCTTTGAACTATAGAAAATTATTCCTTCTCAAACATTTGCATGGGAAACTAAGGGATCGTGGGTACACGACTCTAAAAGATGAAGATAAACTGAAATATCACATGTTTATAAATCCAATACATAGAATTTTGGTGCCATTTGTTGTCATAATATTTCAATTCTAAGCAAATCATAAGAAAATGATGAGCCCTTAGGTCCAACTGCTGTTTGGACCATGCTCTGATACCAAATGTAAGGACCTCTCTACTACAACTCATGTAATCCACCCACAATGGAAACAATAACAAAAATTTTGAGATCCTTAATTAATAACTATCGAAACACATACATGAACTTAGTTAAACAATTAAGTTTTTCAAATTTCATATTAACATACCTTTATGACGGTTGTAGAAGATCCTCCTTTGATATTTCTTTGTCTCCAAGCATACTCCAGTCTTCTTGCAAAATATATGATGAGATTACTATATTACCACCCTACCAACTCCCTAATGGTATTCTTCTTCCCTAGGGACCCACGAGCCATTAGGTTGTATGAATGAGTATAACACTAGCATGTAGATTACGTAGCTCCTCTAGAGCATATGAGGTCCCCACCTCCAAAATACAACACAATCTTTGACCAAACTCATCACCATCTCACCATCCAAATTTCTTAATAATAGAACAACCATAATCTTAGGATGCAAAAAGATGACTCTCAAGCCCAATCCTCCATCCTTTTATAGCCACTGAGATTCATGCTACTTGTCCTCTCATGCAAAATTAGTTTGTATCTATGTTACATGGGTTCACGAACCAGGGGTAGGGTTCATGAACCAACAATTAGTTTGTATCTATGTTACATGGGTTCATGAACCAGGGGTAGGGTTCATGAACCAACACCGAGTTCATGAACCTATGCCTCTGGTTTCGGTTAGGTTTCACGGTTGACAAACCCAGATGAACCCAGATCATTTTTCAAGAACTCGAGTAACCGACGGTCAAAACAAGGTTCTTTCTGTTGATTGGGTTCGCCACATCGCAATTTTAGTTTCATCGTGGATCCTCTGTGGGTCTCCCTACTGGATAAATGAATGACCCCCTTCCCAAACCTAAAATTATGACCCACACTTCTTTCCATCTTGTTTCTTTCATTCCTCGGCGGCATCATCCATAGGTAGCATCGACAGCGACCATAAGAAATGGTGGTAGCATCCACATGTGAAGTCTATTTGATGGCAACGTCCACAAGAAATGGCAAAAGCGACCATGATTCTACAGAGGCAACGTCCATGAATCCACGGAGTTACATTGTTGAGTGTATGTATTTGCAACTATACACTGTTACAACTTACAGCCTAGGCTTATAACAAGGACGCCAGCATTTAGGTGAAGGATTTCAGGTAGAAGCATAACTCCTGTAATTAACCCAACATCGTAACTCCACTATCCAGTTCTCCGTAAAATTGTAGTTAAATTTTGTATTTTTACTTATTGCGCCGAGAGGCGCTCTACAGCCCAGTATGAGGGAGATCTTGTAACGTTTGTCCATGTTTGTCCTTATTGTCAGCCATAAACAAAAAAGAATAATACAAAGTAAAAAGTAAATATGAGGGAGATCTTGTAATGTTTGTCCATGTTTGTCCTTATTGTCAGCCATAAACAAAAAAGAATAATACAAAGTAAAAAGTAAATATGAGGGAGATCTTGTAACGTTTGTCCATGTTTGTCCATATTGTCGGCCATAAACAAAAAAGAATAATACAAAGTAAAAAGTAAATATGAGAGAGATCTTGTAACGTTTTTCGAGTTTGTCGATATTCTTGGCCATAAAAAAAAAAAATAATACAAAGTAAAAAGTAATAAATATTATGTCGGCCATAAACAAAAAAAGAATAATACAAAGTAAAAGTAACGTTTGTTCCTCACTGCTATAACTTATCAGGTATTGCACTCAAGTAGCTTTTCAAGGAGAGGTTTGCACCTCGGGATATTTGATCCCTCTCGGTGCTTGATAGAGCCTAGGATTTGGATCTATGATGGTAGTATTTATGGGATCAAATGATGATAATAGTGACTAGCAATAGGATCAATACACAAATCCCCTTGCTATGCAACAATCCTAGTAACAACGGTAACTTGGTCTTAAATGTCATTGTTTAAAGACTATAATACAAACACTACACCGCGACTAGAGGTTTAAGGAAACCAATATGAGAGTTGTCATTCATGATAAATTATTCCATAATACATTTATCCTTAGCACAGATTTGACCTCAGTAGAATGTATGAACAGTGAGATATTATCAACAATAAATTTGTTGTATGTGAATAAAGTTTAGACAAATTCTCATATCCAAGGTATTAGTCATTAAATTTTTTCATATTTGAAGAGTGCATTTGCCAAATTTTAATATTAGAATGGAACTCGTTGGAGTTTGAGCAGAGTCTTTCTCTGCTCATTTCTGCAACTTGCAACATATACACAAAATTCAGTAGAAATCCCAAACTGAAACATAGGCATGTACAGAATAAAAATGAAATACCATGGCCAGCTATCTTATCTCAAACTTCCTAAAATGGATAGCTATGAATCTATGATTGGAATGTTCAAGGCTAATGTTCCACCAAAGCATGTGAAGTCACTTGAGTTAGCTAAATGCTTAGGTTGAAATATGTTCAAGTTAATTTGCAAATTTTGGAGTTGATTTCATTTCCAGATTTATTTCTGATTTGAAATTTGAAATTTCATTTGTAGATTTCAAAATTTTGAAATGGCTTCATCAAATCCTCAATATCCAATATGGAAACATGTGGAGAGGAAAAAACCACCAAAGGGTGCAGATGGGGAAACCTTAACAAAATGCAATTTATGTGTTGCTACTTGGAGGGGCAGCTATACTAGAGTGAAATTCCATTTCATGAGAATTCCAAAGATGGGTGTCGATCTTTGTTCTAGAGAACTGGAGGATCCCTATAGACTTACTAATGTTCAAATGGAGAAATAAAGGGTTGATATTAAGGTAGGAAAGGAAATCTCAAGGCCGGGCCATAATGTCTGTGATGATGATGAGTCCCATGAAGATGGCATTCCATCCAAAGATGAAGTTGAGTGTGGTGATGAGAATTTGCCGTCAAAAGAATAAAAAAGCAATACATCTCATCCACACAAAAAACCTAAAATTGGTGGCCTTTATGACATGTTTGATGTGAAATTCAGGGTGCAATAGCAACATTTTTTCTTGCATGTGGCATTCATTTCAATGCAGCTCGTTCCCCATATTTTGATTAAATGGTTTGTGCCATTAATGATGGACTTGCAGGGTATAAGGAACCTGGTTATGAGAAGCTCTGAACCGTTTTGGTGTACAAGGAGAAAGCACACCTTGATAAGGAAATGGAAACATTAAAGGCATCTTGGACTATAGATGGATGCTCCATTGTCATGGATGGTTGGACATATTTTAGGAATCGTCCACTGATTAATATCATTGTCTCTTCCATTTCCAGTCTGTATTTTCTCAAGGCCATTGATTTTTCCGGTCAAGAAAAGAACACTATGTTATTGAAATACCAATTATGTGATACCATTGTATAGGTGGGGCAATCCAATGCCGTTCAAGTTGTCACTATCGATGTAGCCCCAGTTTGCAAACCAACAAGGATAATGGTCCAAAAGGAATAAATGTTAGTGACAATTTTTTTTGTTTTAACTTTTAAAGTTCTAAGTTTTTTTTCTAAATTTAAGTTTACATGTCATAAATGATAAATTAAAATCATTGAATCAATGAATTACAAATCTGATTTTTAAATACAAATCTGAATTTTTTATTTGTTTATTCATAAATTATAAAATCTAATTTGTTTTCATTTGTGAATTCTTCATGTGCCCTAGGCATATTTTATGGAAACTATGTGTAGTGAATTCCTTGAACAATGCATTGAAAGAGATTGCCAAAATTGAATGGAGTCGGTTGTTGATTGAGGATGGCTGCAAAATCCAGATGTTCATATGCAACCACCACCATTCACAAGCCATTTACCGAAGTCATGCTAAAATGGAGCTTCTCAAACCTACTGATACAAGATTCTCAACTTATTACATTCTTCTAAGATGCTTTTGGAGATAACAAGGACATTAGCTGCAACAATTATCAGTGATGAGTGGGATTAGTGGAAGCTATCTACCTCAAATACAACTATGGAGGTAAAGCGATTGATTTTGAGTGATGAGCTTTAGGGTAATATGAAATTTGTTGTGGAATTTGTAGATCCAATTTGTGATATGATTCACAATGCAAACACAGATGGTCCATGTTTAGGTGGTATTTGCGAAAACATGGACTCTATGTGTGAGAGGATCAAATCTATCACAGATATAAGACATCCTACTTTATGGCCACTTTTGCAAACATTTATACATGCGAAGTGGAATAAGTTGAAATCCTCACTTCATGTGGGAGCCTATGCAATGAATCCAAAACGGTGTCATCCCACAATAGGAAGGAGGCCTCCTTCCCAAGATAGAGAGGTAGTGAAAGGATTTATGACCATCGTTAAAAAAAAGTATGGTTCTTCTTCAGAAGAGGCATCTAATATACGATCTCAATTTGCTCAATTTTCACATGGGCGAGGTGCCTTTGGTTCACATGATTCTTTGACTGATAGGTGAAAGAAGAAGGATCTAATTGATTGGTGGTGGATTCATGGTGTGGATGCCCCTAAGTTGCAACAATTTTTCATATGACTACTTCAATGGGAAGGTAGCTAGTTCCTCATATTGTTTTTGACATATGTATAAAAAAATTATAAAATTTATTTATTTTACATACTTGTAATTTACAATTTTCCATATGATTACTTGGGAAGGCAACTAGCTTCTCTTCTTCTGAGAGGAATTGGAGCACCTATTACTTCATCCATTTAGTGAAAATAAAAAGGTTGGGATCTAAGAAGGCATGGAATTTAGTCTACATTCATAGCACACTTTGTCTCCTATCTCAGAAAGACCCAGGGTGCAAGGAGGGTCCTTTCAAGAGATGGGACCAATACACAAACAGTGTTATATGTGTGAATGAGGAGGTACAACCAGATGGCCTTGTTGAGCTTCCTCCAATTAATATGGATGAGCAGGAGCCTGCACTTAAGAGTGAAATCTACTTAGAGATCCTATTGACAAAGGAACTTAGTGATGTTGATGATGATCATGAGGATGTTCATGACATGGATTGAGTAATCCAAAGCACTTATCTTGTCCAGTGTTCACTGTTAATTGTTTTGAGTTTTCTGAATTTTGTATTTTTATTTTCTATTTCATGACTCGAAATGCCATTGGGGCTTGTCCCATTACGTAAATTTTGAATGCAATATTAATGGTTGAATGGACTCATAATATAACTTCCACTTGATATCAAATTATATGTTCCAATGTGAATGTTGAATGAATAATGAATCATTGAATTTTGAAGAAATATGCATGTGACATGTTATGATGTTTTTAATTTTTATTTTATTTCAAAAGGTGATGTCCCCTTCCCCACACCCATCCCTGCACCCACGTTTCCTCACAACTTAGATTTTCTTTTTCCTTAATTACTAATATTCATCACTACATGTTTCATCCTCGTGCAGATGTAATTCACCTTTTTTATTTAAATTAAAATATATTTATCCTCACACACAATCTCTTTCCTATAATTTCTCCTAGATATCCCTTGATCTCCCTCTTAATCCCATAATTATAGGTTGCACAAATAATTACCATTTTTCAATTTAAATTTAAATTACATTCAATCAATTTCACCCGCATTACTCAAGTATTTTCTCCTAAATTTACTCTTTGATGTTTCCTAGGTATCTCAATATTCTCCTTGATTTATGGATTAACTCAAATAACTAATTTCTTTTCAATTTATTCATTTTAATCAATTTCATATACATTACTTCTTCACATGAATCCTCTCATGAATTTAAGATTATTTAATATAAAATTATAATTTTCCAATTCCACTTTAATTCATTTCTTAGCATTGTTTACTTATTCAAGATTATCCTTTATTTTTCTTCATCGAGCGGGTGCACCTACATTCTATTTCCATTTTTAATAGAACTCACTTTCATTTCTTCTTTATTCATACCCTTCTAAATGCATTTCCATTTCCAATTATAAAGGTATAAACCTATATGACCATTCTTGCAATTTTATCTGATTTTTCATGTTAATAAAGTACATATGACAAACCATACTTCTATCCTTAATTATACACATATGCAACATTGATACCAAAGTGTTATGCCTCTTCATTCCCTTCAAGTACTACCTACTAGTATGTACCAAGGGTTCCATACTCATGCATGTCCTTCAAGTATCTAGTTTCCAATGGTGGGGGATGGTATAATGGTTGGGACTTAAAACTAACCCAACTCCTTTACCATTGATGAGAAACTAATGGTCATTGAGGAATAAGGATCAACACCTTGTTGTGCACACCTCAGTAGATCCTCATGAGTGATCGAATACACGGCCTGCCCTCACGACAACGTGTAACCTCTAGGTAAAAACATAGAATTTTCTTTTCAACCCATTACATGGGAGGAGTGCTAATAGGAAAGAATAGGAAACCTATACCTCCTTCTCCTCAATGTTACTCAACTCTTCCAACAACTCTTTGCCCATGTATAAGCTTATTTGGAAATTGTTTCCCTATATCTGCACACATCTAGAGACAACACATCAAATAGTTCTATCCAATTTCATAAACAAAAATCATAATTATGAACAACATTGCATATATGGAAATCATCCACATCTCAGCCCCATTCTGGGTCTACATATCTTGATTTGATCTGGGATCAATATGCACCTTTGATTTTTCCTATCATACTTGACAAAACATCAATAGTACTTAAAAATTATAGTATAACATACTAAATATATTTTAATAAACACGTGTTCTCTAACACAAGATGGCATCATCATCATATGCAATCCATTTTATATTTCAAAGAGTCATATTTCAATATAAACACCAATTTACTCATAGCCCATTAGTATCTCTTATAAGCAGATACAACATATTCATGTTAACCCAAAAAGTTCCCAAAACATAATTCATGAGAAGGTGCATGAGATAAAAATAGTGGATTTGGTTTACCTCAATTGTTTTGAGTCACATACATTCACCATGTTCTACCATAGCATACAATCATGTCATACGCACACCATGTTGCAAACAAGAAACTATATGCAATTGCTTACAATTTCAGTATCAATCATCTATTCATCTAAGATGGTCAAATTGTCATGACTACTATAGGAGTTAGCAAGACATGGGGCATTACATAAGCTTAAATCCATTTTGAAGATGCAGCCATGTTGCAAAAAAGTGCATGCATTTCTTGGTTGCGCTTGCCCCTCATTTTCTATCCATATTCGTTGATGTAAAACCTTAAAACAAATCCACAATTAACATGCAAGCAAAATTAAAACACTCAAATGAATTTTAAAAAGTAATAAATAAACAACTAATAAATAAAGAACAATATTGAGAAATAAAAAATAACATGAAGAAAATCACCAATGAGGATATGTAGCCATGCTACACAAAAATCTACCCATTTCTTGATTGAATTTGCCCCTCAATTTCTGGCCATTTATGTTGATGTAATACCTTAAAAGAAATACATCATCAGCCTGTAAAATAGAGACAAAACCCTAAAACCTACAAAAAACGATATATAACAAAACCAACTAAAATATTACGAACAATAGTGATAAATAAATAAAATAGAAAAAATACCAATAAGAAAAAAAATAATGCAGAGGGAAAAAATGGTTATTTGATTGCAATACTCTTTATCATTCCTTGCATTCATAGTTATTTGTATTGCATTCTCATGTAGAGACACATCTTCTTCCTCCTCTCTCTCATGTGAGATGAAGAAATGAAACAAACCCTCACATTTTACTCTTTTTAAGAGTTATCTTTATGTTTTTCCTACTTCTTTTAATAATTTAAAAAAATATAAATAATTGTTTGGTGCTTCGACATATTATGAGCACCGGTGCTCCAAAACCTCAAAAAAGAGAATCAGTGAGCCAATACCTCATGAAGGAGCACTGGTATGCATATATCTAAAACATGAGCATCGATGTGCATATATCTAAAAAATGAGCACCAGTGAGCCCATACCAAAATATGAGCATCAATGCACCCATACCAAAAGATGAGCGTCGATGAGGATATATCTCAAAAATGAGCATCGGTGTTCTGATACCAAAAAATGAGCATCGGTGCACCCATACTAAAATATGAGAACGGTTGTGTCATTATCAAATAGGAGCACCAATGTTTTTTGGGGATATTGTCTCTCTGGTGCGCATTGGTATTGAAGCACTAGTGTGCCTAGATTAATGTGGAGAACTAGTGCTTCGTAGCCAAAGTGGAGCATCGATGTATTTTTGACATGTTGTTTCTTTGGTGCACTTGTAGCCATGGATCAGTGGCGTGTTTGATACCAAAATGCATCGATGCACCAAAATGGTTTAGGTGCACTAACAAAAAAAATCCTCTAAAACCTCCAGTCGCTCACCTCCGCTATAAATAGAGAAGGGATAATTCTTTTGGAGAGGTTCCATTGAAACCTCTACTAGAAGGTGTTTTCCTTTTAGTGATGAAATCGTTCTAACAAGATATGGATTTTGCATAAGGGTAATAGTATGAAATCAACATTTCATATTTTTCATACTCGGCAATACCTTTATGCAAAATCCGGACTTGTTAGATAGTAAGCTTTAAAAGGACAGGTGTAGAACCTACAATAAAAACTATGAGATTTAGTATCACAACCTATCAGCAACAAACCCAGCCATAATGTTTACGAAGTGTAGTCAATAAAATCAAAACATTGACCACCAAATTATTGTAGCAAGAATGTACACAAGAATAACTAAGCAAAACATTGTTGATTTGGAGTTTGAAGAAATAGAATGTACTGGTAGCTCAAAACTATAAAAATACCAATTAAATATATTCTTAAAGACATCCCATAAAAACAATTGTTACTACAAATTAATGCAAGCAATCACCATTGGAATAAAAGGAGAACTTTTTCTCAGAAGGATGATACCAAATATAATAATGACTACACAAGAAGATATTGGTTAGCTAGCATACAAAGACAAGAAGTGGATATGACTAGGTTGTAGATTCACTATTGTACACTATTATAAGAGGTGAAATCATTGCACACTATGCTCATAACACACCCATATATGATATTCGGGCCTCTTATTGTTGTCTATTATCCACATATCACCCAAGATCCAATATTTAAGGTTGTTTACCATTGTTTTGATGCATAGAACCACCTAGAGAGGAGAGTAATTGTTGTTTACTATTGTAGCAAAGTTAGGGACAAGTTTACATTTGAACTAGCATGCCTAAGTTTTCCCAGAATGACCATAAAGATACCTAAAATGTCCCTAGAAAGTATTTAACTAAGGTGTTGGATGGAAGGCACATTTACTTGATGTAGGGGAAAGGTAAGATAGCGTTTTTCGTGATATTTTTTGTGACAAATCTATTTTAGATGTAACATTTTATAGAAATTAGGGGTTAGGGGTTATATAGGCCATGTGTTATATAAATGAAGGGTTAGTGTTTGAGGGGTAGGAGATAATGTTTAGAGGTGATAAGGGTTAATGGTTATAAGAGTTACAGGTCATTATCACTACTGCATTTTTTGTCCAAATTTGACACTAGTTTGATTTTTTTTGCATCAATTAAACGTCGAAGGAAAAATTGGAAAATATTGGTTAAGAATCATTGTAATTGCATCGCGTATTCGATGTCATAGCATCGACATAAGGTCACCTATTTGATGTCATAATGTTGTTTACTTCTATAGGAAAGGTTGGGGACATGCCTACATTTTAACTAGCCTGCCCAAGTTCATCCAGATTGACCATAAAGTTGCCCAGAATGTTTTTAGAAAGTATTTACCTAAGGTAGTGAATGGAAGGAAATTTACTTGATGTAGGGGAAAGGTAAGGTTGCAGTTTTTGTGACATTTTTTTTTACAACTCTATTTCCATCACACTCCTCCAATATGCAATTAGGTAGCTTGTGTGTGCTTCTAGAGTTTTAACTATTTATAAACCCAACCACCTTTCCTAAAACTTTTTTCCTTCCATCAATATATACAGAATATCCTTTATATTGATTTTTTTCTTTCATTATGTTATAATTTGCACAAATTCCATATCTATGCATACTCATATATATTGGTCTAGCCATACCGAATGTTTATGAATCATATGTTAGGAAAACATAGTCCATTATTTCAACTTTGCAAATGAATAGAATGTTTACACAATTCATTGAAAAGAGACTCAACCCATGTAAACTATATGGAGCGATTTGATATGTTCTCCCATTGATACAAAAATCAATTCCCAACTCAAGAAGTGGGTTTGTTTCCCATTTCTTCACATAATGCTTGTATTTCAATGGCACTAGGGTTGTCTTTGTTAGTCTCATCTTCATAAGAACGCATCCCTCCTTAAGCAAGAAACAAATCCATACATTTTTAAAATCTTATTCTAACATTACCACCTCTAGTGATTCTTGACATATTGCTTGATGTGTCCCCTTCTCCTATGTCTTAATAACTACCATCATTATCTGAATCAATATTTGATAGATATCTATTTGGTTGTCCATTTCCCATTCAAAAATTAAAATTAGCAATGAATTACAATAGTCAAGTTAAAATCTAATAATAATAATTAAATTTCGACGAGGGTAATAACTTCTACACCATTTCTTTTAGTCATATATTCGAAGTCGTCATTTCTGTTAGTGACATATCTACCTTACCTTTGTCATCCAACATTTCCCTCTATCATTTGGAACCAAAAAAATTGGTGCACCATTACACAATCTCTGTGAAGTTGAACACCTTAGTTCTACATGATTAGTTCAACTTCTTGATTATATCAACATCATCAAGGAAGTGGATAGTATGTATAAATTTAAAACAAAAGAGAAAGTGCATGCTTGTCCATTAAGGCCAGTACGACCAAACTTAGTGTAAAACCCATTTCTAAATGTGGTGGCACGCATGCACCTATGCACTACCATGGGTGTGCATATTTTTCTATATACGTATTGTAAAAGATGTTAAGTAACAAGTATCATATGCACTAGCACTAAATCATCTTGTATAACATGCACTATGTATCTCTTGTGCACTAACACTTATGCATTACCAGGTTTGTGCATATTGTTATATATACTAATTATATAATATGTTAAGTAACATGTGGCATGTGTAATAGTAGAACTAAATCCTATTGTATAGCATGCACTACCACTATGCTTAGAAGATGAGAATGAGAATAATTGTGTCACCCCTAAATCTAAAGCTTCTTGAAGACCTCACATGAAAGCATGGAGTTTCAATCCCTTCACTAGGTGTTGGATCTAAAGATCAACATCAAATAACATACTAAACAAGGGACACAATGATTTCTTAGATAAGAATCCCCCAAATGGTCAATTCTATTGAATCAAATCATTACCATGTGTATTTGTATTGTACAATAGGTCCCTATATATAACTTAGGTCACCATAACAACTATTCTTTAGTTAGACATTAGTTTCAACCATTTCCTCAACTAGCTCCAACAATATCTCCTTAAATCTCTATATGAGATCCATGAAACCCTCACCCCTAATATATCTCATTGTCCTCATCTTGTATCATATGTAGACTAATTCATGCTTAGTATACTTCATTACATTTATGCACTCATATACTTTGGATATTATTCATATATCACAAGTATGAATTACTCCTTCACTGGGACCATTCATGGTCCATATGTAAAGAAATGGGTAACTCCCCAATGGTCTTAACAACTATGCTTGGCATCCTGAGACTTGTATCAATGTTTGGTGGAGGCACGTGAGTAGAGGTAGGCATAGTACTAGTTGATCACCCTCTAACATCTACTCCACTAAAGGTAGGAAACTAGTACCACCCTGACCTATACTCTGATTCCTTCTAATCATCCTACATCAGATGTTGATATGAGTGCATTGCTAGGCATAATTCTCATGAGCAATAGAGAATTAGCTATTACTCTACACATGGATGAAGAACTTGTCATATTGAATGGATTAAAAGTTCATGGTAATTACTAATTCATTATCTTATTTTCATTTTATACAACGATAAATATTTTTATATTCATCTTATAATTCTAATCATAATATGTGGCTACAATGGCAGGAAATAACGAGCTTTGGCATAGATCTAATTACAAGAAACTTCAAAATGAACATTAAACTATTTGATAGGTTTATAGTTAACTTGTTAACAGAGCATGAGACTTTTTAAGTTTCTAAAACCTTTTCAAAAATACTCTCCCCATCTCTTCCTATACCTTGTTTGAATCAATGGCTAGACCGAGATACAAAGCATTCACATGCCACATGAGGGTATTTATAAAAATCCTTACTACTATAATGTTGGTGGTGAACTATAGGTTTCACAAAGATTTGATATAGAAGGAAATCCAATTCTAAGTTGGTTGTGATAATCATTAACATAATTTGGGCATCTATATTGAATCCAAACAACCTATTAAAAGCATCATGTATAGACTCAAGCCATAAGAAACAATCTAAAAACAAGTAAACTCATAATCTCGTAAATCCTAAAAGACACTTTTAGGGTCTATGGGCCATGCACTTGGCCTTAAATCACCACAAAAATCTTGTAGATGGAAATATTATTTGGAACATAAGTTTCACTACATTAAATTGAGTAAGTTTAGGACTTATTTATCTTTGGTTCTAGGAAGATGATGTATAATAATTTTTTCTAAGGATAAGAAGGAGATCTATAACATTTGTGGCACCATCTGATTGCCTGTAATTAAGATCATTATACTCTTGGATTTTATGATGGTATGGTTCCCAGGACTTACATGCAACCCCAATTTTATCCATCTCCTCCCAAATCATTTGAACAAATTTTGTCTTTTCAATCACTCTAATTCGATGAACCTTGTCATAATCTTGTGCAATTCTTTGAATTTCATGAAACATGAGTCAAAACAGTTCTAATTCCAACATGGTGAACACAATATACAAGATTGGACATTGAGCTAGGAGTTAGTTGTAATTGGAAGCACACGTTTCAAAGTATGCAAGAATTAGTTAAATAATAATAATTTTCATTTATAATTAAGAATTAATTATGAAAGCTTGTACCTTTTCATCATTTGTTCTACTCATGGGATACTTCTTGATAATATTGAATTTTGTACTAGATAACATTGGTTGAATGTCTATAATACTCTCATCGAGCTTTTCTTCCCATCCTTTTCTTTGTTCCAAAGCATGATTCAACTCCCGAAAGTATTAAAACAAAGTAAGATTAAGAAAGTAATGGAAATATATAAACATACATGTAAACTTCTAATAAATCTGTATAGATGACTAGGAGCAAGTTTGGTGACATTGCATAGGAATTTGAAATACTACGAATAGTATCCCCATCTTGGATTTTGATTTCCTTTGTAACCGTGTGTATAGTATTTTTATGGAATAAGCACCAAGAGAAAAAATTATTTCCCATTGGAGAAACACTATTATTGCATATGGCCACTAGATCATACACTCAAACAAATTCACTTTCACTACCCCTCCATCTACCATTAGGATCCCATCATGTTAAATCATGTTTAACGGTTTCATTAAGTTCTCCTCATTTATAGGATAAGAAATATGTGCTAAAACCTGCTTATATTATGCATTTCCATCCCATATTCCAAGGCTACACAAGACATCAAGACACTATCTTCTAGTAACTCAAATAATATCTCACATACCTGCCCAACTTGATCAGAATGTACACGAGAATCAATACCAAGTTTGAAATAAACTTCAATCACTATAATTCTAGTCCTCTTTTTGTATGACCCAACCATAAAGGAAGCATATGAATTTACTTGCTGCACTCTAACTCCATATGTGAAAACATCAGTTCTCTCCAACCCATATCAATATCCTCAGCTTATTTGCTCCACTTTTCATTTTCTTGGAAACTGAAGTTGGATTAACCCACTTCAATACACCATGATTTCCAATCTGCTTTAGACATTGCAAAGCGTTATGGATCATGCTTGATTCAATAAATACTAAAGCCATGTTCCTGGGCATAAAATTATTATGGATCTCTTGTATAACAATTGATCGAATTTTATCAAGCACTCCATCTAGGTGTTCAAGAACATCCTCAATTTTAAACTCTTCACTATATTTTTTGTTGAGGAAGCACCCAATTCCAGCAATAATGTCATTTTCATCTACATATTGAAGTGACTTCCTAGAGAACCATCTACCAATTTCCTTAAAAAAATTCTTCCCTTCATTAAGTTTGCGGTTATACCATCATGATCGTTTCTTAAGACCCAAAGAGGATGTCCTTAGGAAATTACCTATTGACCCTCTTGTAGCATGTGTAGTTTGATCTAATCAACACCCTTCAAGCATTTCTACTAAAGCTTTTACATATGTATAATTTTTATTTTATGTAGGTGCATATATATCCATTTGTTCATCAAATGCAGTTCTTTAAGTTGTTTTATGATTTCCAATTGCATTTGCAATTCTATCCATTTGTTCTTATAAGGTAGTTCTTTAAATTGTTTCATGAATTCTAGTTGCATCCAACTTCTCAAGGGATGTATGTTCAAATTATTAACCACTAGGCAGGACTACATTTTCATTCCCTTCAACTGTAATTGGAGACAAAGGCTACCTAGGTTGTTGAGCAACATAGCCTTGTATACTTTGAGTAGAGTTATTTGTAATGCCAACAACATCAACGGTTGGTCTTTGCGAGACATTTGGGACTACATTTTGTGAAATAGAGTTGATTATTTGGTAGGGATTTATATCTTGAATATTATCATTCACTTCAACTGTAATTGGAGAAAAACGTTGCCTAGGTTGTTGAGAAACACAACCTTCTATGCATTGATAAGAGTTATCTGTAATGGAAGCAGCTTCAATAGCTGATCTTTGAGGGACATTTGAGACCACATTATGTGAAACATAACTAATTTTGTGGTAAAGAGTTTTATCTTGTACATTACCATTCCCTTCAACCGTAATTGGAGACAAAGGCTGCTATGTTGTTGAGCAACATTGTTGTTTTCCACACATTTCTTTCATAGAGGACATTGATTTTCAACAACTGCTACATGATTGCCTTCTATCTGAGGGAAAAACACAATATAATTTTGTGGTATGGAGTTCTAATTTGTAAATCTATGATGTTGTTAATGGGTAGCATGCATAGCATATTTCTTACCTCCAACATGCATGAATTGAATCACAATGTTATATGGTTCCAAAATTGGAACATTAGACAAATCTACTTCCCTTCTGTAGACATCTTTTTTCGATGAATATTTTCTTGATATTGTTGGTTTGAATGATCCATTGATGAGTTACTCTACAAAATCAACAAAAAAAAATCAATATTTCCATTAGAAGAGAGATTAGATTTCTCAATTTAAAAAATACTTGTAATATATCAAAACTGTGTATATAAAAACTTAAGAAATGTCTACGATGCACTGTAAATACATGCCTAAAAGGTTTTGATCTATGTTTGTCATGTCATCTAACATTAAATATCCTCATATGTGCTCAGGTCACTCGTTCAATGTTTATAATGTTGTGTTAAGACCTAACTCACAAATTGTCTTATGGAGGTTAATTATGAAAAAATAACACTTAAAAACATTTCCCAAAATATATAACTATCGTAGTACCAAATTAATTTACTATGATCATTTAATAGGATTGAATTTTGCATGCATTTTAAGAAGGTCCTCTGAACCTTTATTCAGAGTAAACATTAATACAAAGTATAGCCTTGTTGTATAAAAATTACTTTTATGACTCATTAAAAAAAATGTACTTGTATAAGAATATGGGAGGAAGAAAATATCTTCTCCAATTTAAACAACTTAAAAATACCTAAGGGTAGACCTTAGGCTTGCATTTTGCTGAACTAAGTGGGCATTTTGCATTTACAAGGAAGCCTTGTAGTGTTTTTGCATAAAGTGAATTATTTTAACCCAAAAATAATACAGAACACCATATCAAATTGATCTCACTCAAAAATATTAAAAAATGAGGGTTGTGCATGCATTTTACTTAACTCGGCAAATTAAGTTCAAAACATAAAATTTACAATTTTGAAAAATTTACTACATTCAAATAAAACATAATTTCATAATTATGAAGAAGGTTTTTGTCAAAAGTATATATGTGTGTGTGTGTGTGTGTGTGTGTGTGTGTGTAAATGGTATTAATTTCAATAAATTACCTCTATTATGACCATGGAAAATATTTTTCTAAGACCATTTTTATAGATTTACATTCTCTTTTTACATAACAAACTTACAATTTTAAACAATAATTTCAAATATGAACATGAAACTTATAAATTATGCATAATTATATGTATACTACATATATTATGATAATTATTTGTCTTTTTCAACTGGAACCATTAAAAATGACTCAAATATGTAACATGGATATAATATTAATTCAATAAAATTTCACGTGCATGAAATATGGTGTGCATTTTCCTACACCTAAATTTCAATGATTTACATATTTCGAGAGCACAATTCCTTGGAAGACGATTTATAAAATGAAGGCCTACTTCCCCTATGGGGTAGGTTTCCATTGAAGAAATCTTGGATGGACAGGTCACTATCAACAACTCGGGTCTGGGGTCTTAGCTAGATGAAATATTTGATTTGTTTTAATGATACTCAATGTTGGTATACTTTATGTTTCAAAGTTTCTTGTTGGAAATATTACAGCCTCTATTACATGTCTATGTAAGCTTTATTTTGTAATCCATCTGTAGACTAATGAGACTATTAAAGGAAGACTTTTTATATAAAAAATTTGAATGATTATGAAGAGGTATAGTTCTCCCTATCATTGTTATAGTGCCTGTAACACCTTTAGAGTGTATTTTTTGTTCTTTATTGTAGTAGAAAATATGTTTTTTCTTTCTTTCTTTCGGAAAAAATGTATACCATCAATAGTTATATTGTGTTGATAGCATTGAAAACAAGGTGTAGCACAAAATTCTAGCTTCTCCATGAGCCAGAGTGGGTCACATAATAGAGCAGTCCAAAAATAAAGGAATGCCCTCATGTAATTTAGTTGCAAATTTGAGTATCTTATAGCCACGTTCTAGAAAATAAATAAAAACAGTGTTGGAAATCTTATTAATACTGAGAGGGGGGGTGAATCAATATTAAGCACAGTTTTAAACAATTTTCACCTTTACCAAATTAAAACAGAATTTATATCATGCATTCACCATAAAAAATGGCATTCATCATCACATGCATAAGACACAGAACACAAGTATTTGACGTGGAAACCCAAACAGGAGAAAACCATGGAGTGATTTCTTATATAATAAAGATTACATTCATGGGAAGGACCATCTTCCAAGATTCTCCAACACTGATTGGAAAGAGGCTCCAACCCCCTGATTTACATGCTACAACATGAAGGAAGAACCAAATCCCTGATTTACCAGCACCAACTGGAAGGAGGCACCGACCCCCTGATTTACATGCTCCAACCTGAAGGAAGCTCCAACTTCTTGTTTCGTGCCCCGTCCTGCCACCCTGATATGACTGTAGAATGTCTTATTATTGTTTGCTTACTTGTGCACACTTCAGACTTGTTGCATTACTTTCCTTTGCATGCACCTAATATATGATCTATTCTTCTCAACTGTTGTATTATATCATCAATTCATTTCTTACTTCACGTCACTACATCAATATAACACACTAATTCCCATATTCCATAACTTTCTGCAATCTACGCGTTGAATCAACATACTGTTCTGTTTCTACACATCTGTAAACTCGTCTAATTCTATGCATCATATATTATATTGTTGTTGTATTCTTATGCATGTGTCTCATATACTATATCATCATGTGCATCATATGTTGTACTGCTCTTCTATTCTTGCGCACTTGGCTCTCTTCTAGATCATGTTGTTCCAGATCAACGAGCCATTGATACCCTAATAATTCGAAGCTTTCCAATTCAGAATACTATCTCTTGTTCATCTTCAAGCTTACTTTCCACTCATCAACTTGGCTTCTTATTTATACTCGACTTGTGCAGACCATGTGTCCACAAGTTGGACATTAACATCTCTTATTCCTTTCTTCATGGTCAAGCCTACTCACGCATCCGCCACTTGTCTTGATATTTGCAACTGAGGTATCATGACTTGTGGGTTTTGTGCACACTTGGTCCTTAGCATAGTGGGATTTGTGCACCTAGGAACTTCTACTTTTTGGGTCTTGTGCCCCTTGATGTACCATCACTTGGTGGGTCTTGTGCACTTCTGATACTTGCATACATGTCAAATGACCTCTTGCTTCTGAGGCTCTTGTGCACTTCTGAGACTTGTCCAACCAACTTTGAAGTACCACGACTAGATGAATTAGGGACTTGCACACACAGTTCTTTATGTACTTCGTCAAACTGGCACATGGATGCTAAGTTCTCTTTGACATCATGGGTACTAAGTCCTTTTTTACATCAATGACAACCAAAGTTCAACAATCTCCCCCTTTGGCATTGATGTCAACACCTCATGAAGTTGTGCTCTTCTTGATCATGAATTCCTTTGTTCTTTTTGCATACCGCACAGTACTCCCCCTGTGTTATTTCCAGTTTGAACCTTTGATTTTTTTTGCAACCTTCGATCAGGACTTCTCTGATGTTTTTATTTCTATATAGTTCGATGTCACCAATACATGCTTCATGGTATTTCTCCCCCTTTGACATCAATGGAAAAGAGTTTCTTTCCATGCACACTTTCAGGTTCTCTTTTGCACTTATACTTTGGCTTTGCACTGGTCTCATGCTATCATTTGTTTCGATTACTCCCCATTGCTTCATGCTTTATTCCCTTTACTTTTTTTGATGTTGTTGCGCAATGCTCAATCACCCTGCAACCTATACATTTATCACCAACTATGTAGTTGTCTTAGTTAAAGATATATTCCCCCTACACAGTTTCCATTCACATTTAACTTCTTTCTCAAACATTAATATTTCATGCCTCTTTATTCATCTTCCTGATACTTCTATTGCGCGCATCACAATGCTCTCCTTGTGCAATTGCAAGTTCCTTATACTCTAGTTTTGCATTATTATTTTTTATGTTGACTTCTTCCTGCTTTCACTACCGCGTCTGAGAATTTTCGTCATTAATTAAACACATCTTCATTAATATTGATATTAATGACACACATCATCTTCCTAACTTCGCACATCATGTCATATCTTCTAAAAATTGTTCCTTGATGTTACACATAATTCCATATGTCAACCAGCTTTGCAACAATTTGATGTGATTGATGACTCGTGCGTAATATATGACATCTTGTTGTCGTACTCGCACTTTTTTGACGATATCATTTCAATCATATGGAACAATGAGTTCGATTTTCCCTTTTTTTCCTTTAGCTTGATCTTATTAACTCATATCATTATGTGTTTCCATAAATGCAATTAATTTTGACGTCTTCCTAGTCATCTTTGAAACGCACGGTCATGAATATAGTTAACTTCAATGTCTCTTCAATTTATTTTGGTGCACGCGGCAGACACCTTCCAAATATATATAGGAGTTGTGTGTGGCCTGACTTTTCATCCTGATTCATTGTCATTCCATTGTTAAAATTATTCTGAGTGTTGTGCCATCATCTTCCATGTCTACTCATTTTGAAAGATTTAGCAATTCATTGGGTAGACTAGTTCACTCACTGGTTCAGTCGCAACAGGCTGATTTCGCGAAGTCGAAAGTAGAAATGGGAATTTGGCAATCTCATATAAAGGAATCAGACGTCATGCAATGGTATGTGCAATCTTAGATTAACCAAGGTAATTCATAGGATTTGTCGAATCTGAAGAAGAGAATTGAATGCCTGGAGAGACAACAACAACAAACTTTTGACTTGTTGAATTCCATTCGGATGGAACAATGTAATTCCAACAAGCCTTCTTCGACCTTGAAACTTTGTTACTTTCTACAAACTCCTGATTTCATCATGCAAACTTCACCGGACCTTGAGCTACGCTTGTTTCAGCAACCATCCAACTATGTCGTAGAACTCGACCTCAAGCTTTGGCTCTTAGTTGATTTTGTAATTGTCAATTTTATTCAACAATACTTCTATTCTTAGATGTACTTTGGTCATTGCAACATGTTTTCTTTTGATACTCTGATATTCTAGAATACTTTGACTATGATTTCTGCGACATAGGTCTTATGTATTGTTGCTTCCTATAATAGCAGTTTTTGAATGTAATACAAACTCTAAGTGTGTAGAAGTGTTGTATCTGCACATTAGTAATCAATCAAATGGAACTTCTTATTTGTGTCCTTCAATCACATGAATGTATTCTTTGTGCGATAGTTTTACTTCAAAACATCATTGCAGATAATTGACTATGGTTGTATCTGTTACTTTCCTTATAGATATATGTGCATTTTCTTTGCAACTTTATATCAATGTGACTTTATACAACAAGCTTCAAATGTTTTCTGGCTGCAATACATAATAATGCTTTCCTTGAATTCCTAATGAATAACGTGTTGAATTCAAGGATCTTACTCAACCTTTTGGAGATTAGAAAGATAGGAAACAAGGTTGAGCAAAAGTGTGCAAGACTAATCGAAGTACTAATCGAATGTTGCGCAAAAGAGAAAAGGTTCAAACTAGAAATAAAAAAGGGGGAGTACACACAGGGGAGTACTGTACAGTGTGCAAACAGAACAGAGGAATTCATGATCAAGAAGAGCACAGCTTCATGAGGTGGTGACATCAACACCAAAGGGGGAGATTATTGAAGTTTGGTTGTCATTGATGTCAAAAAGGACTTAGTACCCATGATGTCAAAGAGGAATTAGCATCCATGTGCCAATTTGAAGAAGTACATAAAGAATAGTGTGCGCAAGTCCCCAATCCATCTAGCCGTGGTACTTCAAAGTTGGTTGGACAAGTCTCAGAAGTGCGCAAGAGTCTTGGAAGTAAGAGGTGGTTGGACATGTATGCAAGTCTCATAAGTAAGAGGTGGTTGGACATGTATTCAAGTCTCCAAAGTGCGCAAGACCTGCCAAGCAATGGTACATCAAAGGGTGCAAGGCCCAACAAGTAGCAGTTCCCAGAGGCGCAATTCCCACTATGTTAAGGAACAAGTGTGGGAAATCCCCACAAGCTGTGATACCTCACTTGCGTAGATCAAGAGAAGTGGCGGATGATCAATATTGTTGGCATTTCAAAATATTCCAATAGAGGAACAAATAGGAAGTGGAAGTTGGAGTAGGTTAGGAAGGAATGATGATTAGATTAATAATATTTTGGTTTGGGATTTGAGACTCCAATATAGTTTTATTGAGTTCATTACACTGGTAAATCATGAGTTAATTCATTAAGGTTGATCTAAGTATAATGTTGATTAGTGTTGATGTGTTGTGACTTAACGAAATTTCTTAATGCTGTGAGTGGTGCATTATTGTCTTGCATGTGTTGTTACCTTGTATTGCATCCAAAAACTATGCATTAGAGGTGGTAATGGTTGCATATAGTGCACACATAAGCTATGTGTACATTGGCCATGCACACACACCTTGCGCATGTATGTTAGTAGTAGTTTGTGTGTGTGTGTGTGTGTGTGTGTGTGTGTTGCATTATCATGTATGATGGTTGATGGGTGTAATAAGGTTAAAGTATAATATTAATTATAGTATTACCTTGTTACCATTTAAATTACATTTTAAGTTACATTTTATGGTATTAGGCACATTTACATTAACTTGTATTAATCATATTTAAATTGTAATTCTATTGATTGTCTCTCATTTAAATCTCATTAGTAATCATAATTAGATTAAGTAATCTCATTACATTGTTTAATTCAAATTAATATGCATAATCTATTGATTGTGTGTCATGATATTAAAGGGTCAATTAATGTTTACCAAACAAATATGATGCGATTGATAGTGGTTTGTCAACTAATAAACACATTAGAGACATTTTATTATTCGATAATATTTGGTCTTACAAGATCTGGCTTGAATAAATGTGTTAAACCTGACTTGTTAGGGAGTGTTGTCGGATACTTAATTAGTGAAGTGAGTTTAAAGTATTATTTTATTTTATTTTGGTTGATCTTTCTAGGACCCTTTTCGAGGAGGAGGAAGGGAGGCGATGGAATGGGGGGATAAAAACAAAAATGGGGAGGATGAGAAGGGGGGTGTTTTTTTGGATGATTTACTGGGATTTGTTATTGGAATAAGAGACTTGATTGGTTATAGACTGGTAAGGAATAAGCTATTTTTTTATTATTTTAGTTGTTGGCACGAAGGTTTAGGAAGCCCCACAAGTTTCCTAGAACTGACAGCTTGGCTACTAGCTAATTGGGAGAAATCATCTCAGTTTGGGAAACATAATTGGTTGGTTGGAGCTGGACCTAAGGGATTTCTAACTCGGCTATACATTAAGGTATTCTACTTGATCTTATTCAGTCATATTATTTTTTATTATTATCTTATTTTAATGTTACATATGCTTTGCAATTGTATATTTACTATTAATTTGTTAGATAAAAAGAAAACATGATTAGAACTCAAACTTAGAAAATCACACAGTTAGTTATTGCTAGTTTATTTTCCTAACATTTGTTTTAACTTAACACCCATCATTAAGATGGGTGTTGAAGACTCCAAACTTGGGAGATGAATGTGATTTTTAGCTCAAAGAGGGATATCTGCTTCCAAGTAAACCATTAGCAATTTAACCAAATTATTTTAACTCTTGCTCTAGTGTTTAGGGTTTTTATTGGGTATTTATTTTACAAAGTATTGTTCCTGGATCAAAGTTTTCATATGGTTGTGGGTTAATTCTCTTGGATTTAGTTTATATGTGGTTTTCTTATCCCATTTGAATCTTCTCTCTTATATCAAATGTACTAACTTAGTGGCCAACTACTATATGAGGTAACTTTTGTTTCCTTAGATAATTTCAATGTTTGGAAACCATTGCGTTCATGGTACAAACATTTACTTTCATTTGCATTTTAGATATTTGGAAAATGCAAAATATGGGGTTAGGTCTGTATTTTAGGTAAGATTGCCTTTACCCTACCTCCAATCATTCATTTATCTTGTTCTTTTACTATTTAGTTAGAAACTTACGGGTTAATATATTTTCTTTGCAAGTTGAAAGAATAGATCAAGGGTTTGGAATTTTACCTTTGTTTCTCTTCAGTAAATGAATTTCCTGCTTGGTTGTTCCTTAGAAGGTACTCTCGACAACATTTCTATAATTCATAAGGTATAGTTTTCTTAAGGATAATTCGTTTGTTAGAAAAGAACAAGCTTTAAAATGAAATCTTTCAGCTTGTGGAGATTCAACTTTCCAGATTTGTAACCCATACATTAATTTACTATTTAATTCTAAGTGTGTTAAACAATTCTCCTCATTATAATATTTTTCTTCATACTCATATTTTATTATGTAGTAAAGTAGAATTTTTGGGGGAGTTTATCTTAGTTTGTATCAAACCTAGAAAGAAATATTATATTTCTCTATTTTGAGGAGTCCTTTTATTTTACTACACTAAATAACAATCATCCTATAGTTATTTTTGATATTTTTTCTCTTATTTTCTAAATATAGAAAATAAATATAAAGTTTCTATGATAATAAAAATATGGTAAACAATTTGTTTGTTTACCATTATGATGTAATTTATTTTTTGAGATAGTATGATCAAATTAAATCTTTAAAATTGAGTCTTTATTTCTATCGATTATTATAAACAATGCATATATATGGGTAGATATAGCTATCCAAATAATTTATTTTCTAAAATGGGAATCAAAAGCTAGTATTCATATTAGTCTAAGTTTCTTTATCTTTCTTTCATAATATGGTATTGTCTCGTTTCTATATATATATAGTTGTTGTATTAAAACTTCAAACTGTGTCTTTACTATTCTATTGATTATCATATGCGAAGTTTCTCTTTCCAACAAAATGTAAAACTAAAATAACTTTATCAATACATAAAAAATCTAGGTATAAAAAATGATAACTAATAAAGCATTCAATTTTGTTTTCTGAAGTAATATATATATCCAAGGAAAATTGATTTGAGTATGTCCAGGAACCACCCAACCAAAGGAAACTTGAGATTTTTGACGAAAACATGATACCACAATGGTGAATTTACTTATAGTTTATCAGTTTCACCTTAACTCTATCATTCAAGCAATTCAACAACAAGTACACTCTTATTGATGTCCCACCTAACACTTCTTGGTGCTCAGAATAGTGTGCATACAGACTCTTAATGCTTTGTCCTTCACTTGTTCAAGATAACAATTTTTATCAATCTATGGATTCACATAGTTAGGTACTCACATTACATACGTCATATAGCACATTCAATGCTCTTCAGTATGAACATAGAGAGCCCTAATTAAGTGGTCTATAGAACTTGAATTGTTTTCATGTTTTTATTTGGACTCCACTCCTTTTTTCATCCTAACTTATTTTTCCAACTCTCTAAAACCCTACTACCTAATAACCCCTCTCTCCTAATTCAAATTTTCTTTTATTAAGAGAACTAAGAAAATAATCATTTTTGGACTCTTCCTCTTTTAAAATAGAGTAACCACTTTCCCTAAATTCTTGGAAGACATGGCTAAATCCTAAGAAAGGTTAAATTGGTTTAACATTTGATTTTGTAGAACCCTTATTTTTGTTTTCCTACTTGTACTTGTAGTATTATGGGAAAGTATTATGGTTCCCCTTTAATGATCTTTCCCCAAATCAATTTTAAATCAGTTTTAAAACATATAATTAAAACATATTTGAAAATATTTACAATCACACCATTATAGTAATGTCACCTGGTATTTAATTTCCAGAGCCAAGTAAGCATTTTAATAAAAAATAGCTAATAACCAATCAACAATAATATTTATTCTAAAGGGTAATATCTTAACATATTTCATAATATTTATTCTAAGGGTTAATTAAGATATTACATGAGAGCATATATAGATTTAGAGGTGGTTAAATCCATATCTTATATATGGATATCATTGGGATGAATATATTGTTAAAAATTCCGCGAGTGCTTGTGTTGTTCCAAGCCTTCTAGAATTGTTGAATTCCTTACCCCTAATAATTTTGATTGTTGTGAATGCTGGTAGAGAGTAACTGAAGACAACGCAGGAAACTAAGGGCCGTGTAGATGCAAGAAGAGTGAAGAATCACCTCAAGTAAAAAGATGTTAACTAGGCTGCAACAGAAGAAGCTCACTGATAGGATGCAATTCTTACATTGAGCAAAATGGAAGAAAGAATTGCAGCAATGGTAGATTATGATGCCCAGGAATATGAGGTAGGGCTGGAATTTCCATTTGATGATGGTTTAGTTTATTACTGAATCACGCTGGTAGACAACATAAGAGTTCATTCCTAGGATGATTAGCTGTACCGTGGAAGATGGGAATAAGGACTCGGGAGCGTTGATTTATAGACAGTAGCTTCAGAAAAGGAAAAAGAGGTATGAAAAGAAGTTTCAGAGAAGACTACCTGAAGATGTGAAGGCCGCATAAAAGTAAGAAAATACCTTGGCCGGCAAAGAACACGGCAAAGGATTGGACAGTGTGAAGTCCAAGAGAAAAAAGACTAAGTTACTGAAAAGTTGTTGCAAGAAAGTAGTAGATTGAAGTTTGCTAGGGGTCAGAAGAGAAAAATGCAAAGAGAAAGTTGCAGAATCGAAGATAATGTTGCTGCAGAAGAAACATAGGATGAATGATTGCATTAAAGAAAAGTCTGTCGAGTGTGCACGAGAGGATGTTGCAATAACGCCTATTTGAGCAAGTCTAAGAGGAAGCTGCTTAAATTTGGGATGATGAAGAGGTCAACACTCCTGTCTGTTGAGAGAATGATTGCACGGAGTTGCATTGTGGGGATGTGCTGCCTGAAGAGGAAAATGAGCTCAGGAGAGACGTACATTGGAGAGATGACTACATTGTTGGTTGTGTGGTTTTGGGTTCAGCAGAGGCTGCTGGTTGCACAAAGAAAACACCCCAAGGGAGGTGTAGCATTGAAGAAGCAAGGACTTCATGTCATGTTCTTAGTAGAGAGAACTCACTGCCTGCATTGTAGACTGCATCACAGAAAGTTGTAGATCTCTGAGGTGACATGGGTTATGTATGATAGGTCATGTGATGGAAACACGAATTGTAGAGGAGGCATGTGTGTTTTTCATCTAAAGAGAAGTAGTTGAAGAAGAACTCGGAGAGTGGCTGAGTTAAGAGTGCAGAAGGGGATGCAGCAGCAACAGCAAGGGAGATAAGAGAGCAACAGAGGAAAAAAAGAGAATGTAGCGGGAGCATGAGGATTGATGATGTGGTTATATTTTATCACCAAAGGAGAACCTACATCGTGAGGACGAGATTTATTTTCTACAAGGGAACTTTGATGCAGGAAACTCTGTCCTTTTTTGAATTTGGCAACCCACCATTGTCAGGGAAACGTGCTTGAAGCTTTCTAAAACACAAGACGTGGCAATCTTTCACGCCGGTAAAGGGGCATGTCCCATGAAGATCGTAATTTATGGAAGCTGAAGATTTGTATAAGAGCAAGGTAGGCAAGGGCACTTGGAGAGAGGCTCGGAGGAATTCGCATAGAGTGCTCCAAAGGAAGAAAGAAACAAGAAGAATAGAGAGGCAAATTGTATCCGGCTCGAATGATTAAGAGGCTGGAAGGCTGTTGTAAAACCCTGATTGTAAGCTCAGAGATGACTAATAAAGAAGACCGATTGGAGAGTGATTTTTCCCTGACGAATTCCACTATAATCAGTGCTAACGTCTGAATGCTTTTTCTCACTGATTATTTGATGATTATGTTTCTTATATTCGATGATGATGCATAGTTTTATGAGATTGCTGGATAAGATAGTCTGCTGCGTATCTCTGATTTGCAGGGGCCTCAGATCACCTGTATCAAATAAGATACCAGGAAAAGGCTATATTGCTAAATGATTAGACTAACTTCTGATGCATCAAACTCTCTCAAGGGATGACTATGTTATCGATCGTGTACTATTAAGAACATCTGCCTAGATCACCAAGTGTTATCTACCTTATCCTTGAAATTAAATCTAGTTGGCAAACAAAAATCCCTTGGGTTTGATCCTCAGTGTTTGACCAGAAGAAATTCCTCGAAATGTTGAAATATAGTGGAAAGAAGAGACCTCATCAAAATACATTCATGTATCTTTAGTACAAGGATCTTATGTTGCTAATGTTTCAGTAAGGTAACATATCAGCAAATGAGCCATCTAGCTTGTACCCTTTCTTCGCATCAAAGACCATCATGTCATCTTTTGGAATCATATCAGATAGGCATCTTCATTCTGGTATCTGAAGCGATGCACACAATAACAAAACTGTATTTCAAAATCAGTCTATTAATAATATATCAGCACATGAACCATGTAGCTTGTACTCTTTCTTTGCATAGAGGACCATCATGTCATCTTTTTGAATCACATCAGACAGGCATCTATATTCTGGTATCTGAAGAGATGCAAACAATAACAAAATTGTATTTCAAAATCAATCTATTGTATTAGATCTATAATGCATCCCCAATGTCAAGCATCCATTATCAATTACAGGCAAATCCACTTCAGAAGAACAGGATTTCAAAGCTAAAAAGAGTGCAAATAAAAACAATGAAGTAAGATAGAACTGGAACCAATGGATATTATGACAACCTGCAGATATTGAGCTCAAGGATAAAATCCACCATCTACATTGTCAGAGATTTTGCATGTATTGTTGATCTCCACGGCTAGGCATCCAAACACACACAAGAAAGAACAAAACTAAAATAGACATATAAATTACACCTGCAAAAAAGTATAAATCTTATGACTACAGCAGGAGGTAAATGAACGAACAAAAGTAGAAGAGTTCTCAAGTATATATGCATGCACATCCAGACTAATAATTAACCAAATGCTACAAAGACCATTGCCAAAAACATTCCTGTACAACACTAGCCATACTAGAAATGAGCTGATTATGGCTGATGGAAAAAAATGTAAATCTAGAAAAGGAAGAGATTTATCTTGAAATTTAATAAGTATCAACCTTCACCAAGGTTGTGAGACTCGGACTCTGCAAAAAATTGGCTAGCTTGGGACTCAGCAAAACTCGTCAACTCGGCAAAACTTTAGTTCAAGACTTGATGAAACTCGACAAATATATTTGAAAAAGGGGAATTGTGTGCACAAAATATAATAATGACATTTCCATCCATAAAATCTATAAAACAACAATTAATGCATCAATTCACCTCTTCAAATATGATAGTATAAAATTTGGCAGTCAAAATTTGTCTAAAAAACTGAAACATTAAATGACCGAAGGAAGATGAAATGAGTCAATGACCAAATGAGACTGAAATGCGTCTTTTAGGGGGGTTATGTGCCTTTATGGTTTCTGTTGATGTGTTCTCATTCTTTTTTCTCCCTCCAAAAAACGCATTTCAGATTTTTCTCCAAGTCAATTCCATGTTGAATCTGCATTTGCTTGCTGGGCAAGTTTTGGGTGAGTTTCAGCAACTCTGATGAGTTCAAGGCAGGTTCAACATGTTTTGGCAAGTTTGATTTCCAGGTGAGATTCAGGTTAGGTTTTCACTGGTTACTCAATCCAGGAATGATCCAACGAGACTCCTCAAGACTTACAGGTATTGGCCGGGTCTCACAACATTGGGCACACACATAATTGTGGAAGGTGTGGCTCGAGAGGAAATTTAGTAAGTGTGCAGTCTATGTTTTGGCACAAGACACTATTTGGATCTCTGTTGCAGGTTTCCATGCAATAGAAAACTTAAAACACAGCCAACCTTTGAATCACTACTAGAAATGAAATATATAGATTTAAACTCTATATCAGCTAGATCGACATGAAATATGATGGTCACACAGGATAGCTCCCTGGATAGATTAATGTAGCAGATCATACAGCATGGAAAATGCAAATCAGACCTTATAAATCAGATTATTGGGCAAGGAGGATACAGATTAGACCTTAAAAATGAGAATACTGATCAGACCATACAAATCAGAATTTCAAATGTTTGATGGGGACATCCCTCGAGTTTCCTCAGGGGCACTGTCTTGCACCCACAATAGGAGACACATCCTTGGGATGGGGAGGGGAGATGCAGGGCTGGGCATGCTTCCCCTGTCAACACAGTTTTTAGAGCTCCTATAATTCATCCAAGGAAAGTAGCAAGTCACATTGAGTAACATGCCCAGGTGTTAGTTTCTTTTCAATGAACATTCTAATAGTGCACATTGACTCCTTATGCTGTATCAACTCTTTATTTTGGTGCATAAAATCTTGCACAATTTCGGTATCTATCATGGTTGGACCTCTCTTTAAATAGCAATTGTTTGCTCAGAGACATCCTTAGTAGCAAGAGGCTTGAAGAATTTCTTGAAAGGCCTATTTCCATTCTTGCGCTAATGCAATTACGTTTAAATCCATGCTCATCCTGATCTGTAAGCCTCTGCAATTTCCAGTTGTGCTTCTAGCTAAATGTTCACCATCATCATGCACTTTGGTAAAGCAAAACTTGAGAGAGTTACACAAACACCCTATAAATAGTCCACAGTTGGAGACAGTAAAAGTAAAAAGCATATTTACCTAGCATAATTAAAATTGAGAAACTAGGTTACTCATTACACATCCAGTCAACTAGCTTTATGGCAATACTGGGCCTAGTAGCTTCTAAATTCAACTAATTTTCATAAAATTTGTTCTCCAATTATTTGTCAACTGCAGTAAGAACTGAAGTAAAATAAATAACAATTTCTTATGTTGAAGTAACTTCAATGAGGTGTCTTCCTAGTACTTTTTTTATGGGTTGGTTCACCAACCCATTTATTTTAGTAATCAGAAATGAAGCATTGATCAGAACTAACTGATGCCAAATCCTAGCATGTGGTTTATGCAAGATATTAGTCTAACCATCCCTTTTTGAATATAATACCACTTATCCATCTTCTCATTATAACTAAACTACATGCTCATTGGTCTATGGTTGAATGGTAAGTAAGAGGCACTTACTATGAGAAGACCAGGGTTCAAATATCCTGTGCACACTGCACACCTTCCCTGCAGTTCTGTAATGTGGAGCTAAACAATAAATAAATATTAGCTTTGCACCATTAGAAAAATACTGCATTCATTAGAAGTAAACTAAGCAGGTCACAGTTCACATGGCCTCAATCAAGACATCTAAAAGTTCGATGCTTACAAGAAAGGGATCATAGTTGATGGACCAAAACAGCAACCCCTAGTTTAGGACCATAATCCAATCTGTTTGTCAGAATACCTCAAGATTGAATGCTATTCCTGTATATAATTGTCTATCAAATGACTTCTAAAACACATAACATATGATTAGTGAAGCCTGGTACTATATAGCTGATGCCCACTGACTTTTCACTTGAGCTAGAGTACAGTTACATTGTAACCTCCTAATCTAACTACAACACCAGTGCATAGTAAAGGTGTAGGCCTAAGTACAAATTAAAATTGTTCTGTGGAATGAAAAATATTCAATGAGGAAATCCTAATACAAACACTCGGACTTAAATGCTCCACAGTTGCTGGCAGGATTTAAGGTGATTCTATAGCCCTTTTATCTTTGCAGTGCAGCACATAACCCCCAAAGCAATTGTAACAGTAAAGCAATCTAGTTTGCCTTCAGTTCATTGTTCAACACAGATAACCATCCAACAGCACATAAAGGCCCCTATAAACAATATTGTGACTTTGTGCTGAATGAAACATATTCATAATGAAATAAATTACAACTTTTCTTTTACCCAGGACAGATTCCAAAAAAATTTAAGCTTGCCAAATTGAGTTTCATGGGTGCAGAACAACAGCATCTAGAATCAGCATAGATATGCAGAAAATAAAACTGCATCAACATTGCTTCTTTCCATAGACAAGACCTGATTAACTATCCAATCAAGCTAGATGATCTTTTAAATGGAAACGGTACACTTCGTTAGGAAAGAAGAACCCAGCCATGTAGAACTCGATAGAAAAACATTAATCTTACGCCAAGGGCAGCTTCTAATAATTGAAAATGCCAAATGGTTCAGTACACAAGAAATGCCACTGAATAGTACAATATTGAAAAGGTAGAATTTGAAACTTTAAAAAAAAGGAAGCAAATGTAGCAAAATCAATCCATATGGGACTTCCCTTGGATGGCAACAAGGTAGGAAGCAATTGTATTTAGGGGGAAACTGAAGATTTGGGCTTATGAGTAGAAGACCAACGAAGCATTGAGATTTTCTGAAGGCCATCACTAATTTGCAGAACAATGACCAGCTCACATTTGTTAGTGGATGAATCACCACATACAAAAAATTATGTAATCACCTTCCATGAGGATTAACTAATTGTGAAAATACTGTACTTGCAGTTGCACCTTCTGAACCTTCTTCGCTTGCAGCACTAACCCTCTCAATAGTGCTATTATCAAAATGTTCTGGCTGAGAAAAGCGTAAGGGAATCTCTGCAATGCGATTGGCACTGTTTTCATCTGGATCATCAAGCATGGAAGTTTCCTGAAGTTGAAGAGCATATTCTAAGTTCCACAGCACATCACCCATGGTGGGCCTGTCTATACCGTGGTCAGCCAAACACTTTTCAGCCGTCTCTCCAAACTTTCTCAAGGAGTTAGCGTTGATGCTATTTACAAGATGGGGATCAATAATTTCACCAAGCATGCCTCTACTTTGCCAATGCATTGCCCACTCTGCTATATTGACTTTCTCTCTAGGAAGAGAAGGATTGATGGCTGGCCTTGCACATAGTACCTCAATTAGCACTACTCCAAAGGAATATACATCAGATTTTTCTGTCAATTGCTGCCTTCTAAAGTACTCAGGGTCAAGATATCCAAAGCTACCTTTGACTGCAGTACTCACATGGGTTTCATCCAAAGCAGGTCCGTTCTTTGAAAGTCCGAAGTCTGCCACCTTGGCCACAAAATTCTCATCCAACAAGATGTTTGTTGTCTTTACATCACGGTGAATAATTCCCTGCTCTGCTCCTGTGTGAAGGTAATGAAGACCCCTAGCAGCCCCTATGCATATATCAAGCCTCTGCTTCCATGACATTGGAGGAAGATTTGTTCCATATAAATGGCTCCTAAGAGGGCCATTGGCCATGTATTCATAAACCAAAATCATCTCACAATGCTCCTCACAATAGCCAATAAGAGAAACCAGATGACGGTGTCGAAGCTTAGACAGCATTTCAATTTCAGTCCGAAATTCTGCTATGCCTTGTTCAGAGCTTCGATTTCCCCGTTTTACAGCCACTTTGGTACCATCTTCAAGGATCCCCTCGAATACTTTACCAAAGCCACCTACACCCAGAATCAAACTCTCATCAAAACTTTTGGTAGCTTCTTGTATCTCTGCAAATGTGAAGTGTCGGCCTAGACTTGAAGGTCCAGAAGAAGCATGACTCCCAGCAGATACTTTGCTTCCCTTGCTTCCAATAGTTTCCGAATGTCCTCCATATAGTGGAAGAGGCAACCAGGTTATAGTAGAGAGTTTTGTATGAGATCTAGGACAACAACAGAAAAAGTAGATCACTGTTAACAGCCCAAGAGCAACAAAAACTCCTACAACGGATCCAACTATTGGACCAACCTTGCTATTTCTCTTTGATCCAATAGAACTGTTTGGTGAGAAAGATCCATCAAGACTTCTTTTAGAGTTGCTCATCTTCATAATCTCAAGCCCATTTAGTATGGCATTGTGGGCAAAAGTGAGATCTAATGAAGGTCCAACTTTGACAAAAAGATTTTTTGATCCAGTAGATATATTAACTACTACAAAATCGGTGTAATAAGCTGCTGCCAAGGTATTTTGTGTTACAGTTGATAAATCAAAATCATAGAGCACATTATCATTGTTAATATATACATTGAAGTATAACAGGTTCAGTGTGCTGCTCACAATATCACAGAAATGCATCCGAATAAAGTATTGGTATTCTGGATCCACAGTAAACCACCAAGAAATGTTGAAGTTTTGGTTTGTTACACTGGCTGTAGCCATCTCTTCAGCAGTAGCATATACCTGATTGGGAGCAATTTCACTAGTAGCTAGTCCTTGGTACACAACACTGTCAGCGGAGATGCTGGCATTTTTGGCAGATGAACTTGATACTAAGAAGCTTGTATCAGGATCCCAATATCTCCCAAGTGTGTCATTGTCAGGGGTAATCAAGGGTCCTCCCATATTAAGTCTGTAAATTGTTTCAAAAGCATGCTCAGAAAGACCACTGTAAATATTAGGCAGGGGCACAGCTTGAGCTGTGTCAGAAACAAGATTGTCCGGCACAGAAACAACTTCAATGGCATTGACAAACGCCAAGGAATTATTGGAGGGAATAAAGGTCAGTACCAATGTATCTTCAGTTACATTGATGAGATATTCCTTCAACACATGTGAACTATTCTGGATTTGGAAATTGTACAGTAGACCAAAGTCTTGGGTGGCTATTGAAAATATGGCACTTGTAAGATTGTACTTTTGATAAGAGAATGGAAAGAAATGTAAACGTACCCAGTGTCTGCCCTTTTGCTGAATACTGAAGGTATAGGAGGACTGTTGAGTAAATACTCGAGCTGTCAAATAGATAGCAGAAGGAACCTGTAGATTGGAACTTGAAGTGTTCGCAAAGATTTCTTCGTTGGGAGCAATTGACAAATATGAGGAGGGGATATCCGCACTGAAGGACCTTTCACCCACTGTGATGTTGTTCTTTGATCCACAATCTATAAGGTAGTTATCCTGTGGGGTAAAAGCACCATCAGATTTTGGCTGATAAATTGACAATAACAACAACACACAAATGAACACAATGACTTCCATTTCCTTCACTTCTTTCTCTGAACCCCAATTATACAATTAGCTATTGTCTCTCTTTTTGTCTTCCTTTGCACCTCCAGACAATATCAAAAGTCTAGAATTCTACCCAGAGTTCCACTTCCACCATGACAAATGAAATAATGGTCTCATCCCTCACCAATGAATCGACGCTGCCTGTAGGATTAGAGTCTTCCCTCACTTCAGAGCATAGAGAGGTGGACTACTGATCTTTTTACCCTTCACCCCTGTCTTTCGAGTGATGGATCCTTTTGCCAGGGTGATTTGGAGAGTGCCCCAGGTGACCTGGGCAGCTATGAAATAAATTGGAAATTGCAAGGCATGGACCTGGATAATTGAAAACTTATAAGCAACTGGTGCAAACCTCTCAAGTCAGGTGAGACCGTGGGTAGCCTAGTACAGAGTCCAGACAGAGTAAAGCCAGTTTAAAATTAAAATCAACCCTGGACCAAATTTGTATAGCTTTTCTTCCTTTTTGTTGTAAAAGCCCTTCCAATTACAATCTTCCCTTCTCCAGCCACGCTTGAGAGTTCTTGGTTTCTACTCAATTCAACATCTTTTACTTTCTCTGGAAGTAGAATCAAACACCAAACATAAAAATAGAATCAGAAACTGATGCTGATATCAGCCAAGCTAGAGACTTAAGCAGGTCTAGATTCTAATAGCATCCAACCGAAACTCAGAACCCTTCTGTCTCAAGAAATTAGCCATGGCCTGAAAAACAACTCTCTTTAGAAGAAACTTGAAGGGTCCTTCCATTATATCAATTGATGATTGGATTCTCATCTATTAAGAGAATAATTTTCAAAAATAGCATATTTATCTTCAAGAGCAGAAGAACCTACCTCGAATTCGCCCTCATGGTACGCAAATTCTTCCCCAGATGCTGCTAAATTTGACCGTTGTATCCCTATGATGATCCGGAATTCTTCTCCTCCACCACCAACCTGCTACAGCAAGCGAGTTTACAACGTTACCTTCATTTAATTCTATGAAATAGTTATAAATTGATTGTCCGAGGAAAATTCAGGGCAGCCGAACATGACTAAAGCATAATTGAAAGCTAAATACCTGTTAACTTCATTGAATATTAGTATCCGACTGAAAGGTAAACCACCTCCGTTAACCACGCTAGCAGGATTGGATGACAGCATACCATGGATTATCGAGAGCAACATCATTTTTTAATGGAAATTCGTATGGTTGATACTCTGTTCAACCATGAGTGGAAATAATGGTCTTGTGATGATCTTTTGGCCGGTGGAATGACACTGGTGGGGAATGCGCGCATCATTTCACATATGAATCCAAATATGATTGTAATCCAGAGATAACATGTAGATGTCTGGTCTATTCAATCTGTTGTGAATGTATCATCCAAAAATGACTTTGTCTCTATATTAAATATCGTTTGACTTCATATTGGCCATGCAGGTTTGGTTCGGTGGCTGTCCAAAAATGACTTTGTCTCTATATTAAATATCGTTTGACTTCATATTGGCCATGCAGGTTTGGTTCGGTGGCTGGCCTTGTATGAGGGGTTAAGGGATTGAAAACTTTTAGGGCATGGTAAGAAAATGGGCGTCTTCATTATGAAGGTTTTTATAATTTGATATATTATAGGGGAGTAAATAATATTATATTATAATGAATTTCTAAAAATATGTGTTGAAAAGTTATTTGTTGTTTTGGGAATAATTGGAATTGGGAGTGTGAGGAGATTATTTGTAAATTATAAATTTTAGGTTTAGTGTTTAATTGGGATATTTGAATTTTGGTAGAGAAAATGTGAAATTTATCTTCTTATTATTGGAGTTGTTATTTTGTTATTATACACATTAAGTTGACAAGTTACATGGTCATAATTTGAATGGTGGGTTATGGGTTTGTCAATTACCCTACTTGAATTCAATTCTACCATTAACATGTTGGTCAATAATGATTACATTGGTCAGAAGTGGCTTCGCTAACAAGATTTTGATATATATGACTCTTCCGTTGTTGCTTATATTTTACGGGTATAGTGGTAGCTAGTTGTTTTGATCCTAATCCTCACATGGTCATGGCTTGAATGGTGGGTTATGAGTTTGTTAACTTCCCTACTTGGGTTCAATCCTACAAATAACATGTTGGTCAATAACAGTCACATTGGTCCAAAGTGGCTTGGTTGGAAAAGTAGGCACTCCCTTGTTGGGATGTCTCCATGCTAGGCTAAGTAACAAGATTTTGATAGATGTGACTCTCGAGTTGTTGCATATATCTTATGGGTATAGTGTTAGCCAATTGGTTTGATCCTAGTCCAGGTTACTCTACACAATTACATATCAACCTATTTTAAATAAAAGAAGTCCCCATGAAAACAAGAAGAAGTCCCCATGGGGTATTTATTCTACTTCTCTTTTTGGTGTGTTTTCATGTATGGAAACAAGAAGAAGTCCCCATGAAAATCTATGCATCCAAAATCTCAATCTCATCCTTCCAAAACTATAATATTGAATAATGATGGGGCTCAAAATCCATCCAAATGGACAAAAATAACAATTCTAACAATGGATTAAGTGATTTCACTAATTTTTAATTCACTAGATTCCAAACCCTAGCCAAAAATAGAGTGATATGAACACCCCAAACATGATGTCAAGTTTTAGAAAGTCTTATTGTTGCACCTTCTTTTGATGTACATTTTACAATCAATTGATGCACTTGTCTTGTTTTTTTCTTTTAAAAATATGTAAAAATAATATATTTAACTTTTATTATTCATTCCTTGAAAAAACATATAATCTAAAAAACTAAAATATATAAATAAAATTTTAAAATGAATAACTTTATATATACATATATATTAATCCCTCTTTATATATATTTGAAATGAATTAAAAAAAATTAATTACACATTATAGATTTTTAAAAAATTAAATTATCAAATATATTAAAATAATAAAATTAAACCATACCTGTAAGTATCTAACTCATACTCATTATTAAATCATACCCTATAAGTATCTAACACATAATCGCATGCCCTAGTGACACCATTATAAACATTGAGTTACATTTCAACTATGAATATAAAAATAGAAAATAATACTATCTATATTAATATATATATAAATATAGAGTTGTTTTGTTTGAACTCTAAAAAGGAAAATACTACTATCTATATTAATATATATATATAAATATAGAGTTGTTTTGTTTGAACTCTAACTTTTTAGAATTTAAAAATAATAAGATATATATTTAAAAATATTAAAATGGGATAGCATCCCAAAATCATATCCCATGGTTAAGGATTCCTATAGGTTGTAACCCATAATCGCATGCCCTAGTGACAACATTCTTGATGACAACATTCTTGATAAACATTGAGTTACATTTCAACTATGATTTTAAAAATAGAAAATAATACAATCTATATTAAAATATATATAAATATAGAGTTGTTTTGTTTGAACTCTAACTTTTTAGAATTTAAAAATAATAAGATATAATATTTAAAAATAATAAAATGGGATAGCATCCCAAAATCATATCCCATGGTTAAGGGTTCCTATAGGTTTGAAACAAAAGGAGAGTTATCATGTTACACGCTTTGTATCAAAATAGAGCGTTACAAGAAACATCCTTATCAGTATGAGATAGGCAAGAAAGCACAGGTTGTTGACAACTATCCAATCAACCACTCTCCACTCACCAACTTGTATGATGGCTTGTTCTTCTATGAAAAGTTCAATAACAAGTTGAAATACAAGACCATCATGGTGGGTGGGGTTTGCTAGTTATAGGGGACATCTCACACCCACAAAACAAGGTGTGAACACTCCCTTCTCCCTCCACTTTCCACGTCATCATACAATAGCCATTACATCAAACCCTGAAATAATGGCTTTGAAAATGTAAGCAAAGGAGGACTGCAATTATTTTTTCCAAAACTGAAAGCAATGTATACATTATTCATATACACAATGAATGCTAGAAGCAATGATGAAAAAAACAAATTATTTTCCTTAATTGCTTACATAGTTCTCCATTCTTTTCTCTAAATCCATCATCCAATTTCCACTGATGTGGAAGGTAGGCTCTTTTCCATTATACACTTTCAACTTTGCAATTAAATCTCAAGCAAAATGGGCCTAAGACAATGGACATGTCATCTTATTAGTATTTTTTAAAATTATTTTTAATATTATATTTAACATTAATATTTAATTACAAAACTATTTTATAATTATATTTAAATAGTTAATAATATAATATTTTCCTTTGTGCTTTGTGGTTGTCTCTTCCTATGTATTATCATATTTTTTTCTTTCTCTACCACGTTGGCTTATATGGATCATCTTAATGTAACGTGTCATCATGCTTTAGCTAGCAAACAAAACATTCCATACTTTATTGATACGAAATATTCACTCCAACTAACCTTTTCAAGGCCTTACATTTTGATTCGTGTTGATCATTTTTAATGTGAGTATATCCCATAGGACTCGTCAAATTTGACATCAGTTTTGGAGATGTCTCCATCACTTTATCATTCTATAATACCTTAGTGGAGGCCAATTGACTTTTATGTTGCCCGGGACGATGTTATCTATACTATGTGACTTTGACATTTGTTATGATGGATTAAGGTTTAAGCAATGTACAAGTCAATGAGTTGGTGTGCCAATGGTGGAGAGTTAAGAATTTTACTCTTTCTACCTAAGTTTAAATCTCTAATGAGACATGAGCCTATTATAATAAGGCTAGAAGGGTATGTATTTCGTTGAAGTTTGAGATTCGGTCTTCATTTATGGTCACCGGATGTCTCAACCCTTGCTAAGTCATAGGTTTCATGTTGATTAGGGTTTGTTGGGTGCTTGCAACTGACCTAGGGGTTATAATGGCAAACAATCGGATTTGAACCTAGACCTTGCCTACGTAATCCCAACCAGTTACCAGTTCCTCTAGATCTTACAAAAAAAATGGACCATTTATATGGTATATACTATTTGTTATTTTTCCAATGATGGGTGTTGTTTTGTTAGTAGTTTGAGTGATTTAAAATACCAGAAAATTGACTCTTTTTTCTAAAATCTAATAAGAATTATTTAAATTAATAAAATTGCAAACATTAATTATTAATTAAATTAATATTGTCAAATGATGATGATGATGAATGTAACACCCCTAGTCTAAGGATGTCAAGGTGTAATTATTGTCTATGAATGCCTACAAGGTTGAACATATTGTATTTTTGCAATTATTAATACTAAAATCCACAACTGGCTGTGTTGAGGCGGTACGCTAAAGAGATCGGGGACTCAAGTATTCACCAGAGATAGTAAGAGGGTTAGAATGTCGTAGGGGCAAAAACCATGTTATAACCCCATTAAACCTTTAAGTCCCTAAAGTTACCTTATGTCATGACTTGAGTCAAAATCCCCTTTTATTAACTTAAACGTATTTCATGGCTTAAAGGGGATTGAGTGTGATTAAGAAATGTTTAAGTTTTAATTAAAAAGAGAAAGTGTGGCCCATGGGAGAGACCACGTGGGGGAAGGAAAAATTATCATGCAAACCAAAAATTCGAATTGCTCAACATGAGAGGAGTTTGAGGAAAATGGGGCATGAATTTTTGCCTAAGGAGAGAAAAATCTGAAATGGAAGTCTGGGTGAGAGAAACCAATTCTGAAACTGTTTCCATTTGTGCCTTTGGTTATCCCTGTAATTATGGAAAACGGTGTAGGCAAATGACTTGGTGAAGTTTTGAGCACTGATAACATTGATGTATCTCAATGTTGTGCTGTCAAAATGAAACCGAGGAGGTGAAATGCACTGTTTGGCATGAATTTTGGAGTTAAGCCAATTTCTTGTTTGCCAAAGTGTGAAATTCAGAAATTATGGGACTGGTGAGATGTCTGCCTAGTGAATGCATGAGTATCAACTCAGGGGTGGTGTTTTGTTGAGAGATTAATGAGAAAAATTGCTTAAGGTTGGGTGGAGCGTGCTTCACACACATCTAGTTGCCCATTTCAAGCTTTTTGTGGAAAAGTTTTAATTCCTAGAAATTGTGTTTTAATTTCTCAGTAATATTCATTTGATGAATGGTAAACAATTTCCATGGTTCCTGCTTTAAGTTCTGAATTTTGGATATAAACAATGAATTCATGTGTTGCTTGGTTGAATTCCTATGTATGGAATGGGTGCAAGTTTATTCTGTGATATGTTTGTTAAAATTTATAACTAGCAATTGCCCTAGAAGGTACAAATGAACGTTGAAAGACAAAAAAAATCAAAGAAAGTAAAGTAGATATGATGAAATGAAAAAAGAAACAATAAAACAAATGTCGTGAATGTCATGAGGAGCTTCTTCATCATCACCAAAATGTCCCTTTTCATTTGCTAAAGTAGCATGGAAAATACAAAAGAAACAACTGAAATTGAAATGAATTTGGAAATTTCAAATATGTAGAAACAATAAACCATTAAAGTTGCATGCCCAGTTCTTTCACAACAAAGTCGACATGAAACTCCCAAATATACCATAGACTTTTGAGAGTCTCTGCTTAGGGCAGATTCTATTTTATTATTTGATTCAAAGTATCAAGATGGAATGATAGAAAATTTTGCCAAATATATTTTCCTTAATAATCTAAATCCCAATTAGTTGTATAGTGAATGCCTTCCAAAGGCGTTAGGACTTGCGTTATTGTTTTCCATCGACATTGCTACCTTTAGAGGATATTGGATATCCTGTCAATCTTTTTTCAATGATTTATTCAAATCTCTAATATCCTCCCATGTCCATAAAGTTGGAAGAATGAAATTATTTGTTAGGTTTAACTTCTTGTTATTTTGATCTTTGTTTCTTTACTGAATATGAAAGGGATTGAAGAGGTATGTCATTGTTACACTACAAAATGTTGGAACAAACATTGATGATATTATAGTACCACACAAAACAGTTAAGTTAATATGGGTTCTCCAGACTTTAATGACGTCGGATAAATTCTCTGTTAATTGTAGAATTTCAAATAGTTTAAACTTGCTATTCAACTAACTAATTTTCAAGTAAGTGACATTTATAGTCAATCGGGTAGATATAGAAACTTGAGTGCTCAATGTATGCATTTTGAAAAAAAAACGTTGGAGTGAAATTTTGTGTCTCTACAATCTTAAGAATCACATATATATCTGATTTCAGTCACTTTTGATTAGTGCTATGCACAAATCTTGGAGCGTCTTCCAAGTTTTATCTAGAAGTGATTCTCTCACTGATTGGCCTACTTCGAAATGATTGTGTTGGTGTTTCAAGCACTCTTTGTTTAGGAGTGAGTATTTTGCAAGACAAAGTAGTGAGGAGATTCCAATTGTACATTTTTTAAGTTTTAATGTGTGTGTATGTACCATTGTACCATCCAATCAGATTAAGGTAAAAATTTTGGGGAATTTCCATAGTCTCTTGAGATTGTTTAGTTGGTTATCTCCAAGTGTACAAAGCTCCATACCATTTTAAGCCCGATGTCTAAAAAAAGATCATGTGACACCAACTGATAGGGACAATAATTTGCATGGTTTATTTTTTAGGGAAAAGGGAATTCTATTGCAAAGAGATTTAAGCATAGGATATCTTTAGTAATTATGCAAGGATTCAAAGTAAAATTCAAAGCACTTTTCTTGTAGAGCAAGTTTTCTTGAGTTGCCCTTGAGCATATGGATGACATTGTACATTTCGTAAGTTTTTCATTTTACTACATGGTTCCTTCTCTTATTGCCATTATCTATTTGCTTATTGTTTTGCTAGTGTGTTTACAGATCAAGAAGCATAAACAACACCAACATAAAACTACAACAATGGAGGTTTGGGATAAGTTGGACAGTTTCCTACATTCACAAAGATTCAACTTGGTTTTCTAAGTTATTAAGTTTTTTAACCATAAGATTATATTTTGAAGAATATTTATTGCAAGTATATATAATAAAACACCTTTCAAGGGAATGCCATCAAGCTACCATGCAAAATTTAGTGGCAAAAATAAACCAACTGCAATTTCTTAAATCTCGAAGTTTCCTTTTATTGCAATACCGTTGCTTGACCTTGTAATGGAAGATATCTATGTCAAATGAAAGAGATGGAAGGTTTCCATTGAAGTTGAGTGATACTTTGATTTGTTTCTAGAGGGACATTTTGGATTCTATTCTAGCAACCATTGAGCAATGCTTTCTACTTCTAATCAACAAGATTTGACAAATTCCAAATTTTCATTGAGCAACAAGCCACAGTAAGCACTAGATAAAACAAATGGCATGATTAGTATTTTTGGGTTGGTTTGTTGAGGCTATATTGTTTCATTGTTGCATTCTTCAAATTAGAAGATCCAATGATTCTAATGTGTTAAATTCCTTAAAAATGGAACTTATTCATTCTATTGAATATTTCTAATTATTTATTTAGGCAAGTTAAGATACATTGGTAATGATGAGTTCAACCTTAGGGTATGGAAATTATTTATCTTAGTTAAGGTATGCAAGTTATCTGAGCTCAAGCAATAAACTTCTTACATAGCTTAGTTTGGATTCCTTTCCACCAACAAAGCATTTTCTAAATACAGCTTGTCTTATGTTGGAGGAAGCTGCTTACTTGCAAACCAATATTGGATGATCTATTTTATTTTAGCTACAAAGTTAGTTGAGTAGTTGTTGAGATGTGAGGACAAGATTGTTTGTTTTGTTTTATGACAGTTAAACGTTCATTGGATTCTTTTCAACTAGTTTTTAGATTTATTTTTTATAATTGACATTATGAAATAGTGCAAGTTGGTTGTTTTTATGGTTGTGGGAGGCCCATTAGGACTTGTCTGGTCCTACTGATTTGGTTTATTTCATGCACACCTCAAGTCGGTCCTTGGAGTGTTTTTATTTAGATTGTACATCATGTTTTTTGCATCATTTGTGAAGCAAAAGACTATTTCTTCTTGTGAATTCCACATATCATCAAGGTTCATGAGAATTATTTTTAGTGAGAGCATGAAGGTTCTTTTCTTAGGCATGTTACCAACCATGTCTCATTTGATAGCAACGAAAGCTCTATGTTAGAGCCAATGCTTATAACTCATTAGTGAGTTTTATGTGTAGTTCATCAACTACATAGATTTACACAGAGAAAGGAAAACCCTTCAAATTCTAACCCACTTCCATTAATATTAAAGACAATTATATATTCATAGATTTTGTACATAAATGTCTTAAAAACAATCATAGAAGAATACTATTAGAGGGGAGTCATTTTAATTTTTCATAACGATATATACTTTTTAATTTACTTTATCTTCTTCTTATTTATTATGTACCACATGCATTGAGCTATTCTACTATAATTAACATATTGTCTTTAGTGTTCCTACACTTCTCAATGTGATATTTTTCACTCAAGCTCTCAAGGTACTTGTATTTCTTGACTTGTGGGGGAAGTTGCTTATATTTATCTAGTTCTTCAACCAAATTTATTATTAAAACTTATTGTTACTCTAAGAGACCATTGTCATTAAGCATGATGTTGCTATGTTTCCATGCTCAAAGCGAAACCTTACAATGAAACATTATATCTTCATAGTCTAAAATTGTGTACCAAACTTGTCCAAAGAGTACCAATTATGTAAAGGTATTTTAATTCCAATATTCAAAGGTGACACTTGATTACATTATAATAAATCTATGTTAACCCTTGATCTATTAAGCACCAAGATGAATCAAAATACTAGTCATACTTTAAAATGTAAGAGCACTTCACTTCTCTCTATGGGTAGCAATGTTGCTTAATTCTTAGTACCTATGTCTTGAGAGATTTTGATAAAAAAATTGATTGGGTAAGAAAATGACATTGTCATTTAGAAGTATTAAATGTGTACTTAATATAAGAGATATTAAATGTGTGGCGGTTATTCAAGATTTTACAAAATTTAAACCACAAACTAGGGGAGAGGTGTCTATTGTTGAATAGGGACCAGTAGTTTTCAAGGTACTGGTCCCACACAACCACCAAATAATGACACAAAAACACTCAAATATTTAACATAAATATTTCATATTAAGTGCAGTAAAACTTTAAATTATGTCCAAAAATTACCCATTAATTGACTGGGCCAACTTGTGTCCATAAATAGTCTTTATGTGCAAAAGAGTACAAAACATCTTGTCCCAACAACCTACACATCTTCTTGAACATACAAAAGTACATGAACTACAAAATATCCCTCATAGTATTTTCCACCACTGCAAGGTACCTATCAAATCAACCCCCACGGATCTCTATTGGAGCCATCACAGAATCTACTGGTGGTAAATATCCCATGCCACATTCATACTTGTTCAACAAATGGTGGTTGAATTTCAACCATAACTGCATGGTAGTTCAACAATTCAACCCACTGTGTTCAATAAATGACACCTACCCATTAAATGCACCCATTAAACAGATGAAATCACAATGATCATTAAATAGATGAAAGCACAAGGATCGACCACGACAAATTCCCAGTTGTTGGATCACATTTAAATCAATCCATAACACACATTCAAATTTGAGAGATTGCAATCCATGTGCAACCTTGTTACCAATCGAATTCAACAGAAAATAACTATAAAAGAACCACAACCCTAACTGAAGTTGCATTCCATACATTCAAACTGCAGAGTGTGTGCACAGTGGAGACATACCATCAGAGAGTGTGCACATAGTATAATCAGGTAATTGCATAATAGTATTGTTATTTCTATTTTTGTTATAATCAGCTTCAATTTTTATGTTATTTCTATTTCTGTTGTAATCAGCTTCCAGTTTTCTTGTATAATCAGCTTCCCTTATAAATCTGCAAGTAGTTGCAGCCATGACAAGAGTCAGCAATGCAACGAGAACAATTCGTCAACTGAGCAGGGGTGCCCAACTATGTTGCACCTCATCGGACGAGGAGAGGGTGGATCATGGAAATGCAAACAATGCTCCCATCAATGTTGTTGAGAATGGCCATGCAGTGGTCGAGGACAATGTTGTTCCCCCATCAACCACGGAGCCACCGTCAACCACACTTCAAGGTGCAAATTCAACCAAGAAAATCAATGCAATAAGAGGTTGGACAAAACAAGACATGTTAGCCGTGATTGATGATATAGAGTTCAATGATATTCCATTTGTGCAGCTGCTAAAAAACACGGGGTTTCTACCTCATCAATACATTATTGGATAAATGGGCTCACACATACAAAGCACAGAGGGCCTCTTACAATTATGAGTGAAGAGGAGAAGGCCGAGGTGGTTGAGTGGTGTAAGGAGATGGCCCAAATGGGACATGGGCTAGAGCCGATACAACTAAAATCCATAGTAGCTCAAATCTGTCAGGGGAGGCCAAACCCCTTCAAAGATGGGTTTCCTGGTAAGTCATGGTGGTTTGGGTTTAAAAAAAGGCATCCTGACCTTGTGTTATGTACAGCCGAGGGCCTAGATAGAGACAGGGATTTAAATATATGCCCTGCAATTCTGACTAAGTTATATGCCACCCTTTCTAGTGCATACGAGAAACATTGACTAAGTTATATGCCACCCTTTCTAGTGCATACGAGAAACATTCTTATGCTCCAGACCATATATGGAACTGTGATGAAACAGGTTTAAAGGCAGGAAGGAATTGAGGCATGCGGGTAATTTCCAAGAGAGGGAGTCATAAAGTGCCAAAGATTTTTCCTAGGAGCAGGGAGTGGATAACTATTCTATGTTGTGTCAATGCAATTAGTGCTTCAATCCCTGGATTTTATCTATTTAAAGGTAAAACTCAACTCAAAAACTATATACAAAATTGTGAACCAGGTGCATGCATGGTTGTGCATTCCCATGCATGGATGACTAAATAACTCTTTTTGAATTGGCTTACTCACTTTGATGCATCTATACCAAGCGGTGCCTCACCTGTAAATAGACACCTGCTGGTTTTAGATGGACATGGAAGCCACATTGTTGTGCAAACAATTGAGGAGGCTAACAATTTGGGCATCGACCCATTGACACTGCCTTCTCATACCACTCACATATTGCAACCCCTAGATGTCAGTGTGTTCGGGCCTTTCAAGAACTATTTCAAGGGTGAGCGAGCTTCATGGATGGAAAAGAATCCAGGGGTGGAGGTAAAAAGGTTTGAACTAGCCGAGCTTGCAAGTAAATCCCTTAAAAGGGCTCTCACACCTTCAAATATCAAGGCTAGGTTTAAGAGGAATGGAATATGGCCACTCAATTATGAGGCTTGTATGCATGATACTAGTTGTAGCCAGGGATTTGATGTGGATGTTCAAGAAGAAGGGGATGTCTAAGCACATGTTCATGGCCAAGAAGATGTGGAAGTAGAGAAAGATGTTGTTGCTGCTGATAATATGATATCCCTCTCTCAAGGAGGACCATTTTGTGGTGATGATGATGAACATGTAAGTGAAACATAGTATAACAATGAACCAATTGACAGTAACATGGAGGTTGTTAGACCAACTGAAACACCTGCAACTTTTGCATGTGATACTCTTAATGACTCTATTGATCATGCAACTGTCAATGAGAATTTAGTTGGAAATGACAACGTTGATATGAATGTAGTTGTAGGTGATCATGCTCCAGGAAGCAACAATGGATAATTGAATTTTTCAAGCCAGGCAACCCCACCATTATGGCTGGCAGAAGCCATGATGAATTTGGACAAAAATAATGTCTCAAGAACCAATGAAGAAAGCATGAACATGCCTTCACAACCAAGAGAATTGGACGATGAAATTGTTCATTATTTTGTGGACAATGGAAATATGGAAGAAGATACTATCCATAATGAGGTTCTAGCTGAAGAGGACAATACGGTTCAATTAGATGTCCATAATATTGACCCAAATATTGAAAGGCAGGTGTCAAGCAAGGAGCAGCAAGTGTCAACAAAGGGCCAGTTGCTTGGTCGGTTCCTAAAGCTACCAGTAGAGAGAGTGTCATCGAAAAGAAGGAAAGGAACAACAGACAAACTTCATCTATGCCGAAGTTCATAGTTACTCACCTCATAAGACTATATAAAACCATTAGTTGAGTCTGAACATAAGAAACTTGAAATCCAGGATTTAAAACTGAAAAAGAAGGATTTAGCCAAAGAAAAGAAGGTTGTAAGGATTGCTGCAACAAAACTTCAAGCATAGGAAAGGCTTGAAAGAGAGAAATAAAGACAAGAAAAGGCCCATAAAAAATAGATGGTAAGGCAAGAAAAGAAATTGAGAAAGGCTCAACAATTGCTTCAAAAAGAACAAGGGATGGCAGAAAGGGTTGCCATTGATGCAAACATAGTGGAGGAAAGTAGGATGATTCCAAACACATTGGAACATATTGCAGATAATACACCATGTTTCCAAGACCTCCTAAACATCCAAGTCCCCCGCTATCAACAAGTGTGCAGGTCCACTTTAATCCCTCCTACCAATGTAGGTGTCAATCATATGTATGATTACCGGGGGGCTCCACTTAATGCAGGGGTTAGTAGCACAAGTGTGTACTGTGGCTACTCAATTCCTCCATGGCTACAAGAAGCAAATTGGATATCATATGGATGAAATCAACCACAACCTAATCAGCCATTGTTACGTAGGACAACCAACTTGGCTCAAGCAGGAAACTCAACAAGATTGGGCAGTGAAGATCTTGGAGGACATCAAGCATAGGGGTGTCATATAGGGGTGCCATAATTTTTGTCATGACTACATTGCGATGTGGATTTTGTAATGACTGACTTTGTTGTTTGTAACATGACCATTTTGGATACAATCCTAGTTCATAGTGTTCCCTACTATTTGCGGCATTGTAATACTATTTGCGGCATTGTAATCATGAGTTTATCATATGGTTTAATATACCAATTATGGGTTATTAGTTGTTACTGGCATTTGCTTGTCTAATGCAAAACATGTAAAACATTCAATTATAAGGATAGACTATGAAAACTATTACCAATTATTCAACCCATAAAATCTTCATGCAAAATGCAATTTTACCATTTCAACAGAACTCTGTAATGTGCCCTAAATAAACATTTCCGCAACAATTTTTCCATGAATGCATAACAATTATGCCATGAAAACTATTATCAATTATTCAACCCATAAAATCTTCATGCAAAATGCAATCAAAGCGCATGAATGCATAACACAGAATTCTGCATTCTGCCATAAATAGACATTTCAACAATTTCCAGCATAACCAGTTGAACCATATCATTAATTATTCCCCATAATTCCCAGCATAATAAGGAGCAAAAGGATTATTTCCATCTAGCAAAAGCATTATGACAAGCAGTAGCCGAACCAACATAATTTCCATAGCTTTAAAAGAACTATAATAAATTAAATCAATAGTTAAATTCGCATCATAACCATTTGAACCGACAGCAGACCAAGTGTCACAAATGGCAGCACAAGGATTCCCAGCAGGCCAATTAGAACAAGCACAAGCAAGAGAAGGACTAGCATAATAATTCCCAGCAGCCCCATAACGCATAACATATATCCATGGCTACCATGCCAAAGATGATGTTATTTTGCTTGGGCCTGGTGTGTGGTCACATACCATTATAGCCATAACATTCCAAATCAAGCATGACCGGTGAAAACAATTCAAACTTAAACCACCAAAACCCTACTGCAGCGAATGCAACAGTTCAGAGAAATTCACCAAAACCCTACTGTAGAGAATGCAACATAAACCAACAACACAAACCCTACATAAACCCTACTGCAACATAAACCACAACATAAACCCTACTATTATCAATTATTCAACCCATACAATTTTCATGCAAAATGCAATTTTGCCATGAATGCATAACACAGAATTCTGCATTGTGCCATAAATAGACATTTCAACAATTTTCAGCATAACCAGTTGAACCAAATCATTCATTATTCCCCATAATTCCCAACATAATAAGGAGCAAAAGGATTATTTCCATCTAGCAAAAGCATTACGACAAGCAGCAGCCGAACCAACATAATTTCCATATCTTTAAAAGAACTATAATAAATTAAATCAGCAGTTAAATTTGCATCATAACCAACATGAACCGACACCAGACCAAACGTCACAAATGGCAGCACAAGGATTCCCAGCGGGCCATTAGAACAAGAACAAGCAGGAGCAGGCCTAGCATAATAATTCCCGGTAGCCCCAGAATGCATAACATTATAGCCATGGCTACCATGCCAAAGACGGTGTTATTTTTCTTGGGCCCGATGTGTGGTCGCATACCATTATAGCCATAACATTCCAAATCAAGCATGGCCCGTGAAAACAGTTCAAACTTAAACCACCAAAACCCTACTGCAGTGAATGCAACAGTTCAGAGAAATTCACCAAAACCCTACTATAGCGAATGCAACATAAACCAACAACACAAACCCTACATAAACCCTACTGCAACATAAACCCTATTGCAGCGAACATGCTAAGAAATGCAAGATAAACATAGTAATGAAGTAAAAAAGGTCCACACAATTCCTAGTAGGTTGAAAGTGTTGAAAAACATAGTTGCATAGATAGCTGGTAGGAGATTCCTACCAGTGAGCCACCGAACGAAGCCACCACCATGACAATGCACCCACTGTGTAATGCCCCGTTTTGACATTAATACCTAAACTATTATTATATGTTGTATATGCTTGATTATGAGACTTCGTCAGTTTGATGACACTGTGGACTTGAAGTTCCATTATTTTGTCGAGATAGATATGTGTATGTGTGATGTTAGTGTTATGATATGTAGTCAGGTTTTGATATATATGTCCTGTGTTAATTATGTCTCATATATGCAAATTGTTGAATGATGGGTATGCAGATACCGTTAAAGTTATATGTGGAACGAATGAATGTTATGCCAAGTGCATGGTGAATAAATGAATTGATTATTGTTATGATGTTATGATGAAATGTATGTGCACATGTTGAGGATTTGTGCACGATATTCTAGATTGTATGTCGAGGACTGACTTACAGGTTAAAATGGCTAGGTGATAACTAGATCCTACGAGGTGGGAGAGCCTCGGGGACATGGACTCCAAAAGATAAATGGTATGCAAGTGATGCATTGTTTACCTTCCCATGATTATTATGCCATTTTATTATGATGTATGGGTGGGGTAGGGTTTCAGGAAACTCAACTGCCCAGATTGGTTATACGATGAAAAACCGAGCATAGGTGCAACGCAGTTATTATGTTGAGTAGACATAGTCCCTTGTTCCATTAGGGGGGTGGAGGCTTTACCCACCATTTATCCCTGAAACCCAGAGTCATGGGAGGGTTGTGCTACGGCGCGCTCTCCAAGGTGTGTGATGATGACTGGTGGTTTCCTGCTGGGGAAGTTTGGTCGATGTAGTCGACACTTCCGCTTACGGGTTCTAACTGGAGCCAGCCATGACTTGGCACTTCAGGGTAGTCCAGCAGAGGAAAGATAGGATGTGGAAGTTAGTTGTGAACTAGATAGATGGAGTAGGGAGGTAGGTGTACCATGATGTTAGGAGGGAAGACTTGATCAATTGTATATGTTGAGGACCTTGCAGAGTCGTGTGTCGTAAATCAGCAACTGGTGTTATTGTTTGTCAGTTAATTGTACTTAATTAATTGAATGATCCAATAGTCAAATTATGTTAGGAATGCGTCAATAAACATTAACTTAATTGATTGAGAATGTTGTGTGGTTTAGTACTATCAGTGTACCTACATGAGGTATGCAAGTCGTAGCTACGCTTACATAACTCATCTACATATGTGTCAATTGCGTGAAATAATACTAAACTATAATGTTTAGGCATTAATTACATTATTACTACTTATCTAACCAGGAGATTAAATTTATACGTTGAGTTAGTAATTTATGATTAAGATAATGGAATAGGTTGAATGAGTGACTTAGGTGGTAATGAATGATGATCAAGTTCTAATGTTGATCAGTGTTAATTATTGTGATTAATGTTAATTATTGTTGATTAATAAACATGCTATGGTTAACTTAGGTAGTAATTAATGCATTTGGTTAGTAATGCATGATTTAATATTAATGAATTTAATTAGTTAAGACTAAGGGTTAACATGTTAAATGGCTATGTAATGTTAATTAAAGTAATATTAATTTGATAAGTTAATATTAATTACAAGGTAGTTAATTAATTAAAACATATGGATAAGAATTAATTTAGTACTATTAATTTAATTATGATAATGTCTAAGTTAATTATAAAATAGGGTAAATTATAAATAGATATATTATCCAATTGATAAACAAGTGTCGAAATATACATTTGGAGTTGTTTAATAGAAATTATAAATTAAATTATGAAACATTTAATTATGAGGTCACCGAGAGATGACTAGCAATTAATGGGGTAAAACGTGTGAGTGTGAAACACTTATGGTTGATGTAAAACTTTAATTATATAATATAACATTTTATTAATTATTAATTAAAATTTTGGAAAAGGAAAGAATGCTATAATATTGCCGAGAGGTTGTCGATTGAGTGTTGGAAAATGAACCAACCCAAACTTAAATTTAATAATAAAATAATACAATCTTGGTTTATGAGTCAAATGTTGGGGGCTCAAGGAGGAATGGGGGGTTGGATAAAATTAATGATGAGGATATGGGTAGTTATGATAGGAGGAGTCGGTGGAAGGAGGAGGAAGGGGAAGAAGGTTGAGAGGAGAAGGAGGAGAGGGGGTCTTCTTCACCTTGGATATTTTGGATAGGAGATGGAGCAGAGATAGGAGGAGAGAGCAACAAAGAAAGGGGGTTCTTGTCAGAGAGTTTGCAAAAGGGAAATACTGGTTGGCTTGTACTCGGTTTGGGCTCGAGGGTCCAAAGGGACACCTTTGGAGCTGGGTGGTCGGCGAGACCTCTCCGGTTGGCAGGGTGGCAACTCAGTTTGGGTTGGTTGATTTTCAGGGTTGTGGGAAGAGTTTGATTACAGGGCTACAACAGGGCAAAGGAAGCAGCGAAACAGGGCAAAGGAAGCAACAAAAACAGAAGGGATGTACTAGCTATTTGCAGGTGTTTTCCTTACAGGTATAATGACCCATTCTAACTCTGTCAATATTCATTACTTCATGTTATAATGGAAATTAAATTGAATGAGAAAATGCATTTATATATATATACTGTACACCTGCACAAGGGTAGTAAATGTTAGAAATAAATTTGACCTGCAAATGAAAGTGTGTTATTTTTTTTTTTAAAACATGAAATTTAACCAAATTAGAAAAACGGAAACAAAACAGAGATATGAAACACTATGTCAACAATGTTAGAAGGATCTTTATTTATGAACTTAGATTAACTAGGACCGGGGTCCTACATATGGTATCAGAGCCATGGTTCCAAATCTAGAACCAGAGGGTTCACTACAGTGAGAAGACTTGTAGTAAAAAAAAAAGAGAGGGATTTACCTTGCCTTGTGCAAATTGTTAATTTGTACAAATTGACAAAATGGTGACCTGAAAATTCCTATTAGAAGTCTTGGACCAAATTTTATACCTGCAAAAGAGAGACAATAAATAATTAGTATATTTAATTCGAAATTCATTCCCTCGACAAGATGGAAAAGAGTAACGGTAAAATTTTCAAAAACATTATAGAGAAAACTATATTTGCATATATATATATATATATATATATATAAAACAAAATCTTGTTACACAAAAAGAAAAAAAAAAAGAAAAAAGATAAAAAGGTTCTATATATATAAACTAGGAATTATATATATGAACAAAAATTATATAAATTTAAATTTAAATTTAAACCATTTCTTTTTATATGAACAAAACGTACATATACATACTAACAAAGTTTATTTATTTATCTATTTAAATTTATTATTATTTAAATTTAAATCTGAACAAAAAACAACTAAATGAAGGGCTTCTGAACTTGTTATTATTGGAAACTACTCAAAGATTTTAATGAGTATAAACCTTAATTAAAAGGCCAATATATTTAAAGTAAAGCTTTATTCCTATGCATTTAATTGTGTGAACTATTTCTGTCATTTCTTGCATGTCTAGAATTAGAGTAAATATTTATTATGTTGCAGACTATTCTCTGGTAAAAGACTTCCAATCTTTGCTTATAAGTTTTGAATGTTTGATTATAGTCGTGAAACAGGATAGCAATCAGTTTTTTTTTTAAATTTAAGACTGTTTCGGGTTTTCACAATAAATTTGCTAGCATTTCTACTGTATGTGTTTATTAAACTATTTGTTGGAATTTATGGTGGAAGTATTTAATTCCTGTACTAATATTGTTAGTCTTTGCTCTCAGTTATATATGAACTAAAAAAACAAAAAAAAACAAAACTATAACCAAATCTAATCTTATTGCATGTAAGACCGTCCTGAACTAAAACCATAGAAGGATCTAATGCCTTCTTTAAGCACTGGTTCAAGTTAAACAAAGGCCAGCGTAAGAGACATGAAATATCCACTTACAGCTACATGTGAGCCATAATTTACATTGGAATTTCAGTTTAACATGTTCTCAGGAAAAATGATTGAGAATCGTAACATGGCTCTTTGGGTTTAAATGAAGAAAAATTACACAAAAACAGTGCTTTGTTTCAAAGATGTCGGGAAAAAAAATGAAAAAAATGCATATTCAATGAAAAATAAATAAATAAATAAAACATCGCCTTTGGTTGCCACTAGAATTTGATGTGCTAAAAACAAAACGTTGAGCAATTGCTCTAACTGATAAGAACAGAGAAAGGGCAGTCGAGTTAGAGAGACCACTAGATTAACTTAGATTAACTAGGACCGGGTCCTACACACTGGAGAATGAACGAAAGCGAACCCACAGGAGCAGGAAACCAATGAACCCACAGGAGCAGGAAGACAACGAACCCACGAAGAAACCAGCTGCACGAAGCCACCGAACGAACTTGAGCACGAAGCCACCATCTCCACCACTAAACCCACTGGAGCAGGAAGCCACCATCTCCACCACTGAATCGACGTAAATCTCCAATAGGGTGCGCTGTAGACAGAATCACCAACCTCTGGTGTGCTGCGGGCATGGGGCAAGGATCCATGTATTGAAGACCAGTAAACCAAAGCATGCGCAACACTGAACACCTTCTGACTGCAACCGAGGCACCTTCCAACCGCAACCAAGGCAGAACCAAAGCAAGATACGACTAGAGCCGAGGGTGCACTGAACAGGTTCTGGGGCAACAGAGCGACCACACACCGGGCCCAAGCAAAATAACACAGGACTGTGGAGCAACCGCGGGAGAATGGCAATGGGGCCGTGGAAAAGCGCGACGTAAAGGCCGCATTAAAACACCCACCCACCATGACAGATGGCGCTGCCATCTCGACCTGCAAACGCCAACTGCTGAGGTCACCACGTGGCATGGGGAGTCGAGCCACGTGGAGTTTCCAATTACTGACATCCCTCCCCTAACTAAAAGTCATATATACATGACCACCAACAACTTACACAAATAAATGAAACACACATATATATAATAAGTAAAAAATAAACAATTTATATATTGTTAAAAATACAAATAATTATTTTCGAGATAAACAACAACAACAACAACGTCAATTTATATATTATAAAGCTATATATATCCTTTTATAATGTAATAACAATATTCAACCACAATTATACATAAAAAAAAATATTAAAATAATCATAAATATGTTTTTCATATTCTATTTTTATAATGTCTTAACAATATTCAACCACAATTATAAATTAAAAAAATATAAAAATAAAATGAATATTAAAATAATCATAAATATATTTATTCATATTCTAAAAATTAGGTTGCTTCTTTTTCCTTTTTTTTATGAAAAAAGTGCTAATTTGGACTTCATAGTTAACTTGCTTCGATAAGATATCATGGATATTTTAAAATACTCAATCTAACCTAATACCATTGTAAAAATATATTTGAATGCACATCATCAAGTATTATCTAAAAGTGTATGGCTTGAATTGAATAACAAACTTCTTTGGTAAAGAAAGAACTATGTTTAATCTAAATTTTAAAAAGTAATTTCATGTCTTTGTAGCTTAATTTACTTAAGCAGTTATTGCACATGCATTCCATTCTACGTGGAAATAGTGTGTGCCATGAAACTCACTCAGCTTTAAACGCTTCCATGTCACATCAATGCTCACCATATTTAAAGTTTGTAAATAAAATTCTTTATTTCTTACCAAACTATTTCATTGTTCAAAGTAATAAAAAAATTGTTGTTTGACACATATTTATGTAGATTCTCAATGGTTTGTATTTGATAAAGTTTATGCATTTAACCTAAATGTACATCGTGCAATTGTGACTAAAGACATAACCACTAGTAAAACAATAATTTCCGTTAAAATCCCATGAAAAAATTAGTGCCGAGATTTATAATAAAACAACAATAATTTTATGATGCTCTGATTTATAGTACATTTTAAATCAATTTTAGGCTGCTCAGATTTATAAGCATAAATTTTATACTGCTGAGGTTTATTGTGGTCTTTAACTTTGCAATCTTAGGTTTCGGGAGATACTGCTGAGGTTTATTGCGGTCTTTAACTTTGCAATCTTAGGTTTCGGGAGAAACCATTCCTATCACTTTTTTTTGTATTTGTTCATTAAAAAAGTGATATATTTGAACATATAATTCATTGCAATAAAATTAGCTATAATTACATTGAAGGCGTATTTTAAGGGAGCGGTTCCTCTTGCCACTTCGTCATCTGTTGACGACGAATGAGGAGCCGCCCCCTATCTGCATAATAATCCGCAAAACTTCGTGTAACATTCATCTTCTTCATGAATAGACACCACGAGCCATGGAGATGCTGATGGCCACTAGGGCCGATTGAAGCCTCTAGAACGAGCAGGGTTGGAACGTTTTGCAGGAGGTTGTGTGCGCGCATGAAGATGCCATCACAATGACGATAACGAGGTATTATCAACCCCTCGCTTGGGACAAATGGTGTCGGTGCGTCCCCCACATCATAGCCACTACTGGAAGAATGAGAGATTTCTACATGGAAATCACTTTCCATTTTGAGAGCTTCATGATCCCATTCATAGGACGCATTGCACCGTCCGATACTTACAGGAATACATTATTAGAAGAATACTCTAAACTCATCTTATATAATTTAAGCAGGATCTCCCATATTAAGCAGACTTAGTACTTGGTTTGGACTCGACTGAGACACTTGGTTGTGGGCTCAACTAGCTACCCACGATTGTGCAATCATGGGCATTGGCTTGGACTGAGCGAATGGCTTTATTATAGCATTTTCCAAAATAAGGAAACGACAAGTTTTTAAGAGATTGACAAGCTTTCCCAATCGTTTTTTATCATTCTGTAAGTTGGTCTCTATCACAGTGGTGGCCAGTCTTCCGTTTTGAGCAGCCAACGACTGTATCTTAGAAATATACATGTGTGCATGGTGAGAATTAATGGGTTTGGAAAGAGGAGTGAAGATGGAGCTTTGAGGGGTTTTCTTAATCACAGGATGTGATATTGAATGCCATACCGTGGAAGTTTTATTGTGTCGAGCAGTAAACAATGTAAAACATATTTATCATAATTTGGTAGGCTTGACGATGGTCACCTTAGACTCTAATCTGCGATGCCGCCATGAAAATGGGGTTCCGTGTTGCTATTACGTTTGGTCATTTAAATATATTGGAACCTGCCTTTGTATCTATTGAACTCTCCGTAATGCATTAAGTTTAACTATGCAACAATGTAATACTCAAATGACTCTCTTGTAGGTTTGGAATAACATCTACACCTATGAACCTTGCGTAGTTAAGAAAACCTTATCTTTTCTTTTATAGTAATAATTTTGCTGACATGAGTGCTCTGTAATATTTGATCTTTTTTTTTATGTAATCATACTCTTCAAAAGAGACGCGGGTATGCCACTATTACTTGTTCATGCAACATTAAGTCACTCTATTGCTTCTTCTGTAACTTCCTTCAATAATATAGTTAGTCATTTTATCTTACTATCTTCTCTAACTTTTTATCTTACTGTCTTGTTTTATTTTTTTCCTGAAGAGTATCCTAGGATGATGCAGGAGCATTCCACCTTCCAAGCCATCAAGCTTTTGGAGGGCAAAGAGGGCAAAGCTCTAAAAGAGAAGTCTTGACATTTGAGAAGGAATTCAAATTCCTTGATGTAAATAATTGAATTTATAAGTTGATAAATGAATTTCTAGAGAAGGTTAGTCATATGTCTAGAAGATTGGATAAGATAGAATAATTGGTTGACTGAGAGATTGTCAAAGGCATGAGAGATTGTAGGGATATATCTTAACAAAATATTAGGATAAGTTTGGCAAGATTATAGGATCTAAACAAATTGTTAACGTTTCTAAGTTCTATTTAGTCATTGTAATCCTAGGGGCAATATGGGAGTCATAGATAAGAGGCATAGGAAGACAAAGATCAAGTGGTAGGAAGAGTAGAGGACAGGGCAGAATACGCCCATATTGTGTAATCAGGACATGAAATTGTGTGCTAGAAATTGATTATTAAAAACATATTTACATGCTTCTTGTTTATCTCTGTCTTTGCATTTACAATGAGGTGATATATTTTCAATGAAATATTTAAGGAAGAAAGCTAAATTGTGATGAACCTGCAATAATTAATTAATGCAAATACATGAGATATCAGAAATAATAGAACTCAGAATCACTTTTATATTGATCACGGGCCACTTCGAGGGGGCAACCTCCTTTGAGCAAGCTCAATACAATTAACTTCACGGTGCCTTCATAGGCCTCAACACACACTTATATACTAAGTCTAGGCGCTAATACCATGGGTCAATAATATGTGTCAATACAAACCATGGGCTACGTCTAGGCGCCAATACTATGAGTCAAAACCATGAGACATATAATACTATGGGACGACTTACAAAGCATATGCGTTCAATACTATGGGCTAATATAAACTATGGATCAAAAAATACTATGGGACAACTTACAAAGCATATGCGTCCAACAACAATATACTAACAAAGTAAAGGCATGGGTTCCTAACATCCCCTCTCCCTTAGAAAAAGCTTTGTCCTCAAAGCTTTAGATGTGGAAATTGATGCAGAATCTGAAGGAGTGGGTCCCCTGTAGCATCCTCGGGTTGCATTCCGAGCCACTGGAGCCTTTGGAGTTTCAGGGAGGATTGCATGGAATGCTGTAGACGAAGAAGAACCATATCAGCGATGTGAAAAGTGCGCTCAGAACGGTGCTGATCGGCTTGTTGTTTCAGTTGAATTCTTGCCATGTGAAAATTGTCCTGCAGAATGAGAAGAAGTTGATCACGGTTTCGAAGAATAGAGTCAATTGCCTAAACTAGGGAGCTGCTGAAGGTGTATGGAAGAAGAACTAGTGGCGCCTGTCCCGAGACTGCTTCATATGGTGTCCTTTGAGATGTGGTACTATACCACTAGAGCGCTTCTAGGAAATCCATAGAAATAGTTGTCCAAATCTATGGAGGGATGGGCAAGGGTTCGAGCAGTCCCAAAAGGAGGGTCATTTCACCCTTATTGACCTGGAAAGTATCACAATCAACCACCATCCATTGAATTGTCCTTTTGAGTCCCTGCCAAAAGAAGTTACATTGTTCCTGGTCATACGTTTTGAGGAACCCAGAGTGCCCTACTGATGAAGAAGCATGGAGTTCATAGAAGAGATAGCCCCATTGAACAGATTGCAACCAATTTGGAACAAGTAGAGAAATAGCTGTAAGAAAAACTGGGTCATCAAATGTGTGAGGAGGAGCATCTTCCACCATATTGTCCTTACCATTCTGGTAAGTGGTCGCATAGTCATAACCCATGAGTTGGATAACCCATTTCAGGTGTGTTGGGGAGGAGACCCGTTGTTCCAGGAAAGTTTCCAGACTCTGGAGATTAGTCTTGATGCAGAAATAATTCCCCAATAGGGATGGTTGCCACTTCTGTACTGTATGCAAAATAGTCATCATTTCCTGCTGAGAGGTAGATGCGGCTAAATTCTTACCGGAAAGGTCTCTTGAAGGAAACAAGCTCATTGGTTCAGCAAAGACACCTGCATATCTATCCAAGGAAGTAGTGGAGACTGTTGATGGGTGCATCTGAATGGAATGGAGCTGAGCGATGACACCATGTGAATTCTTCTTAAGCATTTTTTCCAGGCGATGTGAACTGATGATGCAGAGAGACCCTGGTTGTAAGCCCATAAATTTGTGTTGTGCCCCATTGACTGAAAATTGCATCCAAAGTTCAGCAAAATCCCATAAGATGGGGCCAAGTGTGCGTAACCATTGAACGCCCAAAACCACATCACATCCACCTAAGGATAAGGCAAACATGTGGGAGCGCAGATTATAATCTTCCATAGTGATACGCACATTGTGACACTTCCCCTTGCAAGGTAAGGTGCGCCCATTGGCAACCATGACTTCAAAGTTGGAGCAAGGATGGACAAAACAATCAGCCTGTTTGGCAATCCGAGGGTCAATGAATTTATGAGTGCTACCAAAATCAATGAGTATGGTAAGAGGGAACTTTCTGAAGTATCCCCTGACCTGCATTGTTTGTGGGGTTGTGACACCGGTTACAGCATGGAGAGAGATCGCGGGTGGGTCGTCCTAAGATGGGGTGTCAACAGGAGGGTGCTGAATGTCAACCTGATCATCTACTGTATCTGGAGCTTCTTCACAAAGTTTAGAGGTAGGCAGAGAATCCACATCCAAGAGATAGAGATTTTGTTGAACACATCTATGTCCCCGAGTGAATTTCGCATCACAATTATAACAAATCCCTTTTTCTCAGCGTGCCTGCATCTCGGTTTCAGACAAATGCTTGATAGGAGTTGGTCGAGGAGCTGGCGAGATGGGAGGTCGTTGAGAACCCATATTTTGGAAGGGAACAAAAGTGGGTTTGGAGCGTTGTTGGGATGCAAGCTTGTCTTCGGCCAACTCATCCAACCCTAGGACTTCCATCATTGTGTTGGGACAGAACATTTTAACCTCTGACCGGATTTCATCTTTAAGACCACTGATAAAACAACTCCTGTAGAATTCATCAGACAATCCTTCTGTGTGATTGGCGAGTTTCTCAAATTCTATCTGGTACTCTTTCACTGTGCCAGTTTGGTGAAGTTTAGTGAGTGCTCCTATGAAGTCGTCAAAAGCACTTGGACCAAATCGTGGCAAAAGGAGTTGGCAAAAATCTGTCTAGTTTGGCTCGGGATGAGCTTTGATGTACCAATGGTACCATTGAAGGGTTTCCTGTTCCAAATGAAAGGATGCAAGTGGAACTTTCTGGACATCAAAAGTATTATGCAGATTGAAATATTGTTCTGCTCGGTATATCCATCCAGTCGGATCAGTACCATTGAAGCGAGGAAAATCAAGCTTCAGCCCACGAAAATTGCTGGAAGAAGAGAACCCGGTGGCTGCAAAAGATTCTGGCTGTCGGTTATTGTTCATGGCTGAATGCTGAAGATGGAGGTTGAGAAATTTTTCATCCAGATCTTAGAGTTTGGTTTGGATGGCTGCAAGTGCGTCCTCCATAGTTTTTTTTTTTTTTTTTTTGGAAATGGATAGAAAAACACAAACAAAAGCTTATTTAGTAAAGGAAGATTTGGATTTGGGAAAAACTCGGATGGGTAATTGGGGTTTGACTAGGTTTTGGACACTTTCTGATGGACAGGGAAGCAAAAAATGGGGATTTCAGAAGCAGGGTGAAAGAATGAGAAAATTTGGTAGAGAGGGACAAAGAAGCAGAATTAGGAAAGGAACACGGTGGCAAAATTTGACGGCGTTTGGGTGAAAATTGAAGGAGTTATGGCAAACCCTAAAAATAGACAAATGTGAGATTTCTGGTCTTGGGAAGTGGAATTTGGGATAGGGTCTTCAGGAATGAAATATGCAGAATGGGATTGCAGGGATGTCAGTGAAGTTTCAGGGAAAACAGAGTTGAAACAAGGGAGATATGGCCGAAAAACATAATTTTTTTTTTATAGAAATGGATCGGCAACAGCGGCGCGGAAGGGATCCGCAATAGATGGATCTGCAACAGTGCGAAAATGATCGAAAATGGCTGGATCTGAAACGACGACTGGATCTGGAACGACTTTCAGAAAAGATCTTAAACGACTGGATCTGGAGTGGAAGTGATCGGCAACAGTTCAGCTGAAAATAGATATGGACCCCAGGTACGTGTGGTTTCCTATCGGTTCAGGGGATTCACTCGGCCACCAATGCTGTCTGACGGCTTGCGTATTGGGGCAGTACCCCTCACTCCACGGCTTAGGTAAAACTGATAACCGCTTTGCCACAAACGACAGCTCTTGGTTTACCTCACGGGTGAGAACTAGTCAATCAAGTAGGGGTCGTTGCCCTTTTCGCTGGTAGGTCCTCTCAATGGGCCAGCTACTTTGGGGTTCCTGTGGTACTCCTCACAATGAGTTTTAGGGCTTATGCCCAAGTACTTCCCATAGTTAAGCGGATAGGGGTTATCCCCAGATCCGAACTTGCAACAGATGCGAAAAAAAATTTGGTAGAAATTCCACCCAACGAGCCCAAGAAAGTGCTCTGATACCAAATGTGATGAACCTGCAATAATTAATTAATGCAAATACACGAGATATCATAAATAATAGAACTCATAATCACTTTTATATTGATCACGGGACACTTCGAGGGGGCAACCTCCTTTGAGCAAGCTCAATACAATTAGCTTCACGGTGCCTTCATAGGCCTCAACACACACTTATATACTAAGTCTAGGTGCCAATACCATGGGTCAATACTATGTGTCAATACAAACCATGGGCTAAGTCTAGGCGCCAATACTATGAGTCAAAACCATGGGACATATAATACTATGGGATGACTTACAAAGCATATGCGTCCAATACTATGGGCTAATATAAACTATGGATCAACAAATACTACGGGACGACTTACAAAGCATATGCGTCCAACAACAATATACTAACAAAGTAAAGACATGGGTTCCTAACATAAATGTTATACAATCTCAATGTTTTGTTGTTTTCCATCATTGGAATCTGATAAGGATTAGTAAATGGTGCACTTGGATTAGTCATGCAAGTTGTATGCACACCTAGATTGACTAGCCCTCTTAAGTTACCAACCTATGTTGTCATGAAATTTGATCATTACAATGGTCTTCCATGGGACCAATCTCAACCAAAACACATACCAATTCCACCAATAAATCGAAGTAACAAGAAACAAATCCCCCTCAAGATGGATTGCGAATTGACTATCCATAAATCCCAAGGATTGACATTAAAAAGGTCAGCCATTGACATTGGTAACAATGAACGTCAAGGATTGACCTTCATAGCAATGCCACGTATTACAACATTAGAAGGAATCCGAATTACACCATCATTCTCCTTCAAATGCTATGCAAAGATGAAAGACACTTCATATGTGTCGCTTAAAAAAAACAAGAGGCACGCCTTCATCCTCCTTCATCCTCTGTCCCTTTCACACTTAAAATTTCAATCATGGATCCCTACACTCCCCCTACCAAATGAAAATACCAATGTTGATTTCCAATATATTTAGAGCCAAACTTGATCACTACCTATCCCTTTATTGTTTTACTCACATATGTATACTTTTTTGTATGACAAATTAATATACAATTCATTTTACTTGCCATTGATTACATGGGTTTGTATTTATTTCCATTGATTACATGGGTTTTTTTATTTATTGCTTATTAATTTGTTTTAGCACGTGATTTCTTATAGTGTACCTATGTTATGATTTGTTTGTTGCAAACCGTTGTGCTTAACTTGGGAAGTTAAACTTACTGGAGAAATGAGGTCATTCTTCGTTCTCCTCCCAATTATGTCGAGATTATGGAGGAAAAATATTTTGTCATGTAAAATTAACGCATTGAAGATAAACTTACATAATCTACATGCACACAACTTTCTCTCATTTTAGATATACTAAGTTATTTCCGGTGTTTCATTTCCCCCGCTTCAGGGGTATGCTAGTTTAGAATCCATATTGTGTTGCCATAGTGCTCTAATGGATGATGACCTGTTCATGCCTATGCATTGCACTTAATTGAAATGAGATTGGCACAATTGGCCTATGCACTTAGTTCACTTTTTTTAGAGGAATCAAAACTAAAAGATCACTCAAAAGACAATAAAAAGGAACCCAAACATCCAACTAATGTTGGGATCCTTTACGGTATTCCTCCTTGTTTATATATTCCTCCTTGTGTATTGGTCTTCCTATTAATTTCCAGAAAATAGGATCCAAATCCTCACGAGAGCTTCAAATAACATAGATTATCAAGAGCCTTAAAATTTATTTCCCCAAAATCCCAAATTTCTTAAAATTGCATGTATTCAACAAAAAGTTAATCTTAATGTTAACAAGTTCTCTAAATTTGGTTAATAGAAATCAAAGAATTTTCATCCATTTTCAAATTGTTTAAAGATGAATAAAATCCTTGAAATATTGTTTAATATGTGGACTTTTAGATATGAAACCTCTTAGATTATTATTTTAAACATGATACTTGAAATTTCTAATAAATATCTATGATTTATGTTAAAATAAAATTAATTGGTCGAACCAAAAATGGTAGACAGAGAATTAAAATAGTTGTGCTGGTGGAGGAGATTCAAAACTCTAACATATCAACCAGCAAATCAAAGCTTAACCTTGGATAGTAAAACAAATAGACTATATAAACACTTGCGTATGTAAAAAGAATGGTTTTGTCACCAAAGTACATAACACATATTAAAATGTCTGCAAATTCGAAACAAATGTTTATTAAAGATTCCATTTTCATTTGGCCAACTGGTCACGGTATGCATGGATATGGAAAACAGGGGTAGGAGAACTAGAAACAGAGAAGATAATTTCAGTTGGATATTTCTTTGTGAACTAATCCTTTCAGTTCATAATGAAGTGGGTGAACAACTAAAAAGATTCCTTCCACTGGGAATGGATTTCTGATTCATTTTCCAGCTTTTACGGATGAATCCCTGCAGTCTTGACTGATTGTTAAGCAGTAGCAGAGTCTAATCTCAAAGTTGATGCATTAAGCAGTTGTAGTGGGTTTCCCCATTATTGCTTCTATTCCTCTGTAGTAAATAGGAGTCCTGATAGACAGGTTTCAGACAAGTTCCATGCCTCCTCGTTATATAATACTTTTAACATAGACATCAAAACTGATGTGTTTCTTTAGAAGTCAGAGCCATAAAAAACCTAAGAACAAGAATTTCAATCTATCATCTTAAAACCATAGAAAACTACATAAAATTTGTTGCAGTGTAGTTGAAATAAAAAGAATGAGACGAGGATTTGCGTACCATCCCTCTAGAATACCCTCTTGTTAGTGCCATGGTGCCTGTGAGTACGTCAACGATGCTTGAACAAATGGCGCTTTAGGTGGATAACCTTGGGGGTATCCTCAAGGGTATCATGCAACAACCAACTATGCCTTGGTTATGTTTCATTGTCAAACATGAAACCTCATTTTACTGAACAATTCTCTACGAAAAAATAAAGGCCCAAAAAAATCGAGTTTCAGATACTTTTAATCAAGAACAAACCTGGAGTAGCGTATGGATAGGTGTATTTTTGGATCCAACATGATTAATGATTCTCTTTTAAAATTTTCTCTTCAAGAAGGAAAAATTCACTAAAAGGAACTCTGTAGAGTCTCGAACTTATGCTTGAGTAAACAAAACCACCAAAAGAACCCCAGCCAAAACATGATCTGCCAACTTATGAAAGGAAAATCGCCTAGAGAACCTTTACTGAGACTGATGACTTGCAGGCTCCGAAAAATGAAAATACACGGGGAGGGGGAAACTTGAAATGCAGAAATGTAGTAGAGACTCGCTCATGCATTCCTTCCATCCACAAAAGGAAACATTGAATTTGGGAAGGCTGAAGAACAAATGGACAGGGATGTGGGGACGTGTGACTACTTTAAACTGGCGTAGGACATGAAGAAGGTAGGTAGATACATATGGTGTTTTTTAATTAGCTCGATAGATGAGGAATATGCAACAACGGTATGATACATGTTCACATAGAAGAAACGTCTTCGACGTAATTACGAGAAGGAAATTATATGAATGGACAAATAAGTTGGATTCTTATTTGCGAATAATTAATCATTGTAATTTCCTATAGTAATTGCTAGTTTATTGGGTTGTAAACAAAATGTTTGTTAAAATATGACAAAAAGTTTAAACTCTTATTTTCCATATAATTGGAAGAAAATAATTCTTAAAAACTTAAATGAAATGTTTGAAATAATTATTCAAAGAAGTTTAAACGTTTTTGTTGAAGATATATATAATTGGAAGAAAATAGTTCTTAAAGAGTTAGATGAAATGTTTGAAATAATTATTCAAAGAAGCTTAAACGTTTGTGTCAAAGACATATAATTGGAAGAAAATAGTTCTTAAGAGTTAAAAGAAATGTTTGAAATAAGTAATGATTATGTCGAAGATGGGCTCGACCCATTTTTTATTAACAGGTAAATTGTAAACAATTACCATGTGCTAAGGCTTGTTTACTATGCCTTGCATTGAATGGTATTATTGTTTTTTAAAACCCACATGCCGAATTTGCTTGTTCTATTTACAATTACGATGTGCTAAGGCTTGTTTACTATGTCTTGAATTGAAAGGTATTTTATATTTAAAAACCACGGGTTGAATTTGCTTATTCAAAGAAGTTTAAATGTTTATGTCAAAGTCTAGCGCAATTCTTACTACACAATAAGTTTAAATGAATGTGTTGGAATATTGTTTTTCCTTGTCATAATAATATAGAAATTACATAACTTGAAGATTATCTATGTATATAGCTAAACTACCTTTGTTCCATTTATGTGAACCATACTGCGCAGTTCCTATGAAAAATTCTTACCGTGCAGTTCTTACTGTGCATTTCCCAAGATAGTGGTTTACGGTGTAGTTCTTATTGTACATTTTTTACTACACGGTTCTCAACAAAATGTTTACTGTGTAGTTCTCAGGAATGAATTTATAAGGAAAAATTTGGAAATGTTTCCTTCCAAGCCTTAGTTTATTTTTGGTATGGTATGATGTATATTAATAGAAAATCTATTATGTGTATTAAAAATGGTGCAAATTTATATATGTGCAAAATGTGTGACACATGGAGATACTATGCTTACACAAGCATGCATGAAATAAAACTATTTTGTATGAATATATTTTGATTATGCGTTCCTCGATTATTTTATATTTCTACTAAAATACTTATCTATATTATGCATTGTTTGTGCATTGTTATAAGAATGATATAAGCATTATGCGTGTAACATTTTAGGAAAAGAAAAAAAAATAGGGTGTTTTAAGTCTAATGTAACGAAGGGTTGATTACAATGATGATGATGATGAACGTCCATTGAGACCAACTTGGTTTCTTGGACCTTAAGAAAAGAAAAAAGAATTATTTGGATTGTTGTAAAATTTTATTCCTATGTTCAAAAAGCTTACAAAGAAGCATTCATAGGTCATCATAGTTTTGGCACGTTAGAATATTATGGAGGTTTGTATAGTAGCAAAGATTATGAAATTGCAATCAAATGTGGGTGTACACAAGGCACTCTAAGAGAAAGTGACTTTCATCCTCAATGCTCATAGTCTCACAGAGATGGAAAATCCTTTCCACCCACGGTGTTTTAGGAATTGTCTAATGCTCTGTTTTACTGTGAAGCTCATGAGAGTTCATTCTTATCTTGGCTATATTAATTTTCTTCTTTGAACTGGTTAAGACAGAGAGATACTTTTGATCTTCGATATTAAGGACAATGACCTCCTTATATTATCTTAATTTTCTTGTAACCTCTAAATCTTTCTAGTCCCACATTTTCTCTTTAACTTAGATGTGATAGTATTTTTAATGTTGTTGATTTTTTGCATAGTGGCATTTTCGTCAATCCTTCAATGGTTTAAACATACAAACTATGGCGTCTTTATACCAGCCTTTCTTGAGCCGAAGATGGTCTTCACTATATTTTAAAGCAATTTTAGGGAGTCTTTGGTCTCTCATGGTATTTATCTTGTACTTATAAATCATGTACCTTGTCATAGCGATGCTTTTGATGGAGAAAACCACTTCTATTAGAAGAATATGATAAAGCATTTGCTTTTAATTTTGAAGTTATATATGATAAAACATTTTTAAATTTACTCAATATTAAAAATAACAATTTTAATGATTTAAAATTATAATTTCCATAAAAACTCGATATCTATAATAATAATAATAATAATAATAATAAAATACAAATTATAAAACATTTAAGATTTTTTTAATGAAGAGTGTGGAATCTTCAAATAATATGTCAAATATTTGAGATAATATCTAAAATGGAAAGCCATACCATTTGTCTTTATTGTCCTCATCCAACATTGATAGTTCTAAAGCCTTGATTTGATTTGTGTATCGAATCTATGTAAATTTCCCTAAGTATAGTAATATGTCCGATTTTTTATTGTTTTTATTTTTTTAATTTGAAAATATTATATTTTAAATCTTTTGTTAGTCCCTTTCTATACAAATAAAAAAATTTATATCTTAAAGATTTTGTTATGCGTGTTTGTCGCTTAATTGATTCTCTTTCTCATTCGAATCGAATGCATATTGGATTAATATATAAATATAAAGTAGGATGAATTTAATCATAAATATATTTTGAAAATTTTTGGTACTATAAAATTTTGTGACGATAATGATGATTAACGTTCATTGAGACCAACTTTGGTTTATCGGATCTTAGGAAGGTTATTACTTGGTTTGCTTTAAACTTTTGTTCCTATGCTCAAAAAGATTGGTAAGAAGCTTCTCAAGCTCACTATATTTTTGGCAAGTTAGGTGGTTAGCAAGGTTTGTATTGTAGCAAATACTATGAAACTCATATCTAATGTGAGTTTAAGCAGGGCACTCTAAGAGAAAGTGATTTTCATCCTCAACGCTCATAGACTCACAAAGATGGCAAACCCTTTCCACCCACGGAGTTTTGGGAATATACCAATGCCTTGTTTCACTATGAAGCTCATGGGAGTTCGTTCTAATATTGGCTATACTAATTTTCTTCTTTGAACTAGTTACTATCGAGAGATATTTCTGATCTTCCAAATTAGGGTTAATGACCTCCTTAGAGTATCTTAGTTTTCTCTTAACCGCTAAATTTTCCTCGCACCACAATTTCTCTTTAAACTTAAAGGTAATAATATTTTTGACATTATCGATATTATGTAAAG